>CATIWC010001311.1:0-368413 GCA_948472305.1 Vicia faba | reverse complement strand
AATAAGTAACTAATATATTATTTCATTCATAACCATCCATTCCACCAATCACACTTCTACACAATCCAAAAACATAACAACACAACAAGTATGCAATCTAATGAGACACAACACCATGACTCAATGCATGTCGTATCAATATGTGAACTTTCAGGTTAACTTACTCCAAATCTCCACCATAGGATCAGAGAACACCAAAAATAATTACCTTCAACATAGGTAACACTTCACTGATTCCCACCTAGAACCATCTACTCGCACCCAAATCCGCACCATAGGATTGGGGCACACCAAAATGGACCACGGTCCAATACCATGATGCATGATACATAATAGACATATAACAACAACAACAAGTATAATGACCTTCACCTTAATCAATGTACCATGCCAATGTTGGCACCATACATCATGTACATGCTATAGACATTCTGTAATAGTAATATAATAATATAACATGCAGCAATAATGCATTCACGCATATTTCACACCACAACATAAACACCACTGATTGTTTATCACCCCACATAATAATTAATTTAATTTCAGGTACTACAATTATTTTTGAAATAAATTTCATTGCGTCAGCTTCCTAATTCTTCAAACGGGACCTTAATCAGACACCCAAAACTCAAGTTATGAATTTTTAAAGTTTTACAAAATTTCCTCCCAGTGTAACTGGATACACCAAATGCAGTAACCGATTACACCCCAGTAACGCTTCCACTGCTATGCCACTGCAACTCGGTGTAATCGGTTACACTACATGCAGTAACCAATTACAAGCCAATAACCACGTCCAGAACATCATTTTTCAACGGTGTAACTGGATACATCAAAACCCATAACCGGTTACACCTACAGAAGAATCACTTTTCTGTTGTTGTTTGACACAAAAAAGCACTTTTCTAACCATACTAAAACCCCTAATTCTCATATAATTCATATGCTCATATTTTAGATGCTGATTCTTATCCACATACATCAACCACAACATTCTAACAACACCCAAATCATCAAACGCATCACATAATTGCATAATCACACAAATCAACACAACCCACAACAACATCTTATGATTATACAATTATAAAGTTCATAGCATTTAGAAGAAAAATTCTAACAAGAGAAATCAAAATCCCAACCCACATTTATCATGCAAAAAATCCTAATTTAAATAATAATAGTAAATTAAACTATCTCATCACCCTCATTCCTCTACACTTTTACTCACACCCTCTCAACACCTAAATTTTTTAATTTATAAGGTTACCACCCTACACCAAAGGGTCCTCTAACACATCAAAATATCAAACAACACACAATAATACATAATTTAATTACTAAAAATGATTAAAATAAACCAGGGCGTTACAACTCTCCCCCACTTAGAATATTTTCATCCTCTAAAATTTACCTGATGAAAACAGATCTGGATACGCCTCTCACATTCTAGTCTCCAACTCCCACGTCATGTTCTCTTCGGAAGCGCCTCCCCAAACCACTTTCACGAGAGCAATATCCTTGCCTCTCAACTTCTTCAATCCGCGTTCTTCGATCCTCACTGGTATGATTTCAACTGTAAGGTTATCCCGTACTTGCACATCATCCATCAGAATCACATGAGATATATCCGAAACATACTTCTGAAGTTTCAAAACATGGAATAAATCATGAAAATTCGAAAGATTAGGTGGCAATGTCACCCTATAAGCAATAATTCCAGCCCTATTGGAAATATGATATGGGCTGATTAACCGAGGAGTGAGCTTTTTTGATTTTAGAGCACACCTTGTTAGAACAAAGTTTGAATCTACTACCCTATGTTTAAGTTTTGATGATAACAAAATGAAAAGATATATTATTTATATGATTCATGTATGAACTATTTGCTACCTAAAAATATTACGTTCTGCTTTGCAGAAACTCTGATAGGTATCAGCAAGAGCACACTTAATCAGCATCAGAATATTGGTTCTTGACATCAGCATCAGAAGTTGCTATATCAGAATACCAGAATCAGAAGATTAACTCACGTGTATGCTGAAGCTTGATGAACAAAACTGCGCTCAAACACTCTGATAAAGAAAACAACAATTCATCAGCAGTTAAGCAGAGTCAGAATGAGCCAAGCCAGAACATGCATTAAGTAAGCAACGGTACTGTGCATTGAAAGCAAATTATTACCAACGGCCTCATTCCAGACAAGATCTGCTCGATAAGGAAAGTTTGTTATTAGCATTGAATCAAGAATATTGCTCCAACGTTCAACAATCTCAGTGCTATATAAACAAGAACATGAAGATTGAATTGGCTAATGCTCTCCAACATTCTACACGCCTAAAAGCTAATCATAATCTTCCTTCTCTCAGTTTGCTAAACGCTACATATCTTCTTACTCAATCTTTGTTTAGCAATCTAGTTTCATAAGCTTAAGTTGTGTATACATCACAATTGTGATACAGTTTTGTAGAAAACATTCACACACCTAGATTCATCTTCTTTGTAAGAAAGTGTTTCCTTGACAAACCGGGTTGTGGTTTGCATCAAGAAGGCTTTAGCAGTTGTTAAAGAAGTTTGTAATATTCAGTTGAATATAGTGGATTAAGACCTCGTTGGAGAGAGGCGAAATCACCTTGACGGGTGGACTGGAGTAGTTTGAGATCAAACGAACCAGGATAAAAAATATCTTGTTCATTGCATTGATTTTTAGTTTTACAATTCAACCCCCCCTTCTTGTGTTTTCCACTTCTTCAATTGGCATCAGAGCGCCTGGTTCTGAGCTAAAACACTTAACCGTGTCAGTACAAGATCCAGCGTCAGAAAAACACAATGGCAGGAAACTATTCTCACACCAGCAATGACAACCATGAGGACAGAGACAGATTCAGCGGCAAACCTCTAATCTTTGATGGAGAAAACTTTGATTACTGGAAAGACAGAATTGAAAGCTTCTTTCTGGCACATGATGCTGATCTGTGGGATATGGTGACAGATGGATACACGCACCCTGTGAATGCAAGCGGTCAGAAGATTGATAGAAAAACAATGTCTGACCAACAAAAGCGTGACTTCAAGAATCACCACAAGGCCAGAACCATCATTCTCAGCGCCATCTCCTATACTGAATATGAAAATATCTCCAACAGAGACACAGCAAAGAACATCTTTGACTCTCTCAGAATGACGCATGAGGGCAACGTTCAGGTCAAAGAAACTAAAGCTCTGGCGCTCATTCAGAAGTATGAGGCGTTCAAAATGGAAGAATCTGAATCCATTGAAACAATGTTCTCGAGATTCCAGATTCTGGTAGCTGGTCTCAAGGTTCTGGACAAAGGATACTCTACTGCTGACCATGTCAAGAAAATCATCAGAAGTTTACCCAAGCAGTGGAGACCAATGGTTACAGCTCTGAAGCTATCAAAAGATCTCAACAAAATCACTCTGGAGGAACTTATCAGCTCCCTCAGAAGTCATGAGATAGAGTTAGAAGCTGACGAGCCTCAGAAGCAAGGTAAGCCTTTAGCATTGAAATCTAACAAAAAATCTGAGTCTAAAGTTTTGCAGGCAGTTGAAGAAACATCTGATGGATCCTCATCAGAAGAAGACGAACTCTCCCTCCTCTCCAGAAGAGTAAATCAACTGTGGAAGCAAAGGCAAAGGAAGTTCAGGAATCCCAAAAGATCTGATCAGAACGAGTCCTCTTCCAGATACAGAAGGACAAATTCTTCCTCTGGATACAGAAGATCTGAAGGCTCCTCAAGTAGCAAAAAGCCAAACACCAAGGACATCATCTGCTATGAGTGCAATGAGCAAGGACACTACAAGAGTGATTGCCCAAAGCTTCAGAGGGAAAAGCCAAAAAAGAAGTTTGGAAGAGAAAAGAAGAAAAGTCTCATGGCTACATGGGATGACTCTGACTCGTCTGAAGCTGACTCAGAATCAGATGATGAGAGGGCAAACATAGCTCTCATGGCTAACATTTCAGAAGATAGTGAAGCTTCTGAATCAGACTCTGAATCAGACTCTGAATCAGACACTGAAGAGGTATTTCCTAACTTTGCTGTTAATTTTACCAAGGATGAACTTGCTGAAAGCCTTAATGAAATCCTGGAAAGGTATCAGCAAATTAGAGTTAAATTCAGAGACCTGAAAAGGAATCTTGAATCTGACTCTAATAAGACTGAGAGTCTCAAATTGGAGAATTCTAAGCTGAGAAATAAGATTTCAAAATTAGAAAATACTTTACAAAACTCTCAGAAGGAACCAATTTCTGAAACTCCCAGCAACGCTGATGAGATCATCAAGGAGTATGATCACAGTTTCCAGACGTTCCTTGCTAAAAACATAGATAGAAGCACAATGGCTTCAATGATCTATGGAGTTAGCAGAAATGGCAGGAAAGGAATAGGATACCAAGGTAAGGTTCCTACACCAAAGAATGTCATGGACTTAACCATTAAACACACTCCTCTGAATTCACATTTTGTGTATGGTCACACACATGATATTAAATACACTAGCAGTAAGTACTCTGTGAAACCAAAATTCAACCAGAGTTTTGGTAAAACTAACAAATCAGGACCCAAGAAAATCTGGGTACCTAAGGATAAAATAATACATGTTGCAGATATCTTTAGCAGCAAGTCAGAAACACCAGTCATGGTACCTGGACTCTGGCTGCTCGCGACACATGACGGGAAGAAGGCATATGTTCCAAAGCCTGGAACTTAAGCCTGGAGGCCACATTGGCTTTGGAGGTAATCAGAGGGGAAAGATAATTGGCTCTGGAACTGTAGGTAATGGAAATCTTCCCTCTATTAATAATGTTTTGCTAGTAGATGGATTAATGCATAATCTGTTATCCATAAGTCAATTAAGTGATAACGGTTATGATATAATCTTTAATCAAAAATCATGTAAAGCTGTTAGTCAGAAAGATGGGACTATCCTGTTTAATGGTAAGAGGAAAAACAACATTTACAAAATCAAACTTTCTGAACTAAAAAGTCAGAATGTAAAGTGCCTTTTGTCTGTCAACAACGAGCAGTGGATCTGGCACAGAAGATTGGGGCATGTTAGTATGAGAAGAATATCTCAGATTAACAAACTCAATCTGGTCAGAGGACTTCCCAATTTGAAGTTCAATTCAGATGCTCTGTGTGAAGCATGTCAGAAAGGCAAGTTTGCAAAACCTTCTTTTAAATCTAAAAATGTTGTTTCTACCTCTAAGCCATTAGAACTTCTGCACATTGACTTATTTGGACCAGTTAAAACTGCTTCAGTCAGTGGCAAGAACTATGGGTTAGTAATCGTAGATGACTATAGCAGATGGACATGGGTAAAGTTCTTAAGACACAAGGACGAGTCACACTCTGTGTTTGTTACCTTCTGTAACCAAGTTCAGAATGAAAAGGATCTTAGAATCGTTAAAGTCAGAAGTGATCATGGTGGAGAATTTGAAAACAAAGATTTTGAGTCATTCTTTAATGACAGAGGCATTCTGCATGATTTCTCTTGTCCTAGAACTCCCCAACAAAATGGAGTTGTAGAACGAAAGAACAGAACATTGCAAGAAATGGCCAGAACCATGATCAATGAGACAAACGTTGCTAAGATCTTCTGGGCAGAGGCAATAAACACAGCGTGCTACATTCAGAATAGAATCTCAATAAGACCTATTCTGGAAAAGACTCCATATGAATTGTGGAAGAACAGAAAGCCCAACATTTCATATTTTCATCCATTTGGATGTACTTGCTTTATGTTAAGTACAAAGAATTATTTGAACAAGTTTGACTCTAAAGCACATAAGTGTATTATGTTAGGATACTCTGAACGCTCAAGAGGGTACAGAGTATACAATACAGAAACACAGATTGTGGAAGAATCAATCAGTGTTCGTTTTGATGATAAGCTTGACTCTGAAAAGTCAAAGCAGAATGAAGTTTTTGCAGATATGGAAATTGAATTTACAGGTTCTGAAGATAAGTCATCAAAAGCTCTCAACACAGACACTCCTTCAACATCTGAAAGGAGCACTGCTAGCAATCCTACAGCAGCTGCTGATAAACCTCAGAAGAGATTACCCAGAAGCAGCTTGGATCACCCAGAAGAGACTATCTTAGGGAGAAAGGAAGATCCAATCAGAACAAGAGCAAGCTTCAGAAACTCTGAAGAAACTCTCATGGGACTTGTGTCTCTGATTGAACCTTCTTCTATTGATGAAGCACTTCTGGATAATGACTGGATTCTGGCAATGCAAGAAGAGCTGAATCAATTCACCAGAAATGATGTATGGGATCTTGTTCCCAGACCAAAAGGATTCAACGTCATTGGAACAAGATGGGTCTTCAGAAACAAGCTAAATGAACAAGGTGAAGTCATCAGAAACAAGGCACGACTGGTTGCACAAGGTTATAGTCAACAAGAGGGGATAGACTATACACAAACCTTTGCTCCAGTCGCCAGGTTAGAATCTATCAGACTTTTAATTTCATTTGCTGTTAATAGAGGCATCACTCTGTATCAGATGGATGTCAAGAGTGCATTCTTAAACGGTTATATAGAAGAAGAAGTTTATGTGCACCAACCCCCTGGTTTTGAAAATATAAAACATCCAGAACATGTTTTCAAACAAAAGAAGTCACTATATGGTCTGAAACAAGCTCCCAGAGCTTGGTATGAAAGGCTAAGTAACTTTATGTTAGAAAATGAATTCACCAGAGGGAAGGTGGACACTACCTTATTCTGTAAATCAGTTAAGAATGACATCTTAGTCTGTCAAATTTACGTTGATGATATTATTTTTGGTTCTACTAATCCTTCTCTTGGAAGAAAATTTGCTAAGTGTATGCAGGCAGAATTTGAGATGAGCCTCATGGGGGAACTGAAATTCTTTCTAGGAATTCAGATCAATCAAACTCCAGAGGGAACTTACATTCATCAGAGCAAATACATCAGAGATCTTTTGAAGAAATTTGACCTCTAAGAATGTAAGCCATCAAAGATTCCAATGCATCCCACGTGCATTCTGGAAAGAGAAGAGGTAAGCAAAAATGTAGAACAAAAAGTCTACAGAGGTATGATTGGTTCTCTCCTTTATCTGACTGCTTCAAGACCTGATATATTATTCAGCGTTTGTATTTGTGCTAGATTCCAATCAGATCCCAGAGAATCTCACTTAACAGCTGTTAAGCGAATTTTCAAGTATCTGAAAGGTACTACTAATCTGGGTTTGTTTTATAGAAAATCTAGTGATTACAGTTTAGTAGGCTACTGCGATGCTGACTTTGCTGGAGACAGAGTAGAGCGTAAAAGTACTTCTGGAAGCTGCCAGTTTCTGGGAGAAAATCTGATCTCTTGGTCCAGCAAAAGGCAATCAACAATTGCGCTATCAACAGCAGAAGCTGAGTACATAGCAGCAGCAGGATGTAGCATACAAATGCTCTGGATGAAAAGCCAGCTTGAAGACTTCCAGATTTTTGAGAGTAACATTCCTATACTCTGATAATACTTCTGCTATTTGCTTAAGTAAGAATCCCATTTTACATTCTAGAGCTAAGCATATAGAAATAAAACATCACTTCATTAGGGACTATATTCAGAAAGGAATTTTGAATCTAAAATTTATAGATACAGACCATCAATGGGCTGATATCTTCACTAAACCCCTTTCTGAAGATAGGTTTAATTTCATTCTGAAACATCTCAGCATGAAAATCTGCCCAGAGTGAAAATGTTTTAATTCCATATATTTATCTTTAGAATGTATTTGTTTTACTGTGAGCTTCTGATCAATCTCTTTTCAGAAAGATAGAACATGCAGATTGTATCAGATGCAAGTCTAAAGATCTGAGAGTCTAAGCTCAAAGACAGACATGCTGATCACTACATCAAACAAGTGTCATCCAATCATCAGCAATTCTCTGAAGCAGAACGCGTGCACGCTTCTGAGAAGGCAAATCGCTGATTGGGTGCATTGAGACACATGTCTGGTAACCGTTTTAAGTATCTTTCTCAAATCCCCCAAAATCAGCAAGCATTAAATGAAAGTAATCATGTTTTTAAAACGTAATCATGATTTTATTCCTCTTTATTGAAAACGTTTACAATTTCAAAATATTTTGAACCCTATTTAAACACGTTAAACCTCTCACTTTCATCTTTTACAGTTTCTCACTATTTCTCAAGCATTCTCTGCATTTTTCTGTGTTCATCTCTTGCAAACTCTTTTTCTCAGTTTTTCTCAAAAAAATCCTAAGTGTGAACATGGCAACCTCCAGCAGTGCTTCTGCAGGTTCTCAGAAGAAAGCATCATCTGAACAGTATCAAGTGCCATTCAGAACACTCCTCACTCCTGTGAAGAATCTTGAAGTGTTATCTGAATTGATCATTGATTTTGGAAGTCTGAAGGAAAATGGTTTTGATTTAATAGAAGAAGTTAGGGCACAGAAATGGGAAAGGTATTTTGACAGGTTGGTTGGACCAACATTCCCTATGTTAGTCAAGGAGTTCTGGATTCATGCAACGACTTCAACGCATCAAGTCACCTCCTACATTATGGGGAAGAAGATTGTGATCACTGAGGATCACATAGCAAGGTTAATTGGTTACAGTGGCGGTGGCGTCGGCTGTATTGATATGGCTGAGAGATGTGCTGACGTGGGCGTCATAGCAGAAAGGATTTTTACCCATGGGGTGCCCAGCAGCAAGATCAAAGATCTGAAGGATCATCACAGAGTTTGGGAGAAGATAATTCTGGGGTGTTTTAACCATAGGAAGCCAACTAGTTCCCCTGATTACATAAATGTAGATCAGTAGTTTCTGATCTACTTTATCAATCAGAAGGTAAAAATCAACTTGGCTCATCTTCTGTTCAATCACCTCAGAACAAGCGTGAAGGAAACCAGGGAAGAAGAAAGAACAAAGAGGGATTGGATACCCTTTGGAAGGTTGATATCAGATATTCTGACTGAGAATAGGCTGATAGAGCATCTGATAGAAGCTCAAGAGTTAAGCACCATTGAACCAACGGTTGGGAAGCCTCTGAACGCGAAGAACTTGAAGAAAATGAAGTTGATAGAGAATATCAAAAAGGAACCCAGCGCTACTCCTATTGCTGATATCACCAGCAGAAGAGTTCCACTGAGTGACTTTCCTTTATTTTCTGAGATAGAATCCAAGCCAGTGGTAGTTCTCAGATATCTGGACGCGTGCAAAGCTGATGGTACAGATCCCAATCTGAAGATCAAAGATCTGCACCAACCTCAACCAGAAGTGACACAGAAGAAGACGAAGAAAAGGAAGGCACCATTAGAAGGATCATCCCAGCAGACACCCAAGAAAAGAGGTAATTTATCTGCTGCTTCTGTTTTAAATTCTTCTACTATTCCAGCATCAATTCCACCTCCAACCTCTCATAGAATCTCAATCCCCATCCCAACAATAGATGAAACTGAACCAGAAGATGACCCTTCTGAGGCAATACAACTCAGAAGACCCCGAACCAAACATTCCAAACCAACAATCTCAACAACATCAGCAATTGACAAAGTGCTGTCTGACATTGATCAACACACTTCTGATCACTCCTCCATCAATCCAAACTCTGAACCACAAATTGTCCCTTCTCCACAACCAGAACAACATCAAGGTGCTGAAGAACCAGAACAACAACAACCTCTCTCATCCATTCCAGAAGAACCTCTTATCCCTGAACAACCAGAAATTCCAACAACTTCTCCACAACCAGCAATTCCGTCTCCCTCTCCTCAACCAGAAATTCATCCACCATCACCTCAACCTGAGTTTCATCACTCTGAAACTCCAACTCCTCCACCTTCTGAACCTCATTCACCTCAACCATCACCTCTGGCAATCCAGCTGCCATGTGGAACAACAGTCACAATGGCCCAGTTGCCATCCTCACCAGAATCTACACCACCAAATACTCCCAAAACACCAAACAGTCCAATCATTATCTCTGATTCTCCCACTCCATCTCCAAAACAAACAGCTCCCAAGCAAACCACCGAAAACCCCAGCAGGACCTTCATAGACTTAACAATCCTTGACCGTCTTGCTGATCTGAAAAATAAAATAGCCATTCCAAAACCAAAACAACCAGATGTTGGCTATGGTATTATGAATTTTGAATCAGGTTTACAGTAGTGGATTGCTTCTCTGAAGCAAGTCTGTCCTGGAATGATTGACCCAGCTGCCTCTAACCAGCTCTGGTCACAATTCAGAATTTGGGTACGTGCTGAAGCCCTCAAGTTGCAGGATATCAACTATGAGCAGGCACAACAGAACTTCAGCAAGCTGCTGAAGGAAGTTGAAAGTCAGCTGCCACAGGAAGACGTGCTCCCTCTGGATAGTGAGCCATGGTCTGAGAAACAGCTAGCTTCAAAGGTGCAACCAGAAGAAGACAAGACCATTCAAGCTGAAGTAAGTCAAGCAGAAGATGTTGCAGAAAGCTCTCAGAAGCTCCCTGCTTCTGATGTTTCTCAAGCTGCCTTGGACAGGCAGACTCTAGAAGAGCTGAAGCTGAATGACATGCGTCTGCAGCAAAGGATGGATGAAAATGACCAGAAGATGAAAGAAAGGATGGATGTGCAGGATAGCAAGATAGACACAGTTGTCAGCATGGTACACAAGCAGAATGAGACTGCTGATCAGATCAAAGCCATGCTGGAGAACCTGTTCACACGCTTTCCTCCCCAACCTTAGTTTTTCATTCATGTCTTTTTCATGTTTTCTTTGATTACCTGTTGTACTGTTTTGTTTGCTTCCGAACCTTTTAATATGACAAGTTTTTCTACCTTAAATGTTTTAGCACATCACTTACACTTTTTGATTGCTGACAAAAAGGGGGAGAACAAGAATGATATTTTAAATAATAACGGATTACTAAGACAGAAATTCTCGAACATTCTAACTCTGATATACTTGAATATGTTTTCTGTTTTGCTTAAGTCTACAGGTATAAGAAAGCTCCATGATACTCTGAAGACTAAAGCTCTGATACTCTGACCCAAAGCAAAGCTCTGACAAGAAAAGCTCTGATACGCTGATCTGAAGCTCTGCTCTGATATGCTGATCTATAGCTTCTGATAGTCAAAACTCTGAGAATCTGATGTTCAAAGAAAGGCAATAAAAAATCTGATCCTGAAGAACTCTTGGAATTAAAAAGGGAAGCAATAAACTCAGGGGGAGTATCTCTCAACTCTTATGCCTTATCTTTGATAACCTCTTACTCTGATACATCTTATCATTTAGTTACCTCTGATACTTTTTCACGTTATTTTCAATTAAAAATATCTAGTTTTTGTCATCATCAAAAAGGGGGAGATTGTTAGAACAAAGTTTGAATCTACTACCCTATGTTTAAGTTTTGATGATAACAAAATGAAAAGATATATTATTTATATGATTCATGTATGAACTATTTGCTACCTAAAAATATTACGTTCTGCTTTGCAGAAACTCTGATAGGTATCAGCAAGAGCACACTTAATCAGCATCAGAATATTAGTTCTTGACATCAGCATCAGAAGTTGCTATATCAGAATACTAGAATCAGAAGATTAACTCACGTGTATGCTGAAGCTTGATGAACAGAATTGCGCTCAAACACTCTGATAAAGAAAACAACAGTTCATCAGCAGTTAAGCAGAGTCAGAATGAGCCAAGCCAGAACATGCATTAAGTAAGCAACGGTACTGTGCATTGAAAGCAAATTATTACCAACGGCCTCATTCCAGACAAGATCTGCTCGATAAGGAAAGTTTGTTATTAGCATTGAATCAAGAATATTGCTCCAACGTTCAACAATCTCAGTGCTATATAAACAAGAACATGAAGATTGAATTGGCTAATGCTCTCCAACATTCTACACGCCTAAAAGCTAATCATAATCTTCCTTCTCTCAATTTTCTAAACGCTACATATCTTCTTACTCAATCTTTGTTTAGCAATCTAGTTTCATAAGCTTAAGTTGTGTATACATCACAGTTGTGATACAGTTTTGTAGAAAACATTCACACACCTAGATTCATCTTCTTTATAAGAAAGTGTTTCCTTGACAAACCGGGTTGTGGTTTGCATCAAGAAGGCTTTAGCAGTTGTTAAAGCAGTTTGTAATATTCAGTTTAATATAGTGGATTAAGACCTCGTTGGAGAGAGGCGAAATCACCTTGACGGGTGGACTGGAGTAGTTTGAGATCAAACGAACCAGGATAAAAATATCTTGTTCATTGCATTGATTTTCAGTTTTACAATTCAACTCCCCCTTCTTGTGTTTTTCACTTCTTCACACCTGACACCGGTCACCTGAGTGACTCTCAAGAATGCATGGTCCCCTTCTTGAAAATCAATATCATTCCTTCTCTTATCATGGTAACTCTTCTACCTACTCTACGTAGTCTATTGGATAATCTCAGGTCCAAGCGCTACGTTATCTCCAGATTCATGCCCTACAATGCCTAAAAATGTCCCATCCCAATGCTAGAATGGTAATTATTGTTATAAGTGAACTCTATCAATGAAAGAGAACCATCCTAAGCACCACCTTTCTCAAGGACATATGCCCTTAACAAATCCTCTAAATACTCATTATTCTCTCTGTTTGACCATCCGCCTGTGGATGATAGATAAAACTCAACTTTAACTTGGAACCCAAAGCACTCTGGAAACTCTCCCAAAATCCCAAGGTAAATCTTTGGTCTCTATCAAAAACAATACTAAACAAAACTCTATGTAATTTCACAATCACACGGACATAAATCTCTAATAACTTCGTCAGTCTATCGACCACCACCCAAATCACATCATCCCTATATGAGTATTTGGTAACCCCGTCACAAATTCCATCGAAATACTATCCCATTTCCATTATGGAATGTCTAATGGTTGTGTCATACCCCAAATTTTCCCTACTAGTTCCTGATAGTTTTTTTTTTCATTTCTAAAATTTATGCTTCATAAAATTTTATTCATAAAGATATGGGGGCTTAGAGTTTATAAAGAGGGGTTTATCTTGTAAAGAAATCACGGGCCTTTCTCAATCAGAAAAGACCCATGTAACTTTTTAGTCCAATTCAAGTATTAAAAGCAAGGGTTTTGTTAGTTAAGTTTTTATTTGGGTCCATTTTAGAAGGGGAGTATACTATTACTTAAAGGGGTGTATGTTGATCAAAAAGGTCAATGAGTATTTTGTTTTTAAGGCTTAAAATAAGATAGTTTGGCCCATTTCAGGTTTTTGGTTGTAAACTATATTTTGTTATTATTATCAATATTATCACAACTATTATTCTTGTTTTAATTATGCCAGCTTTTTTTATTTAAAAAAATAACAAAAATAACAAAGGGCAAGGCCCTTAAATCACATGGCCCATTCACGCATAAAAAAAGGAATGTATGTTTTTTTAAAGGCCCAACTATAGAGACAGGCCGTCCGTGCAACTTTTTAGTTTGTCTTTCAAAAAATGGTTTTGTTTTAATTATTATTATTATTATTTTGTTATAAATTATTATTATAATTAAATAGTGCACTTTAAACTTAATGATTTTTTTATTGATTAAAAGAAAGGACTTGTTCTTTTTGCACGACCCATTCTTTTCCATCAAGGCCCAAGCCCAATAAAAAAACAATTAATGTGCTGATTATAAAAAAATAACGCATTTTTTCAAAATTCCTAAGAACAACTAATGTTCGGATCTTTAAAACAAAACCTAATACAGAAACAAATCTCAAATTAAAATAGAAACAAATATTATCATTCAAAGAATTAATCAATACAAATCAAGACCCATTTACAACAAAATAAAACCTTATTTACAAATCAAGCTAAATATAGAAATAGAGTAATGCTAATCAAAACCGAATCAAGCCTTGCACAACCAATTTGCAGACAAAAATCAAATGACATTCAAACCCTAATAAAATTGTTTACACAATTATGGACAAAATAATTTATTTCCTAATCTCTATTTCATAAAATAATATTTTTTCTAAGCTATAAAACCTAAAAACTAAGAACAGAAAAAGGGGAGAGTTTTGCGAACAAAACGATTACAGGAGGATGACATACGGTACACAGGGAAGAACAGAGAAGGCTTAAAGTCCTTGAATCTCCGCCGTAAATCCTCTTGCCGTTTCTTCCTAGATATAAGGTTTCAACATCTGAAACCCTAAGATCCCTTCAGTTGTCGCGCCGTTACATCATCTTCACCATCACCTTGTACCTGCGAAAGAACGAAACAGGAGGTTAGCGAAAAAAGCCTTCACCAGAAGAAAATGCGAAACAAACACAAAGGGCGTAAAATAACTTAGCTTTTTTTTGTTTTTTTTCAACTATTGCGATTGGGGTAGGGGATTAGGGGTTTTTTGATGTTGTTGGATAAGAGAGATGAGAGACAGAGAGAAGGAGAGTTAACGTTGCTGCCGTAAGGCTCAATTATGGTTTGTGTGAGAGTAGGGACGAAGACCCAGAGAAAGAGACTGATGAAATAAGTGAGAAATAAAAAAATGTTATGCAAAAAACAAATTATAAAATGTTTAATAATCCTACACGTGTCACCGCATAATTACTAGCACGCGCTTTCAATCATAGCCATAAGATCTCGATCACACGTCCTATAATATGCATGCCCGTCACATAACTGTACGTCCACCCACACGCTGACCAACAGACCCAAACCTCTCGTTGGGCCTGGCCTATTAGCTACTCATACCCCCCCCCCTTTTATTTTGTTTTTGCTAACACATGCAGATGCGTACCCCCCCCCCCCCTGGCCAAATGGGTCAAGTCCAATATCTGGACTTGGACCTATATCTCTTGCACCCTCCAAATTACTGCTTAATGTAAAAACATACCCCCCCCCCCCCCCCCCCCCCCCCCGCTTATGGTCGAAATCCAGTATTTAGATTTTGGCCCATGCTATTAGCACCCCCCTATTTTACTAGCTTAGCATAATTTACACCCCCTCACGTTTTTAATCTTTTTTCTTTATTATTTTTTACATCTTTTAGTTTTTATATATTTATAAATTGTAATATCATATTAACTATTATTTTTTATAAATCAAGTTAATTATTTTCAACTCATAAAAAAATATTTTATTTATTACATTAAATTGTTCTTTTAAATGCACTTAAATAAAATATTTTCACAATTAAATACTTAAAAATATTCAACCAAACACCAAATCATTTTTCAAAAATTAAATTAACTGCAGGTTTTATCTAAATATCTCTGCTATTCACACACTTAGACTAAGTATGCGAGAAATTCAAATATCTTCGTAATCTATAAAAAACACAAACCAACTACGAACTACGAATTGGTACTCTGATTCCTCTTAAGAAGATACGTAGGAATACGACAAAAATCATGGCGAGTTCCCCTAATAAAACATTAAAACCCTATTTCTTAAAAATTGCACTTCTAAACCTAGTATCCTTGTGAACAAGGTAGATGAAGGGTGCCTAACACCTTCTCCTCATCTAAAACCGAGTCAACAATCTAGAATCTCTGACTATTTTAGGATTATCCTTTATATCCCCTTCCTTAGAATAAAATCAAGGGTGGAGACTATATATTTAAAATCAGTTACAATAGGTTGCATCATTCCTGAAGGCTTCTAGTGCTCAACATTTGACTTATGAAAAGTCAAACAAGCTTACACGAACTGGGCCAAATCTCTCTTTAGTCCTGACGACCAAAATATATTTTTCAGATCTTGATACATCTTAGTAGCTCCTGGGTGAATACTCATGTTGCTTCTATGACCCTCTTCTAAGATATTCTTCTTCAACTCTGGATTATCAAGTATACATATTCTAGTTCAGAATCGCAACACACCATGCTCATCCACTTTAAAATCACTCTCTTCATTCTGATTACTGGTAACTATCAAATCCACCAATTTCACATCCATCTTCTGACTCTCTTTTATATTAACAAAAAAAATCATTGTTTATCTTCAGCATACCCAATATCACATTCTACGACGTTAGTTCGTAGACCAAACTCAAATACCTGAACTGCTTGATATGTTTTAACTCTCTAACCATCAAAGAATACATATGAAATTACTTTTGACTTAAAGCATCAACCATGTCACTAGATTTACAGGGATGATAGTTCAAGCCAAAATCACAATCCTTCAAAAATTCCAACCATTTATGTTGTCTCATATTCAATTCCTTTTGATCAAATAGGTATTTCAAACTCTTATGATCATTGAACACCTTAATTATGGAACCAAAAAGGTAATGTCTCCAAATCTTCAACACAAATACCACTGCAGCCAACACTAAATCATGAGAAGGATAGTTTCTCTCATGAACCCTCAGTTGTCGTGAAGCATAAGCCACAACCTTGCCATCTTGCATCAACACACCACCTAAACATGTCATCGACACATCACAATACACTACAAACGGTTTATTAGGTTCAAGAAAAATCATAATTGGAGTTGTAGTCAATCTCTTCTTCACCTCAATGAAACTTCTGTCACAACGAATGTCCCACACAAAAGCTTTACCTTTATAAGTTAGTTGAATTAACAGAAGTGCTAACTTGGAAAAGTCTTCAATAAATTTGCAGTAGTAACCATCCAATTCCAAAAAGCTTTTAATCTCGATGCCTAACTTCCGAGCCTCCCATTGTAGTACTGGATCTACTTTAGACGGATCAACAATTATACCATCACTTGAAATAACATGACAAGGAAAAATAACTTCTTGCAACCAGAACTCATGTTACACTAAGGCGACATATCTAGAGGGGGGAGGGGGAGTGAATAGATCCCCAATGAAAAATCACCTTTCAAAAATGGTTGTTTAAAAAACTTATTTGAAAAAAAATGTTAAACATAAGGTTTTTGGCCTAGATCAAAATTGTAGTATAATCGAACCTAGTTATTGGAAACTCAGATACGCATAGGCCATATGGAACTAAGATAACGATAAAATCAATCAACATAATAATATCTCAATTAACAATTTAGTATACAACACAACAGTTTCCTATTTCCAATGAAATTAAACAAAAATGTAGAGCAATGTAATTTGTCAAAAATATGGTGTGCAAACTACTTTTTAGAATTTTTCTTTGAGTTTTGTTGATATGAAAATGAACTTCTAATCAAAGTGATTATAATCTAACAAACAAAACAATTTAAACCAAAACAATGACAGAACAATTCTTACGAGCCGATCGATTAAATAATGAAATTCTACAAAGTGTATAATGAAACATATAAAGAAAGTAAAGAGATAAGAGGTAGAGAGAGAGAGAGAGAGAGAGAAGGATTTGTTTAGTAAGTTCACCGTTCGTCCTCGCTATGGCTATATCTCTGCCTCCAATTTGGAATCAAGATAATTTTTATGTTGCAAAAATATGATTACAAGATAGTGTTCAAGAGAAACCCTACAAACCATAACCGTTTAATGTTGATTCAACCCTATTATACCCTAATTTTCTCCCCTAATATCTTCCATCATTCCATATCCACACAATACATTTAGATCACACATTTGGGTTGTTATCACTTCTACTTTCTCACCTCTCGAAGTTCGTCCTTTAGGGATCACCAAGCACCTTAAATTGTATTTCTTGTATATGTGTATTTCATGTTTAATAACCGTTAAATCCAAAAAGATATCTCTTGTTTCTCTTTATATTTTGTACATTGTAGGTATTAATACAAGGGTAACTATCACATCTCCTAAGATAGGGTTTGAAGATTGATTTTTGATCCATGTGTTAAATTTCATGCCTTCTTTAACAATGTGTCACCAAGACATGAGCCTCATCATCAAGTGTGCTTAAAGATAACACCATTTTAAGGTCTCGTGATCTTCATTATGTCTTACTTTGCAAGCAAACTTCAAAAGACTCAAAATTGATTCAAGACTGGTTGACCTAATTTATCAAGCTCTTGATTATATGGTCATAAGTGCACAACTCTCTCAATTATCAATATTTTTAAATGTTTCATTTTTCTACGAACTCTTATCATCATATACAACATTTTCTCTTAACCTGACAAGATCCAATTATGCTTGGAGAATCATCAAAAGATTGAAAAGATTATAAGTCCTTTGCGAAACTAATGAAATTTTGACTTGACTTCTCAAGATCATAACTTGCTCAACTTTTATGGTTTTTGGATTATCTAAACACCACATTTCTCTTCAAAGAATCCTTTACTACTTCTCTTCAAGGACCTAAGGCAAATTTTCATTAACTTCCAATGACCATAACTTGCTCAATCTTTATGATTTTTGAATGATCTCAATGCCAAATTTCTCTTAAAGGAGTGTACTCATTTCATCTTTAATGATCAAGAGCTAATTTTTAGTGGAAGGCCATGTGATTTTGCAAAAGATTATAGGTCATTTTGAGTCAGAAGTGCATTTGTTTAATGTGCCCTCTAATCACCAAATTGATGCACAAATTTCATTTAAACATGATTAACAAAGTTTCCTGAGCGATTTAAGCATCAAAACGAAATCACTCAAAACTTTATCATCTCACACGCTTGAGCATCCCATCATACTCCCTATAAATAGAGCAACCTATTCCACTCATAAAGGAAGCTTTTGAGAGCCTATTTCACCATGCTGAGTTCCCGTTTTAAATCTTAGCTTGTAACTTTCATTTTCATACCAACACCCTCTTACTAGACAAATTAAGCATCTTTGATTCATCTTTGAACTTCAGTGAAGCTTCTCAGATCAAGAGAAAGAAGAATCGCACCCTAATTCACTGTAACCAAATCAAATTCCAGAGCTTTGAAACTGAACTTCAACTGATATAATTCTTCACCATCTTGCTTCAAATTTCTCACCATCATGTATTCCTTTCATCCCCGAAGATCATACTTCTTCTGGTTTTGATTTTTATTGAGAATTGAGCATTTTATTTTGATTTAAAGTTTTGTGAACCTCTGATTTTCTTCAAATAAATCCTTCATCTCTGAGGTTTAATTCAAGTAAGTTATATGGTTGTAATGGTGATGAGAAGACGATCATAGTGATGTAAGTCTGATCCTTTTTTTTTACCTTTGATTTTCCTTTGATTCACAATGGCTGGAGGTTGAAGACGATGATGTGTTATCTTCAACCAATGACGTTGCGCCACTTATTTTATTTCTACTGGCTGATTTAAATTGAATTTAGTGTTTTATTTCATTAATTTTCAATATGCATTACTTCTAGTAGCCCTTGGATCTGATGACTTGGTTGACTGAGACTTGATCTGATGTGCCACATCTTATTGGCTTTATATTTTATTTTATTTATTTTTCTTTTATTGTTTTAATCATAAAAAATCATAAAAAATTCCTTTCAAGCCCAAAATTTATGGAAAAATTACAAAAGATATTTTTGAATATTCTTGATCTGTTTCTTATTTTTCCATAATTTTATTTTATGATTTGATATTTTTTATGATTTTCTCATTATTTGAGTTGTTTTAATTGTAAAAAAAAATTTAGCTCTTTAAAAAATCTATAAAAAAAATTATGAAATGATACAATGACAGTTAGACAACTTATGGTGACCTTGTTTGGTTTTTAATTATGATCTTACTATTATTCATGATTTTTGGTTTATTTCATTTCATTTTGAATTTTTAAAAATTATTTTTTGACTTCTAAAGACTATGAAAAATTTTGTGAATATACTTTGAGGTATTTCTGATTTTTCTATGCCTCTAGTTACAATTTATTTGAGGGTTTGAATGTAGTTTAATATTTTCCATTTTATTTTCATTTATAAAACAATTTAAAATCCATTTTCTCATTATATTTTTTCTTTTAATTACAATTTAATTTTTGTGTATATTCTGGATGATTTTGGATCATATGAATTTTAGTTATAAGTTTCATTAACATCATTGGATCTTGGGTGTTGAGTTTAAACACCACCAAAAATGGATGAATGATTTTAACGATACCTTGATTAAGCCTTTGATTCAAATGTGAGACTTAATTTCTGGTCTATCTCTACTTTATCTCTTTTCTTTTATTTTCTTTTTGATCAATTTCGATAAGGCATTTGAACTTTAAGTTCATCTAAGCTTATGGATAGTTGAAAAATTATCTTCCATGACCTAGGTCTTGATCACCTTTTGTTTTTACTTGTGCTACGTATTTTTAGGAGTATGGTTTTTAGGAGTGTGGTACATACATTGTTATTGACCGGCCTGATATAGTATTGACTTCTACATAAGTTTGTCTGCGTTTGCTTAATATAAAGCTAAATTTGTCCCAAATCAGAAAATGATCATTCGTTGCTCAAACATTATGTTTGAATGTCCAATTATGATTTATTTGTTATCTTTTGGTCCATGCTTATGAAGCTTTTTGTAAGGAGGCTTTGATTCTATCAACCATCTAATGAGTTTTCATTATTCTTTGGTCCAAGATCATCATTCAATCATCATTATTCATACTTTGTGACTATTAACAATTAACATACTAACCCTTAACAACTAACTATAATTTATGCCTTTATTTTATGCTTTTACCTTTATGAACTTTTATCTTTAGAATTTACAGTTCATGCTATTTTATTTTCTTTGTTCACTCGAGCATTTATTTCTTTATGTCATTTTATCTTTGCTCATTTGAGCCTTCTTTTTCTATTGAAGACGCTTAATAATCAACTTGAACATTAAAAGACTTAAGGCTCTTTAAGGACTATTGGTTACTATCCTTAAAATATTGGAGTTTTTGGACCTCTTGGACTTAGGATTAAAAGCCTTGATACTTTGAGACCTTGGAACCTTTGGAAATTGTTTAACCTTCTTGCTATTATGTTTGTGTATTGGGAAATCTTTTGTGTGAAGGTGCTTCCATTGGGACCTTAAGTGATATATTTGATACATGGCTCAATATTGGAAGTCTTGCTTTAGGTTTTAATACCTTGGGTTTCTTTGATACTTCCTTACTTGTGATTTACTTTCACACGGTGATTGGTATGATCTTGGTTTATTTTGCACTTATGACTTTAATCCAAAGGATGAGAATTCTATGTTGAATTCATTATGTCAAGTTGTGTCTTCTTGTTTGGTTAGACCTTTCCTTACCTTAGCTTTTACTTTATGCTTTAGGATAGTCTTTTCATCTTCTCCCGTTATTCTTTAATTTTTAAAACCTTCTCCCTTTTTCAAAGGATTCTTGTTTTCAAACTTGAACTACTTTCATAACAAACTTGGACTTAGGTCCATGCATTTTTTAAAACTCTTTCATTAATCAAGCCATCAATCAATCAAGATATGACTTCTTTCTTCAATACTTAAAAAATACAAAACAAACTCAAACCATTTTTCCGCTTTGGCTTTTCACTTTAAAACCTTTTCTTTTAAAAATTAACCAACACACAACTTTCAAACTTTTTACCTGAATTACATGGGTTTTAATTTCAACATTGCACATTGTTGGTATTTAGGCCCAACGATCATTGAAAGCTTTGTCAAATCAAATATTTTAAAAAAACACTTATTTTCTCGTCTCCACAAACTATTTTGTAAAAAAAAAATCTTTTAGCCAAAATACACAGATTTTAAAAGAGGTCCTTGCGGAGTACCATAGATATTTAGGATGCTAATACCTTCCCTTTGCACAACCAACACCCTTACCACAATCTCTATTTAATTTTGGATTTCATTATCTCTTTTCCCATTTTTCTTTGGAAACATTATATTGCAGTGGCGACTATCACTTTGTGAGTTAAGTCAATCAATGGCTTAGTCTTAAATTTTTACCGCTACAAATCCATTCTCTTCTTTTGGTCTTCAACAAGACCAAGACCATAATAGCTACCAATTAATTTGTCGATATTGCTACTCCTTTGCGTTCTTTATCACCAAATCTTTCACACACGATCTATTGTACCTATTGCATATAAGACTTCAATTTTATTCTCCATTCTCACACTATATCCTTGTGTTCTTTATCTCCAAGGGGTCCTCTGTGTTCTTTATCTATAAAGGCTTTCATTAGGCTGCAATCCTCTAATTGGACGTTATCAAACCTCGCCTAGATAACACCCAGAAAAAAGATGATTATGTGTGATTTATCAGTGTGTATGCATAGGTTGGAGGTTGAAGATGAAGAGCAAATTTAGTACATGTTTATAGTTTCATCAAGTTGGAATGATGCATGAATGATGTATTTATAGTTGTGGAAGGTTAGATGAAAAGTGGTCATTTTCAAAATTAAAAAGAATTGAAAAATTGACCCAATTAAACTATATGTGGCTACCTGAAAATCATATGTGTTGACACATAATTCAAATTTTAATTGGATGTGTCGACCTAAAAAAAATATGTGTCAGTCTAAGCATGGCAGTAACGTTTTGCTTTAAAAACTGCAATGCATGTGCTGACCTAAAAATCAAATGTACCAACCTGAAAATATTGGGCT
This sequence comes from Vicia faba, assembly GCA_948472305.1. Classification (NCBI taxonomy): domain Eukaryota; kingdom Viridiplantae; phylum Streptophyta; class Magnoliopsida; order Fabales; family Fabaceae; genus Vicia; species Vicia faba. The sequence continues at coordinate 345,970 of CATIWC010001311.1, read as the reverse complement.
ACAACATGTGCCAACACGAAAGGTTTATGAGCCGACCTAAAAAGTGGATGTGCCGACACATGCAAGTGTTTTATGTGCAGAAAATGATTTTTCATGATTTGGATCAATTTTAAACTTGTTTTGAATGTTTCCTAAGACCTCTAATGCAAGGTTGCACCAAAAAACACAGAGATACCATCTAATATATATAAATGCTAAGTTTTCCTAGTTTTGACATCATGCAAAACATCTAATGATGAAGTTGCATTCACATACTCCTCCTTTTTTATGATGGAAAAACTTGCGACGATGCATTTCATGTCTTGATTGAAGGCTCCCCCTTGGACGTGTGCATCCTAACTTCATCTTGCATATGCTTCTCCCCCTTTGAGAACATCAAAAATAGACAAAGGAAATCATGATAAGTAACATAATTCAAACCAAACACCAATATATCATATAAAGGTGTATTTACAAAGAAGAGCATACAATCACATATCCCCATATATATGTAATGATGTGAAATTGATAAATAACCAACATAAAATATTACAAAACATGTAATGTAATGCATGAATAATAATGAATGTGATGCAAGAGAAAAAATCTCAAGTTACTTCTTTAACATCACGATTATGTAACACAGACACAATGGAACTCCCGATGCTACACACACACGTGCCTAGCTTAGCGACAAAAATATCACCACTCAATCCAAAATAAAAATGTTATCATAACATGTGACACAACTATAACAAGAACTGAATTTGCAAATAACATACATACATTCAACTAATGCACGGATGGAGAAAATAATGATACCAAAGCATGCTTGTGCAAACAAGAACAAACATATACAAATGATAAATAATTAATACATGAAGTCATTATAAGCATATAAATTGAAGACATAAAATGGTTTTCAATTTGAAACTTTTGGAAATGAACATTCATGAGTTTTTTTTTCATTTTGAGCATATCAAACACTTGGAACATAAACAACATGCAATAAGAAGAGTCTTACTCTCAAGGAGAAATTTGGAACAACGTTACCTCAATCTTGATGGAACGGAAGATACACGCACATGATATTAACTACTCAAACAATAATTAGATCAAATGTATAAAAGTTCAAAAAACAAAGAAATTAAGATACATTTGAGATATCAATAATCCCTAATTCCTCATGTTTTTTTAAAAACTTTTTGGTTGCAAATGTTTTGTGAAAATGTCAGCAAGTTGATTTTCACTATCAAAATGCTCAAACACAATATCCCTTTTTTAAACATGATCGCGAAGGTAATTCCCCATGCAAGTGTTCCTTACTTGAGTTACTTTATTTGGAGTCCGAGAAAGTAATTCAACTCCCCATAAGGCTCATTTCAAACTCTTCTTGCATAAGCTTAGAGAACTTTTTGAAAAGTTGTATGTTAGTAGAACCAAATATGATATAATGTCAAATGGGCTATGCTTGATGTTTAATGAAGCTAAACATGCTTATGTACATATAAGTATTAATAAAATAAAATGCATACAAATATAGTATGATGGGATCATTATAAGTATATAAACTGATAACACACCATGATTATCAATTAAGAATTATTTTGAAAATGAATACTCATAATATATATATATATATATATATATATATATATATATATATATATATATATATATATATATATATATATATATATATATATATATATATATATATATATATATCATACACCAAATATGTGATGTACTTAAAAAAATAAACAAGTAAATGAGAGAAGTTACTAACAAAGAGAAAACTTAATTGATACTACCTCACCGTACAATACAACGGAGGATGCACTTGCATTTCACAAGGACCTCTTGAAAGAAAGTTGAACCAAATGCAAAACATATGCCACAAAGACATTAGAAAACAGCGTCTTACCACTTTTCACTTTGACAAAGTACCCAAAAGTATAACTTGTGATGAATCCAAGAAGGTAATTGATTTTATGATCATTCATTTTGATTGAACTTTCATATTTATCCTTTTCATGTTAGTTATATTTCTTCTCCTCATGTTTCACTGATTTGGGTTGATCAATTCCTTCTTCGGTGTTGTTGAGTATGTCTCTTGAAGATACACTTACATCATGAAATGAAATAACTTTTCTGAGTATTCTCGGATACAACAACAAAAGTAATTTATGCATCTTTTACCAATTAAACAATACTTGTTGTTTCTTTCTAGATCACATAATACATCTTCTTGCCACATATACAATAGGACTAGAATATGTTGCTCATTATACCTTTATCCACCATAAATGAAAATCCATATTCTCTTCATAGAGTCAAGACAATGTTCCTACAAAAACAACAAGACAAGATAGGTACCCAATCTTCATTGGGTCCTTGGGGGTTAGTGAAAAATTGGTTGCATTTGGACAATAATTAAAAAATAACTTTAGGAACAAATAAAACTCCCAAATTTAAATTTTTTAATAGTGTGGCCTTTCTTGCAACCATGGTGAAGATTTAAATTTTCACCATCACTAGAATCACTATAAATGTGCTCACCTTTTAAGAACCTTGAACAAGAAGTCCTAAGAGCCTGAGACTTCGTTCCTTTCTCCTTATTCGGTACTTTCTCCATTGTCATCTTCTTCTCAAGCTTCTTCTCATGCTTGTCTAAGCAAGTAATTTATACATCATGTTCTTCAAACTTACAAAACAATGTAGTGAGATTAAGTGTTGTAAGATCATTGGCTTCTTTGATCGATGTGACCTTTGGTTACCAATTCCTAGTAAGACATCTCACAACTTTGTTAGTAGCAACTACATTAGAAATAATATTACCAAGTTTTATACCCCAACTTTTCCCCCTAAGAACCTCCATAATTTCATGACATCACAATACATAAAGATAACACACTTGGGTTGGTCACCTCTTCCATTATCTCCTATATTTAAGTTTGCCCTTGAGAAATCACCAAGCATATTTATTTGTGTATTGTGTTTGTGTATTTTATGTTTACTAACCCTTAATTAAAATCTAAAAAGATGTATCTATTTCCTTTTATGCATTGTACATGGTAGGTATAGAGCCAAGTGCATATCTCTAACCTCCTAAGATAGAGTTTTGAAGATGGATCCTCAGTCAATTGGTTATTCATTAAACTTTAAAAGCTTGAACTTCAAGGATATGTTTATGGAATCAAATTGCTATGGTATCAGATCTCTCTCAACTTCATTTGGTCAAGTTTGTCTCAAAGTTAGTGGTTGAGTTCATCAAAAAACTTTATAGGTTCATGTGTTTATTTCCATGCCTTCTTTAGCAAGTTTCATCAAGCAATGAGGTCTCTTATCAAGTGTGCTTCAAGAAAACACCATTTCAAGGTCTAATATGATTCATCATGCCTTAATTTGGAATAAAATATCAAAAGATTAAAAGTTGATTCAATATTGTTGACCTATGTAATACGGTGGAAGAACTTTTTTTTTTGGACTTTATCCAAAATATGCGGATAGCTAGAGTCATCATCGACTTTTCTTTTATCCAATATAAGGAATGGCTGAAAAGAACAGGAAAGACCTTAATAGATTTTGAGTTCAGGGGGTAAGTTATGAAAAGGGAAGATGTTAGCACCCTTTTCATCCGTAGTTATCTATAGGCTCTTAACCGCTAGCTCACTTTTTGAAATTTTCTTTGTGTGTGTTATTTGAAAATATTTTTGAAAAGAAAAAGTATGGCTAACTTTGTAATGGTTCTTGTATCAGTCCTCAAGATTGCATATAAAGTGTTTGAAAATGTTTGTTTTGAAAATGTGATGAGTGAAATGTTTATTTTTTAGAAAAGAGTTGTGAGCAAGCGATTAAAAGTTATTACCCACTCAATGTCGTTCTTATTCTTTTCCTTCTCCTTTAAAAATGGTTCTATTCGTACCATTAGTTGATAGGAAGCTCTGTCTATTGGATGTTAAGGGACATGCGAAGGGTCGTAGAATATAGAAAGCAACTTGTAAGGTTACTTTAGAAATTTGAAGGGATTGTCATCATATTATTCGTAGGCAACATTGAAAGGTCATCGAGGGACTATGATCTTTATTCAAGGGTCTTTGCTAAAGTACCCTTACTTTCGAGGGACATGACCATGTTTCCGAAGGTAACAAAGAGAGGATACCCAAGAGGTGTAGAAGGTGAAAAGGTGATTCAGTTCAATTATATTATCATGAATTAGGATTTTCTAACGTCTTGTTTTAGATCCTGCCATACAAACCCTATTAGCATACATCTAACAGTTATATATACAAGTAGATAAAATATATGTGCGAAATGCAAAGCCCTAGGACTATTACATGGATTTAGGGCAGTTACAATATTTAATAAAACCTTGCGAGAAACTAAACACTAAGCTATTACAATTTTTATACAACCTATACACTTGTCTAAAAATAAATAGCAACTAAATAAAAATACATGTTAAAAATTATTTTTTTTTAAAAACCTAAATGTCTAAAATGTCACATTTTATTTTTTTGTATTTTGGATTAATTTTAAGCATTTACAAAATAATTATTTATCTAATTATAAATTAAATACAGAGGTTAGTTAATTTAAAAAAACCAAGTCTAATAAAATTGAATTAAAAATATGTCCAAAATTAGATTAATTAATATAAACCCTAAGACTATTTTTTATGGATTAAAACGATTAGTAGAAAATTAAATAAGAAAATAAGTAAAAATAATGGAAAGTGGAAAAGATTAGAAAATAAATAAAAGATGGTTGCAAGTGCCTAGGCTCGAACCCACGCTCTCTCCTTTGCCAAGCAAGAACACTACCAGTGCACCATGAAAAAAATAAAATTGTATGCCCTAACAATGGCATCTCGTATTCCTCATGTTAAGACTTAAGGCTTCAAACCTGTTCTAAATAATCATGCTAAGCGATCTGAATTGTTAGAATCAGTTAACAATGCGTATAATTTGTAATACGAATAATAAAAAATAATGCAAACTGGACATGGCACGTATGCAAGTTTTAGGTACAAATAGGCATGGAAAGTTACCTATTCTTATCTTGGAGATGTTCTAGAAGTGATTTGAGGTGGTGGATTGGACTGAATCAAACTGGAACTTGAGATTCAATGGTGCACTTTCATTGAAAATTTGTTATTTTTGAGACTTTTCTTGAGGAAAGTTTTTTTTTGTGTCATTGTAGTGTGAGGGCTTGAGTATTTATAGAGGAGGAGATTTAAGTCACCAAAGAATGAAAAAATCAAGTGATCATGGTGTTACCAAAAATCAATGAAACATATTTTCTAACTTGCCATTTTTGAAGATCCTTGTCTCAAACATGTCTCTCACAATTTTGGTAAGCTTTTATGAGGTCTTGGGCCTTCTAGAAGATGTCCAAATGATCATAGTTCAACATTAATCTAACTATTTGTTATTTTTAATTTAATTCTTTTACAAAAATTAAATAAAAATTTAAATAAATAGGATAACAAATATGGCCATGTAGCAATGGACTCAGATGTCTTTTATCATGTCATAAACAAATATTGATCCTCAAAAGTTAACCCCATTAGTCCAAAAATTCAAAATTGCTCAATTGAGGTTTCATGCATTTCTCAAAAATTGTCCAACTTGTGCCAACCACAACTCTCACAATTTTTGTCATATGAATGTGATCTTTGACTTTTTTGGAAAACTCAATATGTCACCTACAATTTCCTTGTTGGTCCTTTTTTTCATTTGAAGTCTTTAACTTGATGTAAATTGCCTTGACAAAAAATGTCTTTTAGTTAACTTTCAAAATGATCTGTAATGTTTTGGCTCATATCTCTCAAATGAAGCATTTTTGTACGTGAGCTTAGAGAAACAAAGTTGTAGAGAATTGAATTTCCTTCAAGGTAGGATTCAGTTGAGAATTTTTTGACGAAGCATGTGAAAGTTATGCTTGGTCAAAGTTCAGTTGACTTCTCCTTAAGAAAAGTCCACAAAACCCTAATTTACAACTTTTGACTTTTGATCAATCTTGAGTCAATATTGATGAATCCTGATCAAACCTTGATCAAATGATGAATGTGACCTCAAAATATGTATGTTGACCAAAATCTTAAAGTTTGACTGTATGTTGACCATAATTGACTTTTTATCCAATATAGTTGATTTTCACCCATATGAAAAAATTAACGGAGCAAATTTGTGATGTAAGGCTTGAAACATGACATGTGGATATCTACAAGCATATGAGAAACCATGAAACTTACTTGAGGCATTAGAAGCTCAATTTTATTCGGGAAAAACAAAACCCTAATTGTAGGCCACTACTTAAGAAGAGTGCTTGTATGCTCAAACCCTTGAGTATTCTTGAGCAATTGAGAACCCTAGGAGCATGAGGAGGTGAATTGAATCAATTATATTAAAAAATGGGAGGGAAAATTTTGGGGTACAACAGATGCCCGTGTTCAAAATCTTCTTAAACTTGAAGAGTTAGATTGACATATCCGCCATTCATGATCTGAAGGTGGATGAGGATTGAACACTTAAGTGCCTAGAAATCTGCACTCGCCGGAGCACGAAGTAGAGCTGTTGGTTGATAGTATTGCTTGAATGGGCTTTGAAGATGCCATTCAGAAAGATGACACAGTGTCATCGAAGATGGGCTTATAGATGACATCCAAAGTAACTAGCAAATGCGCTAGGGAGTATCAGCATGAAATCTATGTCTCGATTTTATCTGAGGGAAATGCTTTTAAGAATGAATCTCTGAGGTAAATGCTCATCAAAATTCAGTCTCTGAAGGAAATCATTTGGTCATGTAGATATTTGCCCTGTCATATTTCGGGAATTGATCTACAATCTGTTTTTCATTGGAAAACCCGTCCTATTTTGGGAGCTCATACTGCCTGGTCAAATAGATAGTTTCCCCGTCCTATTTCGGGAATTAATTTGCGACATGTTTTTTGTTGGTAAACCCGTCCTGTTTTGGGAATTCATACTGCCTAGTCATATAAATAGTTGCCACGTTTTGTTTCAGGAATTATCATGCAACCTATTTTTTGTTGGTAAACCCGTCCTATTTCGGGAATATATACTTCCTGGTCATATAGATAATTTCCCCGTCCTTTTTCGAGAATTAATCTATGACTTGTTTTTTGTTTGTAAACCCATCCTATTTCGGGAATTCATACCGCTTGGTAATATAGATAGTTTCCCCGTCCTGTCTTAGGAATTAATATGTGACTTGTTTATTTATTGGTAAAATCGTCCTGTTTTCGGGAATTCATACCGCCTGGTCATTCATATAGTTTCCCCATCTTGTTTCAAAAATTAATCTGCGACCTGTTTTTCATTGGTAAACACGTCTTGTTTCGGGAATTCATATTGCCTGGTCATATAGATAGTTTCCCCGTCATGTTTCGGGAATTAATCCGTGACCTGTTTTTCGTTGTTAAACCCATCATGTTTCCGGAATTCATACCGCCTGGTCATATAGATAGTTGTTCTGTCCTATTTCGAGAATTAATTTGCGACCTGTTTTTTGTTGGTAATCTCGTCCTATTTCGGGAATTCATACCGTCTGGTCATATAGATTGTTGCCCCGTCCTGTTTCGAAAATTACTCTACGACTTATTTTATTGTTGGTAGACCCGTCCTGTTTCGGGAATTCATACCACATGGTCATATAGATAGTTGCCCCGTCCTGTTTTGGGAATTAATCTGTGACCTATTTTTTGTTGGTAAACTCGTCCTGTTTCAGGAACTCATACCGCCCGGTCATATAGATAGTTGTCTGTCCTATTTCGAGAATGAATCTGTGACCTATTTTTTGTTGGTAAACCCGTCCTGTTTCGGGAATTCATACCGCCTAGTCATATAGATAGTTTCCCCTTCTTGTTTCGAGAATTATTCTGCGACCTGTTTTTTTGTTGGTAGACTCGTCCTGTTTCGGGAATTCATACCACTTGGTCATATAGATAGTTGCCCCGTCCTGTTTCAGGAATTAATATGCGACATATTTTTTGTTGGTAAAATCGTCCTATTTCGGGAATTCTTACCGCCCGATCATATAGATAGTTTCCCTGTCCTATTTCAGGAATTAATCTGCGACCTGATTTTTGTTGGTAAACTCGTCCTGTTTTGGGAATTCATACTGCTTGGTCATATAGATAGTTACCCCGTCCAGTTTTGAGAATTATTTTGAGACTGGTTTTTTGTTGGTAGACCCGTCTTGTTTCAGGAATTCATACCTCCTGGACATATAGATAGTTGCCCCGTCTTTTTTCGGAAATTAATCTTTGACCTGTTTGAAAATTGATGATGATATTCGTCTGTTTGCGAACTTTACGTGCAAAGACAAAAATAGCTTTATGTATTGTCGTGATGTATGTAATGCGTTGCGTAATGATGCTCTCAAAATAAATGAGAATTTTATATGCATTTGGGTATGCATATGCTATGATGTATTATGAAATGATGATTGGGCGTAATATGTCGTTAAAGCGTATTAATAGATCCTTGTAACAATGTCTAGCTGGGGAAAATAAATCTCGGACTGTTGCTGGAGATGAAGAAAGTGACTCTTTAATTTCTGCTGGGAATAATATTGTTGGGGATTCTCGATTTTTGTTTGAGGATACTCCACTGGGGATCTTCGACTTCTGCTTGAGGATAGAGGCATTCGAGGAGAGTTTCTTCTTCGCCATTCTTTTTGTTGAATGATTTGATTCTTACGTATCCTGACCGGGGATAAAAGAGATGGATATTCCTCCGGTGTGCTATCTGTTCAGGTTTCTGGTACCGTAGAAACTCTTCTGGGGATAGAAATTTTGATTAATCCCTACTGGATAAGAGAACTTTTTTTAGGGATTTACGACGTTGGAGTAATAAACTCCGCTGGGGAATTAAATTATTGTAAACTGTGTCGAGGAGATAAACTCTGATGGGAATTGGATTTTTATAGGATGCGCCGAGGAAGTCTCCACTTTATGCTGGGGAAATGATAAACTTTATTATCCGCTAGGGGACCTATTGGGGATGTTGATTAGGTCAAGCTATCCATTAAGGATATGGAGGTGAACTGCTGGAAGATGCCCTAATTTCTTCCTGAGGGCATATTAGACTTGATGGGGAATATATCGTTTTTGGGGATGAGCTTCCGGAGATAGCTCTGTAGAGATAGTTTCATGGAGATTACTCTGTGGGAATTTATGAATGAGTTAAACATTATCCCAACTCCTAGAGTCTTGGATAAATGCTAATCCTGTTTTTTATGCAAAAATTTGTAAATGGTGATCATATTCAAATGCATATGTTCATTCAAAGTAACTATTGGACGTATTCACAAACAAAACAGAGTAAGTAAAAACAAATAGTTTTGAATTTTGAAATAGACTGAGTTGTATTGATTTTGAAAGTTTGCCTATGAACAGGAAGATTTATACAAGGAGACAAAAATACTAGTAAGAGGAAGTTGTGAAATTGAAAAAATACAAAGTGATAAACAAGAAACACAAATACGTGGAAATGATCCCATCGAGTTTCAACTATGTTATTGACTATATGTCTTCAAGCATCTCATCCCTTATTGTGGGAAGAAGTTGATTGAATTGATATGTACCGTTTGATCTCGATGTTGATAAAAAAACTTGTTGTAAGTAGATTATCCAACGGGGAATAGTCATACGCTTTAATCCCTAACTTTTGCTTGGACCGCCCTTTCGGGTTTTCAGTCCACCGGGATACCCTTTTTTGCCCAAGCCGCCTTTTCAGGTTTTTGACTTGCCGGATTTACATTTTTTTATATATATCCCTAGTTTTTTCCTAAACCCTTTTGGTTCGCCAGGATGCCCTTATTTTTGCCTAGGCCAGTCGACCTAGCGGGTCTATTTTTTGCGTAGTATTTTTGGACTATGTCCGCGTTCACAAGGTGTGGAAAATCTTCACCGTCCATGGTGGTAAGTATCATAGCACCGCCAGAAAATATATTTTTGATTACAAATGGCCCTTCGTATGTGGGAGTCCATTTTCCCCTGGGATCACCTTGGGGTAGGATGATGCGCTTTATTACCAAATCCCTAGCCTGGTACACCTGATGTCTGACTTACTTGTTAAAGGCCTTGATCACGCGCTTCTGATACATCTAACCGTGACAAACATCCACGAGCCTTGTCTCATCAATCAAATTTATTTGGTCGAGTCTAGTATGAATCCATTCGTCTTCGTCTAAGCCTGCGTCTTTCATAATCCTTAGAGAAGGAATCTGGACTTTGAAAGGTAAGACAACCTCCATACCGTAGACTAGAGAAAACAGGGTTTCCCTAGTTGATGTAGTTACTAAATTGCAATAACCATAAAGAGAAAATGGTAACATCTCATGCCAATCTTTGTATGTAATTGTCATCTTCTGCAAAATCTTCTTGATATTCTTGTTTGCGGCTTCCACTGCGCCATTCATCTTTGTCGATACAGAGAAGAATTGTGGTGTTTAATCTTGAATTCTGTGTAGAGTTCTATGATCATAGTATTTTTGAGACTGGTACCATTATCTGTGATGATTTTTTTAGGGGTGCCATACTGACAAATAAGGTTATGCTTAATGAATCTGGCCATATCATTCTTGGTAACAGAGGCGAACGAGGATGCTTCAACCCATTTCGTGAAATAATCAATAGTGACTAGGAAGAAACAATGCCCATTAGAAGCGGTGGGCTTAATTTCTCCAATCATATCAATGTCCCACATTGCAAACGACCAAGGAGCAGTCAAGGTATTCAGAAGAACCAGAGGCACATATATTTTGTCAGCATAAGTATGGCATTTTTGACATATTCTGGAATGATGGTGGTAATCGGTTTCCATAGTCCACCAATAATAACCTACTCTCAGAATTTTCTTAGCCATCGTATGCCCACTGGATTGAGTACCAAAGACTCCTTCGTGCATATCTTCCATAATCTTCTCAGCTTCTTTCTTGTCTACATAACGAAGCAAAGTCGAATCATGATTGCGCTTGTATAAGATTCGGTTACTCAGAAAGAACTTGGCAGAGAACCTCCTTAGAAATTTCTTATCATTGATTGATTCTCCTTCAGGATATTCTTGAGTCTCGACGTATCTTTTTACTTTGTGGTACCAAGTCTTTTCCTCTACTCCATCAATATGAACTTAATAATAACGTGTTGGTTCATCTAGTCACTCAATAGTAATTCGAGGAGCTTCATTGTCCCATCTGACTCTAAACATAGATGACATGGTAGCCGATGCATTTTCCAATTGATCCTCTTCTCGTGGAATGTGTTCATAAGTGATTTCTTCGAAGTAAATAATGTTAGAACATAGTTTGATTCTACAAACCTTGTAAGAGTTTTGATGATAACAAAAGAAAAGAACATTTATGCTCCCTAAAATTATATTCACTTTTGTAGAGAAGTTCGGATGGAAGAAGATCAGAATATAAGTTACAAAGCTGTTTCTGTTGTGATTGTAAACATCTCTCAAAAAGTTCTGATGAAAGAAGATCAGAAGATGCGCTAAAAGGATGTTTCAACTATGATTATAAAACTCTTTGAAAGAATTTCTAACGATGCAAACAGGATTTCATAGTTCTGATCTCCAAAGTTCTGAAGCAAGAAGCAACGGATACTTCAATGTTCTGAAGCGTTACAAATCAAATATTTCTATTTCAAGAGTAACGGCTAGAAGGGAACAAGATCTTTATTTTTGGAAAGCGCCTTAATTGTCATTGATCAAGTTTTCCAAATGTTCATCCTTTCTTCGCCTACTTAAACAAGCCTTGAGGATAAATCGTTTACGATTTACACACGCACAACAATGTCACTATCATCTCTCATCCTCAATCTTTCAATATTCAAATTGTGTAAAACATCATTGTCTTGTGATACAGTTTTATTAGAAACATTATTGTACACGTTTATTCATACATTTTTAGTGAATTTCCTTGAGAAAAACCGGATTCTGGTTATACTCAAGAAGACTTTGGCAGTTGTCAAAGTATATTTGTAATCAAGATTGATTAGTGGATTAAGACCTCGTTGGAGAGAGGTGAAATCACCTTGGCGGGTGGATTGGAGTAGTTTGAGTTCAAACGAACCAGGATAAAAATCAACGTGTTCTTTTCATTAAGTTTTAAGATCCCAATTCAACCCCCCCTTCTTGTGTTTTTCCATTCTTCAATTGGCATTAGAGCGCCAGGTTCTGAGTACAAGCACTTAACTGTGTCAGTAAAAGATCAAAGCTAAGAAAAACACTATGTTGGAACCAAGTCAGAACATCAGCAATGACTACCATGATGAGAAAGACAGAATCAGCGGCAAACCTCCAATCTTTGATGGAGAGAACTTTCACTACTGGAAAGATAAAATTGAAAGTTTATTTCTGGCTCATGATGCTGATTTCTGGGATATGGTGATTGATGGGTACATACATCCAGTTGATGAAAATGGTCAGCAGATTGACATAAAAAGAATTTCAGATCATCAAAAGCGAGACTTCAGAAATCATCACAAGGCCATAACTATTCTCTTGAGTTCCATCTCATACTCAGAGTATGAGAAGATTACAAACAGAGAGACAGAAAATCACATGTTTGATTCCTTGAGAATGACGTATGAAGGCAACACGCAAGTCAAAGAAACTAAAGCCCTTTCGCTTATTCAGAAGTATGAAGCCTTCAAAATGGAAGAAGATGAAACCATTGAAATAATGTTATCAAGATTTCAAACTCTCGTGGTCGGGCTAAAAGTTTTGGACAAAGGTTACTCAATTGTTGATCATGTAAAGAAGATCATCAGAAGTTTACCAAAGAAATGGAGACCCATGGTCACTGCACTCAAACTGACAAAAGATCTGAACAAAGTTTCTTTAGAAGAACTTGTTAGCTCTCTTAGAAGTCATGATGAGCCTCAAAAGCAAGGTAAGCCTTTAGCTCTTAAATCTAACAAAAAATATGATTCTAAATTTTTGCAGGCAATCGAAGAAAACTCTAGTGATTCCTCATCAGAAGAAGACGAAGTATCCCTTCTCTCTAGAAGAGTCAATCAGTTGTGGAAGCACAGGAAAAGGAAGTTTAGAAAATCCAGAAGAACAGGGAATCAGTCTGAACCGTATGGATATAGAAAGTACGAACCATCTTTTGGATACAGGAAGTCCGAATCATCTTCTGAATACAGAAAGTCAAGAAACAAATACATTGTTTGCTACGAATGCAATGAACAAGGTCACTACAAAAGCGACAGCCCAAAGCTTCAGAAGGAGAAACCTGAAAAGAAGTTCATTAAGGAGAAGAAGAAAAGTATCATGGCAACATGGGATGACTCAGACTCTTCAGAAGCTGACACTGAATCAGAAGATGAAAGAGCCAACATTGCCCTGATGGCCAACATATTAGAAGATACTGAATCATCTGGATCAGAATCAGACTCAGAGGCAGCAGAGGTATTTTCTAACTTTTTTAGATCTCAATTAGAAGAGAGTCTATTAGAAATTCTAGAAAGGTATCAGAAACTTCGAGTCATAAATAAGATCCTGAAAAAGGATCTAGTTTCTGACTCTGAAGAAACTAAGAATCTGAGATTGGAAAACTCTGAACTGAAAGAAAAAATTTAAAAACTTGAAAATGAATTACAAAATACTGAGAAGGAAACTATCTCAGAAGTTCCTAGTAACCCTGATAAGATCATAAAGGAATATGATCATAACTTTCAGAAATTCCTCACTAAAAACATAGATAGAAGCAAGATGGCCTCAATGATCTATGGAGTTAGAAGAAATGGCAGAAAAGGTATAGGATACAAAGGTAAAGTATCCCAACCTAAGAAAGTAAAGAATTTAGTTATTAAACACACTCCTTTGAACTCTCACTTCACCTATGGTCACACAAATGATTTAAAATATACTAGTAATGATTTCTCTGCGAAACAAAAATTCAAATAGAATTTTGGTAGCTCTAACAAACAAGGACCCAACACGATATGGGTGCCTAAGGATAAAATTGTCTATGTTGCAGATATCTTTGACAGCAAGACTGAAACAATAATCCTGGTACCTGGACTCTAGATGCTCTCGACACATGACGAGAAGAAGCATATGTTCTAAATTCTGGAGCGTAAATCTAGAGGCTACGTAGGTTTCAGAGGCAATCATAAGGGGAAGATCATTGGCTCTGGAACAATTGGTAACGGTAATCTTCCATCTATTACTAATGTTCTGTTAGTAGATGGATTAATGCATAACTTGTTATCCATAAGTCAATTAAGTGATAACGGTTATGATATAATCTTTAATCAAATGTCCTGTAAAGCAATTAGTCAGAAAGATGGATCTATCCTCTTTAATGGAAAGAGAAAGAACAACATTTACAAAATATAACTTTCTAAACTGAAAAGTCGGAATGTAAAATGCCTACTGTCTGTTAACGATGACCAATAGGTCTCTCATCAAATATTGGGGCATGTTAGTATGAGAAGAATATCTCAGATTAACAAACTCAATCTGGTCAGAGGACTTCCTAACATGAAGTTCAGCTCAGATGCTCTGTGTGAAGCATGTTAGAAAGGGAAGTTTGCAAAACCCTATTTTAAAGCAAAAAAATGTTGTTTCTACCTGTAGACCATTAGAACTTCTACGTATAGATCTATTTGGACTAGTGAAAACTGCATCCATTTGTGGCAAGAAGTATGGACTAGTGATCATAGATGACTATAGCAGATGGACACGGGTAAAGTTCTTAAGACACAAAGACTAGTCACACTTTGTGTTCTTTGCCTTTTATAACCAAGTCCAAAACGAAAAAGATATAAGAATTGTTAGAGTCATAAGTGATCATGGTGGAGAATTTGAAAACAAAAAATTTGAACTATTTTTTAATGAGAATGACATCTCTCATGATTTCTCTTGTCCTAGAACTCCCTAACAAAACGGAGTTGTAGAACAAAAGAATAGAACTTTACAAGAAATGGACAAAACCAAGATCAACGAGACTAACATTTCTAAGAACTTCTAGGAAGAAGAAATTAACACAGTGTGTTATGTTCAGAATAGAATCTCCATAAGACCTATTCTGGATAAGACTCCATATGAACTGTGGAAGAACAGAAATCCCAACATCTCGTATTTCCATCCATTTGAATGTATTTATTTTATTCTTAATACTAAAGAACATCTGATCAAGTTTGACTCTAAAGCACAAAAGTGTATTATGTTAGGATACTCTGAACGCTCAAGAGGCTACATAGTATACAACATAGAAACACGAATTTTAGAAGAGTCAATCAATGTTATATTTGATGATAAGCTTGGCTCTCAAAAGTCAAAGCTAGATAAATATTTTGCAGATATAGTAGTCCAATTTACAGGTACTGAAGACATTGTATCAAAATTTCCTCATAAAGAATCACAAGAAACACCAGAAGAAGATGTCACAAATACTACACCAACTTCTGAAGAACCTCCCCAAAAAAGACAATCCAGAAGCATTTTAGCTTATCCTGAATACAAAATTCTAGGAAAGAGAAGACCCAATCAGAACAAAATCCACATTCAAAAACTCTGAAGAATCTCTCATGAGATTAGTGTCTCTGATTGAGCCAACTTCCATTGATGAAGCTCTTCTGGACAATGATTGGATACTTGCTGCGAAGGAGGAATTAAACCAATTCACCAGAAACGATGTGTGGGATCTGGTTCTCAAACCAAAAGGGTTCAACATCATTGGAACCAAATGGTAATCAGAAACATGTTGAATGAACAAGGAGAATTCATCATAAAAAAGCACGACTGATTGCACAAGGTTATAGTCAGCAAGAGGGGATAGACTATACAGAAACCTATGCTCTAGTCGCCAGGTTAGAATCTATCAGACTTTTAATTTCCTTCGCTGTAAATAATGGCATCACTCTCTATCAGGTGGATGTCAAAAGTGCATTCTTAAATGGATACATTGATGAAGAAGTTTATGTGCACCAACCCCCTAGTTTTGAAAATTCCAAACACCCAGAATATGTTTTTAAACTAAAGAAATCACTATATGGTCTTAAACAAGCTCCCAGAGCTTGGTATGAAAGACTAAGTAGTTTTTTGTTAGAAAATGATTTCACCAGAGGGAAAGTGGACACAACCTTATTCTGTAAGCCATTTAAAAATGACATCCTAGTTTGTTAAATTTATGTAGATGATATTATATTTGGATCTACTAAAGCCTCTCTGGGAAGAGAATTTGCTAAGTCTATGCAGGCAGAGGTTGAAATGCGCTTGATGGGAGAATCCAAATTCTTTCTGGGCATTCAGATCAATCAAACTACCGAAGGAACTTACAAACACCAGAGCAAATACGTCAAATAACTTCTTAATAAATTTGACCTATTAGAATGTAAGCCAACCAAAACTCCAATGTATCCTACATGCACTCTGGAGAAGGAAGAGGTAAGTAAAAAGGTAGAACAGAAGATCTACAGAGGTATGATTGGTTCTCTCTTATATCTTACAGCTTTAAGACCTGATATTCTATATAGTGTATGCCTATGTGCCAGATTCCAATCAGATCCTAGAGAATCTCACTTAACAACTGTTAAGCGAATTTTCAAGTATCTGAAAGGTACTACTAATCTTGGTATGTTTTATAGAAAAACCAATGAATTCAAATTAGTAGGGTACTGTGATGCTAACTTCGCTGGAGACAGAGTAGAAAGAAAAAGCACTTTTGGAAGCTTCCAGTTTCTGGGAGAAAATCTGATCTCGTGGTCCAGCAAGAGGCAATCCACAATTGCACTATCAATCGCTGAAGCTAAATATATAGCAGTAGCTGGATGCAGCACACAGATACTCTGGATGGAAAGTAAGCTTGAAGACTTCAATATATTTGAGAGTAACATTCCTATACTTTGATAATACTTCTGCAATTTGTTTATCTAGAAATCCTATTTTACATTCTAGGGCTAAGCATATAGAAATAAAACATCACTTTATTAGGGACTATATTCAGAAAGGAATTCTCTCTTTAAAATTTATTGACAGAGACCATCAATGTGTTGATGTCTTTACTAAACCCCTTTCTGAAGATAGGTTTAATTTCATTTTGAAACATCTCAGTATAAAATTATTTCCAGAATAAGAGTTTTATTTATGTATTCTCTATCTGTTAGAAGTTTATATTTTTTTTGTGAACATCTGATCAATCATACTTCAGAAGTTAGAAGGGAAGTTGTATCAGGATCTATCTAAGAAGATCTGAACAGTTCTCAAACGGTTCATTTCAATGATAGAAGCATGCAGTTCACATCATCAACATTTGTCATCCTCTCACAAGCGTTCTTCTAAGGCTGAACACGCGTTCAAATTCTGGAGGGACTAAAGCTTTGATTGGATGCATTGAGACTCGTGTTGTATTGGTAATTGTTCTATATTTTCACGCCATCTCCCTATTTTCAGGAATCATTAATTCTATGTAATCATTATTATTTTTCACTCTTTTCTTTCTAATTAAGTTTTCAATTTATTTATAAATACACCATTCCCTTTCACTTTCACTTTTTCACTCTCACTTCTTCTCGCTACTATTTTCTCTCTACTTTTTGTGTGCAAAATTTTCTTTCAAAAACCTTTAACAAGTTTGTGTGAACAATGGCTTCATCTTCAAGCGCTCAAAGCTCTCAATGTGTTCCTGGCTCATCTTCGTCAACAGCACAAAGATATGAAGAACCGTTAAGAACTCTATTGACCCCCATTGATTCATTAGAAGTTCTCTGCGAACTCATTATAGATTTTGAAAGTATAAAGGAAAACAAATATGATCTTACCCCTGATGTGGAATTTCAAGGTTGGGCCAAATATTTTGATCGTCTACTGGGTCCAGTTTTTCCAAAATTGGTCAAAGAATTATGGATTCACGCCACTACATCAAACCATCAAGTTACTTCGCATGTGATGGGGAATAAGATTGCAATTTTTGAAGATCTTATTGCAAGGTTGATAGGTCATAACGGCGGAGGCATCCGTTGCAGCGACATGGAAGAAAAATGTTCTGACCTAACAACAATCTCAAGAGATATTTTTACTTTTGGGCAGCCATCAAACAAAATTAAAGATCTGAAGGACTACTTCATAATTTGGGAAAAAATTATCTTGGGTTGAATCAACCACAAGAAGCCCACAAGCTCTCCCGATTATATCAATATCCACCAACAAGTTCTGCTGTACTTCATTGCAACCAAGGCAAAGATAAATCTTCCTCATCTTCTATTTAATCATCTGAAGACAAGTGTGAAAGAAACTAGAGAAGAAGAAAGGACTAAGAGGGGCTGGATACTTCTAGGTAGGCTGATATCAGATATTCTGACTGAAAACAATTTAGTAGAATATCTGACTGAAGCTCAACAGATCAGCACTCTAAAGGATTTCATTGCAACCAAAGAATTCAACACATCAAGAAGAGTTCCTCTGAAGGATTTCTCACTATTATCTCAAATAAATGCTTCTCCAGAAGTCATTGTCAGATATCTGGAAGCATGCAAAATGGATAGGACTAATACAGAATTAAACATTCGTGATCTGTGTCAACAGGATCCAAAAGTTGTTCTCAAGAAATCCAGAAAAAGAAAAGCTACGGGAGAAGGATCTTCTAAGAAGGTACCAAAAGCTGCTAAGAAGAAAGGTAATTCTTCTTTTATTTCTGTTGTAGAGTCGGTGATTTTATCAATATCTGAAACCCCCTCCTCTCCAAAACCAATGAAAGACCCCTCACCACAAACCTCTGATGATTTTGATATAGAAAATGACCCTTCACTCACACTAGAAAACATTCTGAACAAACCACATTCTCCTACGACACACTTGACCAAAATCAGCCAGAACTTGCTCAAGTTCTTTCTGATATTGATCAATTGGATCCAGAATTTCAAGCTCCCCACATAGAAAATCCAAACTCTCAAGCTCCCCACTCTGAAAATCCAAACATTCACGCTCCCCAACAAGAAAATCCAAATATTGACTCTGATACCACTATACTAATTCCTGGAATAACAGAACCTCTTATGGTTCGACAATCTCTCTCAATCCACGACATTCCAGAAATTCCATCTCCTTACCAGTCCACCCCACCAAACACACCACCTGCACCCATTATCATTTCTGACTCTCCCTCTCCCTCTCATATCAATCCCCCAGAAGATCACCTACGAACTGTAATAGACTTAGAAGCGCTGGATAATCTTTCCTCTAGCTCTCATAAAATTTTTGTCCCTAAACCAAAACCAACTATCACCAAGGAAGATGTTGGTAGAAACTTAATGATTTTTGAAGCAGAGATAATTGAATGGGTTAACTCTTTGAAGCTAGCCTGCTTAGAAAATCTAAATCCTGCTGCTTCTGATTCTCACTGGAACCAGTTCAGAAAATGGTTCAATTTTGAATCCCAGAAACTCAAGGAGTTAAGTTATGAAATGGCCCAATAGAACTTATGTGATCAGCTGAATGTTTTCAAGGATCAAGTTTTGTGCCACTGGGAAAAGAAACCAATTCTTCTACTGGATAATTCCCTCTGGGAAGATCGCCAACCTTCAGAAATTGATGAACCATACTCCGATACTCTTCCTCTGGTTATTGTTCAAGACAAAGGCAGATAGACTGAAGAAACTACTGAGTCAGAATCTCCAGCAGCATGTTCTAAGAAGGTGGCACCTTTTATGGATATACCTTCTTTGTCTCTGGTTATGCAAACTCTGGAGGACATGAAGAAAGAAAATGCAGTGATCAAAGAGAGATTAGACAAGCAAGATGACATATGCAAATAAATCAAAGGAATGTTGTGAAAACAAGAGGAATCGAACACTCAGATTAAGAGCTTGTTGGAAGCCCTGTTCACACGACTTCCTCCACCTCAATCTTAGTTTTTAAACTTGTTTTCTTTACTGTATTAAATCTTTTTATGTTGTTTTCTTCTGAATGTCTTTTTGCAATCCTTTGTACTACAACTATACTTTTATTGCTTTTGAGTCTCATTGTTTATATTGCTTTTTGATTCTTGACAAAAAGGGGGAGAACGTAAGATGTTTCTAATAACAGTATCAAGACACAGTTCCCAAAAATTTTGTAAATCATAACTTCTCATTTCTTGCTCTGAAAGTAAAACAGGAACAAAACTCTGGTAAAGACAGAAGTAGATGCATCAAAATCTCAGATCAGAATAAACTTTAGGGAAGTATTTTTTCTCTATCTGAGTATTCAACTCAGGGGGAGATCTTAAAATACTTTATGTTCTGTCAGTTTTTATTGAAATATCCTTGTTTTTGTCATCATCAAAATGGGGGAGATTGTTAGAACATAGTTTGATTCTACAACCCTTGTAAGATTTTTGATGATAACAAAAGCAAAGAACATTTATGTTCCCTAAAATTATATTTTGTTTTGTAGAGAAGTTCTGATGGAAGAAGATCAGAAGATAAGTTACAAAGTTGTTTCTACTGTGATTGTAAACATATCTCAAAAAGTTCTGATGAAAGAAGATCAGAAGATTCCCTAAAAGGATGTTTTAACTCTGATTATAAAACTCTTTAAAAGAAGTTCTAATGCTGCAAACAGGATTTCATGGCTCTGATCTCCAAAGTTTTGAAGCAAGTAGCAACATATACTTCAATGTTCTGAAGTGTTACAAATCAAATATTTCCATTTCAAGAGTAACGGCTGGAAGGGAACAAGGATATTTATTTTTGGAAAGCGCCATAATTGTCATTGATCAAGTTTCCAAATGTTCATCCCTGCTTCTCCTATTTAAACAAGCATTGAGGATAAATTGTTTACGATTTACACATGCACAACAACACTGCTATCATCTCTCATCCTCAATCTTTCAATATTCAAATTGTGTAAAACATCATTGTCTTGTGATACAGTTTAATTAGAAACACTACTGTACACTTTTATTCATACATTGTTTAGTGAATTTCCTTGAGAAAAATCAGGTTATGGTTATACTCAAGAAGACTATGCCAGTTGTCAAAGTAGATTTCTAATAAAGATTGATTAGTGGATTAAGACCTCGTTGGAGTGAGTCAAAATCACCTCGGCAGGTGGACTGGAGTAGTTTGAGTTCAAACGAACCAGGATAAAAATGAACGTGTTATTTTCATTAAGTTTTAAGATCCGAATTCAACCACCCCTTCTTGTGTTTTTCCATTCTACAAATAATTAATGTCAACACATGCTCTCGATAAGGAATGAGATTTGGATTCTTCGCATCCCATTCTCTCTTAATATGACTGATATATAGAGCTGAGTCCCCATATACATTTAGGAATTTGATTCTCATATCGATGGCAGCTTTAATACCCATGATGCACGCTTCGTTCTCTGCCATGTTGTTGGTACAGTCGAAACATAATCTGGAGGTGAAGGGCGTATGGCAAAACTTGAGAGAGACAATCACAACACAAATCCCATTACCAAGAGCATTGGAAGTTGCATTAAAAACCATAGTTCATCGGGATCCTGGTTCAGGTCCTTCATACGGTCCAGGTTTTTGGTAATCAATAAGTAGCATGATATTCTCATATGGAAACTCAAAATTCATAGATTTATAGTCATCTACATCTTGATGAGCCAAATGATCCGCCAATACACTTCCTTTGATTTCTTTCTGAGTAGTGTACTGAATGTCGTATTATGTTAAGACCATTTTCCATCTTGCTATTCATCTGGAGAGAGCTAGCTTCTCAAATATGTATTTTATTGGATCCATCTTAGAGATCAACAAAGTATTATGAGTCAACATCTATTGTCTCAGTCGGCGAGCAGCCCATGCCAAAGCACAACAAGTTTTCTCGAGTAGTGAGTATCTTGTTTCACAATCTGTAAACTTTTTTCTAAGGTAGTATATTGCATGCTCTTTTCAAAAAGACTCGTCATGTTTCCCCAATACACACCCCGTTGAGTTCTCTAACACTGTCAAGTACATGATAAGAGGTCTTCCTTCAACTGGTGGCATCAGAATTGGAAGTTTTTGAAGGTACTCCTTGATTTTGTCAAAAGATATCTGATAGTCGTCGTTCCATTTCACAAGTAGTGGTTAGATGGGAAATAAATGTGGCAATGTAATTGAATCGTCATAAGAAACCTCTGAATTCCTTCTTAGTATGGGGAGCTGGCATTTCTTGAAAGGCTTTAACCTTGGCCAGATCAACTTCAATACCTTTACCACTGACAACGAAACCTAGGAGTTTACCAAATCTTACCCAAAAGGTGAATTGTTTGGATTTAGCCTCAACTTGTATTTATTTAATCTCTCAAACAACTTGTTCAGGTGGTCAAGGTATTCTTCTTCAGTCTGAGACCAGACTATCATGTCATCCACATTAACCTCTATCTCATGATGGATCATATCGTGGAATAAAGCTACCATAGCATGCTGATATGTTGCACTAGCGTTCTTCAAACCGAAAGGCATCACTTTGTAACAGAAAGTTCCCCACTCTGTGACAAAATTATTCTTCCTCCATGTCTTCAGGTGCCATCTTGATTTGATTATAACCAGAGAAACCATCCATGAAGTAAAAAACTTTGTGCTGAATAGTGTTATCAACCAGAACATTAATGTATGGAAATGGAAAGTCATCTTTAGGGCTTTCCCTATTCGGATCTATGTATTCTATACCCATATGCACCTTACCGTCCTTCGAAGGTACTGACACTACATTTTCAACCCACTGAGGATAGGACATAACAGCTAAGAAACCTGCATTGAATTGTTTCATAACCTCAGCCTTGATCTTTTCAGACAACTCAGGAAGCATACGATGAAATTTCTACCTTGTTGTTGATGTTTTGTTGGTGCAGGATTGGAAATCATTACTGTCCCCACAGATTGATGGTGGTCACCTTTACTACGACCTTTTTATCTGTACACAACATTAGCTTATTTCTTCCCGTTAAATGACTTCTTCGCAGTACTTTAAGATGCAACCACTTGAATTTTTACGCTTCTGATTCCAACTTCAACAGGTTCCCTTGTTAATATCAACTCGGTGAACCCGGCGGAAGAGCTTCCAATCAGATGATTGAAGAAAGGACCTATCATACAAGGGAGGTTGAACTCTTCCTTCTATATCTCTCCATTTCTAGGCATACTCTTTAAATCCTTCGTTAGATCCCACTGTCATACGTTGTAGATGCATACGGGTTGGTGCAAGATCAACAATATACTGGTATTTCTTATAGAAAGCAGCAACCAAATCTTCCCAGGTATGAATATTAGTCCCTTCTAGTTGATAGAACCATTCCAACTGTGTTCCAAACAGGCTTTCTTGAAAGAAATGCACCCACAACTTCCTGTCAGCAGTGTGTGGTTGAATCTTCTAGACATATGACCTCAAATGAAGCTTTGGGCAAGAAACACCGTCATACATTGAAAAAGTGGGGACTTTGAACTGATGAGAAATGTAAACTCCTGGGACTAAACCCAAATCCTCAAAATCCAACCCAAGCACTGTCTGGTTCTCCATAACATTTAGACGATCTTCTAGCTGTTTATATTTTTCATCAACAGGGGGATATTATTCATTCGAATAATCTTCTTCCTCTTCATCAAAGTATTTAACAGGACCATGATTTCTTTTTTCAGTTTCACCACTCTTATCGTCTTTACCCTGTTTGTCGTCTTCTTCTAATGGTGTATCGGGATCTTGAACTCGCTTGACTGGACCTCTGAACCTTTCTTCCCATGTTAAGGATGATGGTTGGTTTCTTTGTCTTTTTATTCTTCTCTCTGGTGATGAGTGTCTTCATTTCTTCCTGCCCCTTGGCTAAGTTTAGGAACATCTGTTGGAACTAGGCATTCCGAGCTTGGAGATCTTTGACAGTTTGTTCAATGGCCATTTTTTTCTGCTGAAATAAACAACAAGAAGATGAGAAAACATGTATTTAGAACACTTGTCATGTAATGATATGCCTGACATGTAGATGCATATGCAATGTTTTTAAGGATCTTATGGGATTTAAAATATTAGAAAAAGAATCTGATTGCAGCTTTGTCTCGAAGAACTTTGAATTTTCATCTTTGAACGTCCTTCCATAAGAATCAAGCTCACCATATCAAGTGGGTCCTAGCCTCTGATTCAACAGAATATACTTTTGATCTTGAAGACATCTGGTTAGAGGAAAATAAATCCTCTTTCCCCTTGCTAGAAATCTGGCTCATGATAATCTTGCACCAAAGATCTCTAAGATCCTTCACATTGTTAATAAAAATTCCATGTCATGATGGTATGATGTTATGATGTCATGTTTAAATAAGCAAACACAAATAAGTCACACAAGAGCCCTAGTTTTAAAGGCTTACATGAAGTCCATAGGCAAGTGTTGTACACCAATTCCCCCCCCCCCCCCCCCCTAAGATTCCTCTATCATCTAATGTCAACTCAATCACAACAAGATCACACTAGGGTTTGGCTCTTCTCCCTATCTTTAGGTTTTCTCATGAGGAATCACCAAGCACCTTGATTTGTATATTCTGATCATACATGTTTTGTATTGATTGACTTTTTAACTAACAAATACAATGAATGTTTGCTCTAATTGATGATACTATAGGTGAGGGAAAATTACATTTCACCAGGTTATTCATAGGTTCATGAGTTTATTTCCATTCCTTCTTCAACAGAGCTATATTTAGATTCAATTTTTATCATTGAGAGTGCTTTACAGTAATATCATGACAAGGTATACCATGATTCATCATGCCTCAATTTGTCAAAGGAAGTCAAAAGATACAAGGGTTGATTGAAGAAGTTTGACCTAATTGGACACGTTCTTAATTCCTTGATCACAAGTGTATAACTCTATCAATTATTAATATTTGGAAGTGGCTTTTGTTTCTATGGTTTCATATTATCATCCACAGCAACTTCTATTCACATGGGAAAAATGATCATGCAAGAAAGATTGTCAAAATTGAAAGGGGTTTCCAAGTCACTTTGGTGCTTGAGGAGCTAGGGTTTTTAACTTATAAGGGCTATATATTGTTCATATTTTGAGATTCTTGAGTGATTCCAAAGATATGCTTCTCTTTAAAGGGTTATAAACCAATCACTTCAAAAGTTTCAAACAAATTTGGTATGGAAGATTCCTAATGATTAAGAAAGATTACATGTCCTTTAGATAAGCCATCAAATTCCCTTATGTGACTTCAAAAGATCATACCTTGGTCAATTTTTATATCCTTGAGGCCATTCTTTTTCCATATTTATCTTAAGAATGTGAACTACAACTTTTCTATTATGTGCAAAGTTTGAAAATAGGTTGAAGATCCCCTAAGAACTCAAAAGATTATAGGTCACCTCATGAATTTTCACCAATTTTACAAGGCCATAACTTTTTCAATACATGGTATTTTTGAGTGATTCAAGTTTCACAATGATCTTTGGGAAGTCTACTTCAAGATAGGATCAATGATAAAAGCTCAATTTTTGGGGAAGGCCTTGTTTTAACTCAAAACATTATAGGTCACTCTTGAAGAAAAACTTAGAATTTTTCCAAGTACAAAAAGTCAGCATCTTTTTCTCAACTTTGACTCATCACAACTTTTAGTTCAAACATCCAAGTGATATCATTCTTGGAACATTTCAAAGATTGTGACATTATCTTTCAAATGCTTCAAGAATCATGCCCTAAGACCCCTTGAGTTGTGAACACCATGGATTCAAAGATGGTACCTTGAAACTAATGTTTTCTCCAGAGTCAGAACTTGAAATTCATAATGTGGCTTCTAAACACCAAATTAGCATGCGTTTTTGAGTTAAACATGTTTAACAAAGTTCGAAAAGTTAAATTAAGGATAAAAAGGCAGGAATTCACTGAGTTTTGATGCACATGGAATCACATTTTTTCACTTTCGATCTCCATCCAATTTCCATCCAAACTTCAAATTTCCTCTTAATTCTTTGCACCATTTTCTTCCATATAAATTGAGGACCTCACTCCTTCCATTTTCTCAAGCTTGAACAACCATAACCACCCTGCCAAAATTTCTCCCTATTCCATATTTCTGCAACTTCGAATTTAGTTTTATAACCTTCTTCAATCCATTTTCTTTGCTAATTCTTCATCCTTGCACTTCACTGAAGCTAACAGAAGAAGAACCAAGCCTTGTAGCATCCTAAATTGTACTAGCCAAGTCAAGTTTCAGAGCTCATAATTTGAACTTCAATAGGTACATTCCTTCATGAATTCTCTCAAAATTTACTACCACAATAAATCTCTCATCATTATGATACTTGTCGCATCATTTGTTTTCAACTGGGAGTGAGTTTTGTCCATGAATTTTCAAATCCCTATTCAACTTTTTCCTTATGATTTTTTGCAAATCAACTGAGCTACACTTTAAATAAATATTTTGCGAGGGTGAGATTGTCTTCGTCTTGACAAGACGAAGCGAATGACATAGGTCTGAGCTCCTGATTTTAAAGTTTGAGAGAACTGCAAATTCGCGTGGCTGGAGGTTGAAGATGATCAACGTGTTATCTCTCAATCAATGACAAGGCACCACATGTTTTTTTCAAAATTTTATTTAATAGTTGATCCAGTGGTTTATTCATTAATGACCATGATATGTACAACGCGCCAGATCCCTTGGATTTAATTACTAAAGCGTTTTGAAATTGATCCAATGGGCTACATCTTTTTGGTTTTATTTGTATTTTCTGATTTTATATTTTAATTGATTTAAAATTCAAAAATTCATAAAAAATTCATTTTTGACTCAAAAAATCTGAAAAAATTCTTAAAAATATTTTGGATTCTTCTGTTTCTGATTTTTATTTTTTCACAATATTATTTCATGATTGTTATTTTTTTTATAATTTTTCACTTTAATTAACATATTTTAATTGATTAAAAATATTTTTCTTAATTCTTAAATTCTGAAAAATTATGGAAAGGTCCTTTGACCTTTTGGCAATTTTTGATAACCTTGTTTTGTTTTTATTTCTGATTTTACTATTTTTTTACCATTTTTGGTTTGTTTTACTTAAGTCATTTATTTTTAAAATTAGTTTCTGACTTTAAAAAATTCTGAAAATTTTTGTCAACATTTATTAAATCATGTTTGACCTCTAATTATTAAATCATGTTGGACCTCTAATTATTTTCTTTTTATTAACCATTTTAATTTTTTTTTGTTAAATATTATTTTATTATTTTCTTTATTTGGTTCTGACTTTGGCTCCATTTGGTAACAAATTCCTCAACCTCATTGGATCTTGGGTATTTATAGGTTGAGAAACCAAATCCACCAAAATGGATGAATGATGATGATGATATTTGAAACCCAAATTTCATACATTGCATCCCCTCCCTCTTCATCTTATCCCTTTCTCATTTGTGCTACATGTTGTTAGAGGATGATCTACATATCATCTCTCCAAATATATGGCATATAGATTGCTATTGACCGGGCTCAAAATAGGTGCGACTTCTATATAAGTCCACTTACGATTGCTTAACATAGCGCTAAATTTTGTCCTGATTCGAGAAATGATCATTCGTGGCCAAAACCTATGTTTGCAAGCCCAAGCATGTTTAATTTGAAACCTTTGATCCAATAACCTTGAGTTTCATTGTTAGGAGGATTTGGTCTTATCAAGATGTATCTCAGCAAGAAGTTTACTGACTGTGAGTCTTGGTATTCTATGTTGGAAAAACATGTTGTGCTCTGGCCTGGGCGGCAAAACGGTTGCGGCAATATATGTCAAATCATACTACTTGGTTGATTTCCAAAATGGATCCAATTAAGTATATTTTTGAAAAGCCTTCTCTTACTAGGAGAATTTCACGTTGGCAGATGTTGTTGTCTGAATATGATATTGAATTCCGTACTCAGAAGGCTATAAAAAGCAGTGTGTTGGCAGATTATCTTACTCACCAACCAGTTGATGATTATCAGTTTGTTAAATATGATTTCCTTTATGAGTATGTGATGTTTTTGAAAATAAAAGATTGTGATGAACCATTGCCCGGGGAAGGTCCTGATCCTGAATCCCGATAGGGCATGATGTTTGACGGAGTTGTGAATGCTTATGGGAAAGGAATTGGTGTTGTGATTATTACTCCTCATGGATCGCATATCCATTTTACTGCAAGATTGGCATTTGATTGTACCAACAACAAGGTAGAGTATGAAGCTTGTATCATGGGTCTCGAAGAGGCTATAGATCTCATAATCAAAATTCTAGATGTATATGGAAATTGAGCTTTGGTAATAAATCAGATTAAAGGAAAATGGGATACTAATAACAATGGCTTGATTCCCTACAAAGACTATGCTAGAAGATTATTACCCTTATTTAATAAAATTTAATTTCATCATATTCCCAGAGAAGAGAATAAGATGACAGATGCTTTAGCAACACTGGCTTCCATGTATCAAGTAAATACTTAGAACGATGTGCCTCGTATCACAGTGTGGCGTTTGGCTAGACCAGCTCATGTATTTGCAGCAGAGGGAACGTCAGATGAAAAACCTTAGTATTATGATATCAAGCATTTTCTCTAGACTCAGGAATACCCGATTGGTGCATCGAACAAAAATAGAAAGACATTGAGAAGGTTGGCAGGCAGATTTTTCCTCGATGAAGATGTTCTATACAAAAGAAATCATGACACGGTCTTGCTCAGATGCATGGATAGACACGAAGTAGACATGTTGATGCATGAAGTTCATGAAGGTTCCTTTAGTACTCATGCCAATGGACATTTGATGGTAAAGAATATGCTTAAGGCAGGTTATTATTGGCTGACAATGGAATCTGACTGTTATAAATTTGCAAAGAAGTGCCATAAATGCCAGATTTATGCTGACAAAATTCATGTGCCTCTGACACTTCTATATGTTATTTCTTCCCAATGGCCTTTCTCTATGTGGGGCATTGACATGATTGGAATGATTGAGCCCAAGGCGTCAAATGGACATCGTTTTATTTTGGTGGCAATTGACTACTTCACCAAATGGGTAGAAGTAGCTTCATATGCTAGTGTTATTAAGCAGATTATAGTACGCTTTATCAAGAACAGTCTTATATGTCGGTATGGTGTGCCAAGCAGGATTATCAACGACAATGGCTCGAATCTGAATAATAATATGATGACAGAACTTTGTGAAGAGTTCAATATTGTCCATTACAATTCATCTCCCTACAGGCCAAAGATAAATGGGGCTGTTGAAGCTGCTAATAAAAACATCAAGAAGATCATCCAGAAAATGGTTGTTACCTATAAATATTGGCATGAGATGTTCCCCTTTGCTTTGCATGGATATCGTACATCTTTTTTCACTTCAACAGGGGCAACCCCGTTCTCTCTTGTGTATGGTATGGAAGCAGCTCTCCTTGTTGAGGTTGAGATTCCCTCTTTATGTGTGATAATGGAAACCAAATTGTCAGAGGCTGAATGGGTCCAAAACAGGTTTGACCAATTGAATTTGATTGAAGAGAAGAGAATGACGGCCTTGTGTCATGCCCAGTTATACCAGAAGAGAAAGAAGAAAGGTTTTGATAAGAAGGTTAAGCCTCGTGAATTCAGAGAAGGCGACCTCTTGCTCAGGAAGATCATGTCTTTTAATGCTGATTCTAGAGGCAAGTAGTCTCCCAATTTTGAAGGGCCACATGTTGTCAAGAAAGCCTTTTCTGGCGGTGCATTAATTCTTTAAACTATTGATGGCGAGTGTTGTACCCCAAAATTTTCCCTCCCATATTTCTCAAGACATGTCAAGAATAATCTCCAAGTTGTTCAAAATGGCCCAAGAGTTGGACAATCAAATCACCTCATAAGGCAGTCAAGTCAAAATTAGGGTTTTGTGTTGCATCAAGGTCCTCACATCAAAATGGCCTCAAGTTCTTCCCAATGTCCTAATATGTTCTCAAGTTCATCCATGCCAAATTTCAAGCCTTGCAGAGGAAGTTTGGTCAGTCAATTGCTTAAGAGACCCAAAAATCGACTGTGCTAGGGCAAAAGTCAACTGTGACCTACAAACAGTCAAACCTCAAGATTTTTTGTCAACATTCACATTTTGAAGGATAATTCATCATTTGATCAAGGGTTGATCATGATTCATCAAGGATTGCTCAAAATTCATCAAGATTCAAAAGTTGCTAAATTAGGGTTTTGTAGGAAAAGTCAACTCAACTTTGACCAAGCATAACTTTCTCATACTTTATGATAAATGACCCATACAAATATAATTTTGAATAGGATGCAATTTCCTACAATCCATCTTCACACCCCAAGATCAAGAAATACTCTCACAAAAATTTACAAATTTGGACATTATAGGTCATTTTTGAAAGTCAACAAAAACACCTTTTTTGCCAAAGCTTATATCTTGAGCATGGAACATCAAAATGATATGAAACCAAAAGGGTTGGTTAGAGGACATCTCAAGGTTTCTAAAAATTCCAAGAACACCTCTAAAAGTTCAAAATTGAGGGAGTTATGCATTTTTGAAGTTGGGCATTTTTCCAAATTTGCCAAAAGTCAACTATCCTCAAAACTCCAATTTTTGACAAAAGGGCCCACTTTTTTCCACTTGATATAGTCTTGCCATGCCACACACGTGTCCCATACTTGATTTCATGACCATTCATTTATTTTTCTATTTTATTTTATTTTTATTGATTTAATTCATTTTAAATCAATATTAAATCAAATAAAATCTAAAGATTGATGAAATCATATCTTTGTGATTTGTACAACTTGCAATTATCATTATGAATCAAATCAAACTCGTGCCAAGTAAATTCAAGCACAAAATCTCAGATTTGATGCAACTATGGCAACTTGGTTATGGTGATCAAAATCAAATATTCCATCTTCAATGCATAAGGATTATGGCCCATGTTTTAACCTAAATTCATTCTATTATATGCACACAAGCCACACAAAGCAAAAAAACGCACAAAGCTCTATTGAAACGGCCAGAACAACTTGGAAAAAAAGCTTGAAAAGTGGGAGATCGAATTCTTGTTTGGGGGATTTTTCAAAGCAAAAGCTCAATACTACTCCCTTGCCTGGTATCCTGTGAAGCTGTAGCAATCAAAACCAGGCCTTGAGACCCTCTGAAACTCATTGTAAGTCTCCACGAATATGCCTCTGCACATGAAATCGTAAATCATTCTCCTTGCATCTTTTTGCCAATTTGATTGCACTATCATCCTTGCCATTCAATTTCCATTGATTCTGCAATATTTGATTTTGTTTTCGTGACTTATAGCCCTGGATTCAAAGTTAGGGTTCGTATTCTTGTTTTTTGGGCATTCTTGATACAAGCATAATCAGGACCAATAATGGCCATGGATGAGTTCAGGAGAGAGAGACGAGTGCATTGGCACTCTTAGCTTGCATTTACATGGCCTAGGAAGGATTTTTGAGAGATGCTACGAATCTTCCTGCGGAACAAAATCCGCAGGTAAATGAACTAGGGCGTTTGAAGAAGACGAAGACGTGGTTGGGCGTGATTGGTTCATTTGAATCAATTGCGCGTTTTTTTTTTGGCCAGGCATAATTAACTATTTTGTATATAATATTTGTTTCCTATTCCACTAACGAATGTGCAAGCTGGTTGAGTTGGTGAGAGAGGCGTGGCAAAACCCTTTGGGACCTGGGTTCGAATCCCAGGTCCCCCAAAACCTTATTGCAATTTTATTTTAGGCATTCACATACAGCACTCCAAGCGTGGATTACAGTATACCCTCAGATCTCAAATGCTACGTGGCTCACAGGGCAAAATCAATGGCCAAAGGTGAAGGACCACCATGGACTCAGGTCAATGCACGCCTAGCAAATCACAAAAGTCCAACAAGGCTGAAGCGTAAATGGGCCTGGGAATTGCCATTCAAACACCAAATTCAGGCTCACACCCCCCTGAGTATTTCTCTCTTATATTTTATTTCTTTTTCTTATTTATTTATTTTATTATTATCATTATTATTAAAAATTAATTAATTAACCAATTAACCTTTTTTCATAAAAAAATCAGAAACAACAAAAAATATTTTTATTAATTCCATTAATTTTATTATTTATTTTTGTAAATAAATATTAATTAATTTATTTAGTTTAATTAGGTACAACTTTAATATCTTTTGCATTAAATTAAAATTAACATAGAATTAGGGTTTTAATATCTTTTAACCATTCTTATTTTATTTCCTTAAATAAATAAATAAAACCCAAAAATATTTTCATTTAATTAATTAACTTAATTATTAATTTAGATTAATTTTTTAATTAAAAAAAAACAAAAATACGCTTTATTTAATAAAAAGGGTCAAAACTCTAAAAACACTTCGATTTAATTTTCTCGCGCGCGTATTATTTTTTATTCATATTTCAATATTGTAATTGCTTCGAGGATGTAATAGTTTTTAACTTAGGACTTTATTTATTTATTTATCGCTTTTATTTACTTTTTCTCAATTTAATTTTTAAGGGTTTGTCTTTGGCGATGTAAATACCCGACGCCTTGTAATAGCTTAGATTTATTTTCCGCAATTTAATTTCCGTAACTATTAACTGTTAGATGTTTGAATAATAGGCAATGCATGACAAGATCGAATTTTTAACTTAAAATCAGCAGTAGCTCGCCATAACATGTACAAAGATAAATAACTGAAAAACAATACACTCGCACATGCCACTCTTAGGGTACACCTCACTTGGTTGCCTCGAACGTGGTCATTGAGTATAGAAAGTTTTAGAGGTCGCCCTCTTGTCCAAAGATCATAAGTTGCCTCGAAACGGTTGCCTCGGATAAAATGATCTAAGACATTAGGGTTACCGCTAAGGCATCCTAACATTGCTTTAGTGACCACACGTCCCTTAATCGAATTGACCCAAAAACTCCAACGACGATGCCACCTACTTCTCAATAGTGGGATAGCGTTGTCTAAAGAACATTTGTACAGTTTAATTCCTTTTTGAGTAGGTAGATGGTTCTTAAGTACTTGCTCCTTTTAAAACAAAACAAAACTTTTCGCACTCACACCCCTTTCAAACAAAAAAAAACTCTTTTCAAACCCACAAACACAAAGAAAACCAAACTTTTGAAAACATAATAAGCAAGTACCTAAGAGCCCGTGGATAACCACTGATAGAAAGGGTGCTAACACCTTCCCTTTCTATAATCTACCTCCCGAACCCGAGAAATATCTCAAAAAGGAATTTTTCTGTACTTTTTTCCTTTCCTTGTTGGATAAAATAAAAGACGGTGGCGACTCTTGCTCACCGCGACATTTTGCAAAGACAAACGCAAAACGCGAACCAGCATTCCAAAACAGTCAGTTCTATTCCCACCGATCACAGCGAGGAGTTCCCACATCCTATGAATGCTGATGCAGTCAAGAAATACTTTGCATAAAGAAATAAAAGAATAACTCGCTAAGTCGAAAACCCGAAAGGGCGGCATAGGAAAAAAAGAGCATCTCGGTAGGCTGAAAACCCGAAAGGGCAGTCTAGGCAAGAATAAGAGACACAAACAAAATAAATTCTTCACCCTAGGTTGAAAACCCGCAAGGGCAACCTAGGCAAAAGTTAGGAAGTTCTTGGTAAGTAACTACGTCAGGAAAGACTTGATCATTGAAGCAACAATCTTCTCGTGTCTTCATCACACTTCAACAAAAGTCTCTGCTCAGGAATTCAAAGTTGTTAGGGAGAATAGTGGTCATTGTATTTCAATATATATTTACCAATATATTACAATTTTCAAAATTTTGTAATCATCTATAGGGTCTCGCCATTCACAGACTACCATTCTATTAATAAAGTTTGAGCTTTTACCCAATTATTTGTAAATATTATTTTATTTTGCTTGCAAAGATTCCATTTATTATTGATAGTAATTTAAAAAAAAAGATTTAACAATAAAATCGATTTTGAAAAGAATTTACAAATTACTTTTTACTTTAGATTTTGTGATTCAAGAAAAACAGAAGTCGTGATTCCGAGGATGGAAAAACTATGAAATTTTGGAAGTATATATTCCCCAAGAAAGTTCTTTCAGGTCGCTTTCGCTGATATGCGTATGATATTTTTGTTTTTCTCAAATAGTTGGAGATGATACCAATTGATGTATGGTGCGGTGTTGGGTTTGTGATCCCATTTTCCCCAATCAAGTGTTGGTTCAGTTATTTTCCTCCAGGATGATTATTTTGATTTTAGGTTTGCATGGTTGAAAGTTGTATCCTAGATTCCCCAGTGAGGTCTTCGCTTAGTTGACGGAAGTTCTTTCTCCCTTTGTATGTTGAAGTAGATTCATTTGCAAAGCATCGCTCTTTGTAGTGATGACATTATTGTTGTTGTTTGTTTCTCAGGCAACTAGATGAGGGCAATATATTTTCTAAGAAGTGTTAAAACAGTTGTCATTTTTCTGGGTTTTCTCTCTCCAAGTGTTAGGTCTGATTTAAAATCCCCATAATTTTGATTTCTTGCTATATTGTTTAACTTCTTGAATCCCCAAGTAAAGTAGAGATAATGTTTCTCTCTGGATGTTGTTTTCCCCATGTGGTTTTATAATTTTTTCCCCAGGGATATTTGTGTAATCATCACTTTTGGTATTGAAATATATTTTGGGACTCCCCTCAACGATATCGTATTGTCCTCCCCATTGAAGTCTATGTGATGTTCCCCAGTGAAGCTTGAAGGAGGTTATCCTTGTGTCTATTTTGGTTCACTGTTTCGACTTTATTATTTTCGGATTATGTTTCTTCCTAGAGGATTTAAGTCGTGAAATAGGGATTTGTTTCCTCAGTTGGTTCTTACTTTCTTATGAAGTTTTCATCCTGGATGTGATTTAGCCGAGTGTTGGCTTTACCCAAGCTAGTTTTGTATGGTTATTCCCAATGTTGTATGTCTGTCTTGTCAACATATACATGATAACATTCATACATTCATACATACATCATGCATAGTTTAATTTAAAATTATTTGCTCATCTGCATTCAATAATGTTTTGATGGCATATTACCCTATTTTGTAGAGTTATGTTACCCTATATCCAATAGAGTGTCAACCTTAAGCAGAAAGTATATATTCTTTCAATTTCCCTACTGAGTTATCCCTCGTGGAAGAATTTTACTTTAGCCTTACTATTCCGCTCATTATCTGGTTAGATCAATTTTTCCCTTTTGAGTTTATTTCTCATTAGGTGCTATCTTAGTTGACTGTTTCATTTCGGTTTATTTCTGGTTTGAATTTGTGGTCCCTGACAACATTATTATTTTGTTTTCTGCAGGCTTTGAGCCCTGATTTGAGAATGTACATTTATTTTTCACAAAAAAACTTTACCTCCTCAGCAGGAATATAATGACATTTCCCTAAGAAGTCATATTTCTTTTCCCAATAGGTTTCTTATAACAGAAGATGGTAGGTCTCTTTATCTGAGCAACTTGTACTTCCCTAGTAAGTCTGTTAGTTTCCAGAGAAGATTCATGTTTGTTTACTCTGATGGATGCTAGTCTCGTCATCATGTGAGATAGTTCATTAATGAGATTTGTTACTCCGATGGATGGTAGTCTCTTCATTATGGGAGATAGTTCATTGTTGAGATGTTTACTTCGATCGATGGTTGTCTCGTCATTATGGGAGATAGTTCGTTGTTGAGATGTTTACTCCGATGGATGGTAGTCTCGTCATTATGGGATATAGTTCGTTGTTGAGATGTTTACTCTGATGGATGGTATTCTCGTCATTATGGGAGATAGTTCGTTGTTGAGATGTTTACTCTGATGGATAGTAGTCTCGTCATTATTGGAGATAGTTTGTTGTTGGGATTTGTTACTCCAATGGATGGTAGTCTCGTCATTGTGGGAGATAGTTCATTGTTGAAATTCGTTACTCCGATGAATGGTAGTCTCTTTATTATGGGAGATTCGTTGTTGTTGAGATTTTATTACTCTGATGGATGGTAGTCTCGTCATTATGGGAGATAGGTTGTTGTTAAGATTTTATTACTCATATGGATGGTAGTCTCGTCATTATGGAAGATAGTTCGTTGTTGAGACTCACTTTGCTCTGAGGAATTCATTTGTTTCCAGTCATGAGTATCGATGCTGGTCATTTATGACCTACCCTAACATCGGTGTTTACCAGTATTATTTTACCATTTCTATTCCTTGTGAGTCGACATTAATTTTTTTTCTATCTTCTCATTTAGTGGATAGTTTACAGTTATTTGTCGATCACTATTATCCTTTACTTTCTCTCCTCAATATTTGAGTTGATGTTGCTTTATCTCCTCCTTGGGCTTTACCCCATTAGAGTCGAGTCTTTTTTTCACCAGCGATTTATTTTCCTTGTCGGATTTTCCTTTTGATCCTTTATTTTATTTTCTGTTTCCCCAGCGGTGTCCTGTGTCACCTTTGGATCTATTTGTTTGCATGCATAATCATAAGCATCGCATGGCCAACTAGGGCCAAAAATAGGCTTGTTTTATATTTAAGTACCTTCAATCGCGTTGACACGAAGATTATAACATTTGTATATCCGATAGAAGACACTTAAATAAGGGCAATTGTTGTACCCTAATTTTTCCCCCTAAGATTCCTCTATCATCTCATGTCAACTCAATCACAACAAGATCACATTAGGGTTTGGCTCTTATCCCTATATTTAGGTTTTCTCTTGAGGAATCACCAAGAAACTTTATTTGTATATTGTGATTATATATGTTTTATAATGATTAACTTTTTAACTAACAAATACAATGAATGTTTTCTCTAATCGATGATACTATAGGTGAGGGCACAACACATTTCATCAGGATGGTTCATAGGTTCATGAGTTTATTTCCATGCCTTCTTCAATAAAGCTTCATTGAGATTAAAGTTTCATCATTGAGAGTGCTTTAGAGTAATATCATGACAAGGTCTACCATGATTCATCTTATCTCAATTTGTCAAATGAAGTCAAAAGGTACAAGGGTTGATTGAAGAATTTTGACCTAATTGGAAATGTTCTTGATTCCTTGATCACAAGTGCATAACTCTCTCAATTCTTAATATTTGTAAGTGGTTTTGGTTGCTATGGTTTCTTATTATCATCCACAATAACATCTATTCAAATGGCAAAAGTGATTGTGCAAGAAAGATTGTCAAAATTTAAAGGGGTTTCCAAGTCATTTTGGTGCTTGAGGAGCTAGGGTTTTGAACTTCTAAGGGCTATATCGTGTTCATCTTTCGAGATTATTGAGTGATTACAAAGATATTCTTCTCTTAAAATGGTTATCAACCAATTACTTCAAAAGTTTCAAACAAATTTGGTGTGGAAGAATCCTAATGATTGAGAAAGATTACATGTCCTTTAGATAGGCCATCAAATTCACTTATGTGACTTCAAAAGATTATAACTTGGTCAATTTTTATCTCCTTGAGCCCATTATTTTTCCATATTGATCTTAAGGATGTGAACTTCAAATTTTATTTTATGTGCAAAGTTTGAAAATGGGTGGAAGATGCCCTAAGAACTCAAAAGATCATAGATCACCTCATGAATTTTCACCAATTTTACAAGGCCATAACTTTTTCAATACTTTATATTTTTGAGTAATTAAAGTTTCACAACGCTATTTGGGAAATCTACTTCAAGATAGAATTAATGATCAAAGCACAATTTTGGAGGAAGATCTTGTTTGAACTCAAAACACTATAGGTCACTTTTGAAGAAAAACATATAATTTTTCAAAATACAAAATGTCAGCATCTTTTTCTCAACTTTGACTAATCACAACTTTTAGCTCAAACATCCATTTGATCTCACTCTTGGCACATTGCAAATATTGTGACCTTATATTTCTAATACTTCAATAATCATTCCCTAAGACCCTTGAGTTGTGAACACCATGGGTTCAAAGATGGTACCTTGAAACTGAAGTTTTCACCAAAGTCAGAATTTGAAATTCATAATGTGGCTTCTAAACACCAAATTAGCACGCTTTTTTATTTAAAAATGTTTAACAAAGTTCCCAAAGTTGAATTAAGGATCAAACCACATGAATTGACTGAGTTTTGATGCACATGGAGTCACACTTTTTTCCCTTTCGAGCTTCATCCAATTTCCCTCCAAACTTCAAATTTCCTCTTTATTCTTTGCATCATTCGCTTCCTTACAAATAGAGGACCTCACTCCTCTCATTTTCTCAAGCTTGAAAAGCCAGCATCACCCTTCCAAAATATCTCCCTAACCCATATTTTTGCAACTTCGAATTTGGTTTTAAAACCTTCTTTTATCCATTTTATTTGCTAATTCTTCATCCTTGAACTTCACTGAAGCTAACAGAAGAAGAACAAAACCTTGTAGCATCCTAAATCGTGATAGCCAAGTCAAGTTTCATAGCTTTGGATTTGAACTTCAATAGGTAGATTCCTTCATCAATTATCTCAAAATTTGCTACCACAATAAAGCTCTCATCATTCTGATACTCGTTGCATCATTTTTTTTAACTGGAAGTGAGTTTTTGCCATGAATTTTCAAATCCCTATTTAACTTTTCCTTCTGGTTTTTTGCAAATCGACTGAGCTACACTTTAAATAAATATTTCGCGAGGGTACGATTGTATTCGTCTTGACAAGACGAAGTGAATGGAATAGGTCTGAGCTCCTGACTTTACAGTTTGAGAGACCTGCAAATTTCCGTGGATGGAGGTTGAAGATGACCAACGTTTCATCTCTCAAACAATGACAAGGCGCCACTTGTTTTTTTCAAAATCTGATTTAATATTTGATCTAGTGGTTTAATCACTAATGACCATGATATGCACAACGTGCCAGATCCCTTAGATTTGATTACTAGCGCATTTCGACATTGATCAAATGGTCTACATATTTTTGGTTTTATTTTTATTTTCTTATTTTATATTTTAATTGATTTAAACTTCAAAAATTCATAAAAAATTCATTTCAGACTAAAAAAATCTGAAAAAATTCTTAAAAATATTTTGGATTTTCCTCTTTCTAATTTTTATTTTTTCACAATTTTATTTTAAGATTTGGTATTTTTTATAATTTTTCACTTTAATTAACTTTTTTTAATTGATTAAAAACATTTTTCTTAATTTTTAAATTCTGAAAAAATTATGGAAAGGTCCTTTGGCCTTTTGTGAATTTTTGATAACCTTGTTTTATTTTGATTTATGATTTTACTATTTTTTTAAACCATTTTTGGTTTGTTTTACTTATTTCTTTTATTTTTAAAATTAGTTTTTGACTTTAAAAAATTCTGAAAATTTTGTCAACATTTATTAAATCATGTTTGACCTCTGATTATTTTTTAGGATTTTTATTGGGTATTTTAATATACTTTGAGTGTTTTACCAATTATTTTCCTTTTATTAACCATTTTAATTTTGTTTTGTTAAATATTATTTTATTATTTTCTTTATTTGGTTCTGACTTGGGCTCCATTTGATAACAAATTCCTCAACCTCATTGGATCTTGGGTGTTGATAGCTTGAGTAGCCAAATCCACCAAAATGGATGAATGATGTTGATGATATTTGAAACCCTAATTTCATACATTGCACCCCCTCCGTCTTCATCTTATTCCTTTCTCATTTGTGCTACATGTTGTTAGAGGATGATCTACATATCATCTCTCCCAACATATGGCACATAG
Organism: Vicia faba; assembly: GCA_948472305.1. NCBI lineage: Eukaryota > Viridiplantae > Streptophyta > Magnoliopsida > Fabales > Fabaceae > Vicia > Vicia faba. The sequence continues at coordinate 306,341 of CATIWC010001311.1, read as the reverse complement.
ATTGCTATTGACCGGCCTCAAAAAAGGTGTGACTTCTATATAAGTCCACTTACGATTTCTTAACATAGCGCTAAATTTTGTCATGATTCGAGAAATGATAATTCGTGGGCCAAACCTATGTTTGTAAGCCTAAGTATGTTTAATTTGAAACCTTTGATCAAATAACCTTGAGTTTCATTGTTAGGAGGCTTTAGTCTTATCAATCATCTAATGAATCTTCATAAATTTTGGACTAAGTGAAACATTTTAATATCGTTGATCATTTGTTGTTGCCTTGAGAATTTGAAATGAATGATATACTTGACAAAAAGCAAATGAAACTTGTTGTTGAGAGGCTTTGATTTTATCAATCTTCTAATGAGTTTTCAAATGCAAGATTTGAGATGGTCATTCAACTAACCTCTAATTTCTAACTCATTAACAATTGACTTTTATTTTTATGCTTTTACTTTACGCCTTTACTTTTACGCACCATTTATTTTAGCATTTACATTTCATGCTATTTTCATCTTTTCTCACTTGAGCAGTTACCTCTATGTAATTTTTATTTTGCTCACTTGAGCTTTCATTTTCATTTTGAAGATACTTAATTACCAACTTGAACAATAAAAAACTTTAAGGTTATTCAGACTATTTGGTTATTATCCTTGGTATTTTTGAGTTATGGACTTCTTGGACTTAGGAGTAGATACCTTGACCTACCTCGAGACCTTGGTGACTTCTATTGTTGTTTTGTTTGGAGTTATGAGGGTTTACCCCAAGACACTGGGTTGTTTGTTTTCTTTGTGTGCAGGTTATTCTAATTATATGCTTTGTCTATGAATGGGAATTCATCTGTATACAGTTGTTACTCTGCCTAATTTTTGTGAAGACTTAATACATTTGAAGCTTGGTTTTCTTAAGAGGATTAATATCTTTGTGTGTGTGTTTTCAATCCAACGAATTGCAATTCTACATTGACTCATTGTGCCAAGTGTTGGCTTCTTGTTGATTAGACGGTTCTTTTCCCTAGCTTTTATATTATGCTTTAGGATAGTCCATTCATCTCCTCTCATCTTCCTTAATTTCAAAAATCTTCTCCCTCTTTTTCAAAACTCTTCTTGTTTTCTAACTTGAACCGCTTTCACAATAAACTTGGACTTAGATCCATGCATTTTTAAAAAAAATATTTTCTTAATCAAACTTTAACTAACTCAATCATACTTTGACATTTCTTCTGATAAGACTAAAAGTCAATTAATCTCATTCAAACCATTTTGCCACTTTGGCTTTTTACTTTAAAATTTTCTCAAAAGATTAGATTCTTGTCAATCCTTGTAGTGATGCGAGCTACTATACTTCTACGATATGTAGTGAAGCGAGATATTTTCCATTTGGATGTTGAGCGACGCCTTGTTGATTTTAAAATCTAAGCTTTATCCTCCACTTTTAGATGATGCAAATTCTCCTTTCTCATAATCGTGGGTAGTAAGTATGTTCTTCAACTCGGATAAGACGATGATGTCTTATCTCTTAAAATTAACCAAAACACATGTGTTTTAAAATTTTTAAAGGTGAACTACGAGTACCCTGATCCCCAATTGCACTGAAGGTGGTACGTAGGCACTAAAGGTTCACAATCGCGACGGGTGCAAAAATTGTAAAAAAATACTTCTTTTCTCATACCCATAATCTATTTTTGGTATACAACACTTATAGCCAAAATAAACAAATTTACAAAGAGGTTCCTACATAGTGCCGTAGATGTTTAGGGTGTTAATACCTTCACTTTGCATAACTAACCCCAAAACTTAGATTCTCTCCCCCTCTATTTAGGTTATTCTCTCTTTTTCCATTCCTTTGGAAACAATAAAGTGCAGTGGCGATTTTGATTTGATCTGTGCGAGTCAAGTCAATCCAATGGCTTAGTCTCAACATTTCTACCGCTATAGTAAGTACCCTTATCTACTGAAGTTATGTTGGCTTAACCTGTCCTAAAAAGAGTAACCGGGTTCTACGAATCTCATATCACCGATCATTCTTACAGGTTTTATTTTAGCACGACAACTAGCATGCCGCCAAAACATCTCAAGAGTCGAATCTCAATGAGGGTAGCATCGAGTATCAACCAACCTTGGATTGCACCAAAGTCGGCCATCTCGCTACCTTCTAATGGCCAAGGTGGGTCAATTAAGGTTATAAAAGTTATTTAGTGCTAATGACACCACGTGGAAGCCTAATTTTATCCTTGACTGACTCAAGGAACATTAGTACAAACCATAGTGTCACACTAACAGTAGCCATCATTTCAACCATATCGGTCTACATCGTACAATTTTCATGATCTATTTCTACTTACCTAAGGCATCTCTAGATCCGAGTGTAGGATCTTTACAAGTAAATAATCCAAAGCAAACCCTTAAAATTAAAGAAGACAAAGCACGCATTTTAAGCAATTAAAGTGATCTAAACTCTTAAGGTAACCCTTGTTTTAATTATCTCTCCAACAGAGTCTCCAATTCTCTAATACGGTGGGAGAACTGAGTTTTTTTGTTTTTATCCAAAATGTACGGATAGCTCGAGTCGCCACTGAATTTTCTTTTATCCAATATAATGAAATGCTGAAAATAACAGGAAAGACCTTGATAGATTTTGAGTTTGGGGAGTAAGTTATGAAAATGGAAGGTGTTAGCACCCTTTTCATCCGTAGTTATCTACGGGCTCTTAATCACTAGCTCACTTTTTGAAATTTGCTTTGTGTGTGTGATTTGAAAATATTTTTGAAAAGCTAAAGTACGATTAACTTTGTAATGATTCTTGTATCAATCCTCAAGAATGCGTACAAAGTGTTTGAAAAATGTTTGTTTTGAAAAGGTGATGTCTGAAATGTTTATTTTTTAGAAAAGAGTTGTGAGCAAGCGATTAAAAATTCTTACCCACTCAAGTTCATCCTTATTCTTTTCCTTCTCCTTTAGAGATAGTGTTATATGTACCATTAGTTGGTAGATAGCCATATCTATTGGATGTGAAGGGACAGGCAAAGGGTCGTCAAATGGTTATAGAAAGAAAATTGTTAGGATACTTTAGGAATTCAAAGGGACTATCATCATATTATTCGTAGGTAACATCAAAGGGTCATCTAGGAACTATGATCTTTATTCGAGGGTCTTTGCTAAAGTACCCTTACTTTCGAGGGATAAGACCATGTTTCCGAAGGCAACAAAGAGAGGTTACCCAAGAGGTGCAGAGTGTGCAAAGGTGATTTGATTCAATTATATTATCTTGAATTAGGGTTTTCTAACGTCTTGTTTTAGATATTTTCATACAAACCCTATTAGCATACATCTAACAGTTATATATACATGTATATAAAATATAAGTGCGAAAAGCAAAGCCCTATGACTATTACATGGCTTCGAGGAAGTTACAATATTTAATAAAACCTTGGGAGAAATTAAATATGATTACAATATTTATACAACCTATACACTTGTTAAAAATAAATAGCAAATAAATAAAAATACATGCTAAATATTATTGTTGTTTTTAAAAACCTAAATGTCTAAAATGTCACATTTTATTTTTTTGTATTTTGGGTTAATTTTAAGCATTTAGAAAATAATTAGTTATCTAATTCTAAATTAATTACAGAGGTTAATTAAATAAATAAAAAACTAAGTCTAATAAAATTGAATTAAAAATATGTCCAAAATTAGATTAATTAATAAAAACCCTAAGACTATATTTTTTTTGTATTTTTTATGGATTAAAAGGATTAGTGGAAAATTAAATAAGAAAATAAGTAAAAATAATGTAAAGTGGAAAAGTTTAGAAAACAAATAAAAGATGGCTGCAAGTGCCTAGGATCGAACTCACGCCTTTTCCTTTCGCAAGCAAGAACCATACCACTGTGCCATGAAACAAACAAAATTTTATGCCCTAACAATTGCATATCGTATTCCTGATGTTAAGACTTAAGGCTTTAAACTTGTTCTAAAAAATCATGCTAAGTGATCTGAATTGTTAGAATTAATTAACAATGCGTATAATTTCTAATACGAATAATAAAAAATTATGCAAACCGGACATGGCATGTATGCAAGTTTTAGATACAAATAGGCATGGAAAGTTACCTATTCTTACCTTGGAGATGTTCTGGAAGTGATTTGAGGTGGTGGTGGTTTGGACTAAATCAAATTGGAACATCAGATTCAATGGTGCACTTTCTTTGAAAATTTGTGATTTTTGAGACTTTTCTTAAGGAAAAAAATTATTTTGTGTCATTGTAGTGTGAGGGCTTGAGTATTTATAGAGGAGGAGATTTAAATCACCAAAGCAGGAAAGAATCAAGTGATCATGGTGTTACCAAAAATAAATGAAACATATTTTCTAACTTGCCACTTTTGAAGATCCTTGTCTCAAACATGTATCTCACGGTTTTGGCAAGCTTTTATGAGGTCTCGGGCCTTCTAAAAGATGTCCAAATGATCATAGTTCAACATTAATCCAACTATTTGTTATTTTTAATTTAATTCTTTTACAAAAATTAAATAAAAAATTAAATAAATAGCATAAAAAATAATACCATGTACAAATGAACTTAGAGATCTTCTATCATGTCATAAACATGTTTGATCCTCAAAAGTTAGGCCCATTATTCCAAAAATTCAAAATTGTTCAATTGAGGTTTCATGCATTTCTGAAACATTATCCAACTTGTGCCAACCATAACTCTCACTATTTTTGTCATATGAATGTGATCTTTGACTTTTTGGAAACCTCAAGATGTCTCTTGAAACTTTCATGCTGGTTATTTTTTAATTTGAAGTCTTTAACTTGATGTAAATTTCCTTGACAAAAAATGTCTTTTTGTTGACTTTCAAAATGACCTGTAATGTTTTGGCTCATATCTCTCAAATGAAGCATTTTTGGACTTGAGCTTAGAGAGACAAAGTTGTAGAGAATTGAATTTCCTTCAATATAGGCTTTGGTTAAGAATTTTCAGATGAAGCATGTGAAAGTTATGCTTGGTTAGAGTTCAAATGAATTCTCCTTAAGAAAAGTCCATAAAACCCTAATTTAGCAACTTTTGACTTTTGAGCAATGTTGAGTCAATCTTGATGAATCATAATCAAACCTTAATAAAATGATGAATGTGACCTCAAAATCTTGATGTTGACCAAAAATCTTAAAGTTTGATTGTATGTTGACCATAATTGACTTTTTATCTAATATAGTTGATTTTTACTCATCTGAGCAATTGACTGAGCAAATTTGTGATGTAAGGCTTGAAACTTGACTTGAAGATATCTTGAAGCATATGATAAACCATGAAGCTCACTTGAGGCATTAGAAGCTCAATTTTCTTTGAGAAAAACAAAACCCTAATTGTAGGCCACTGCTTAGGAGTAGTGCTTGTATGCTCAAACCCATGAGTGATCTTGAGCAATTGAGAACCCTAGGAGGATGAGGAGGTGTCTTGAATAAATTGTATTAAAAAATGGGAGGGAAAATTTTTGGGTACAACAACCTAAATTGGGAAAGTCCTTGATTCTATGAGCATAACTCTCTCAATTTTCAATATTTTGAAATGGTTATTTTTGGTATGGACTCTTATCATTATTTACAACAACTTCTCTTCAGATGACACCAAATGTGCAAGGAGGATTATCAAAAGTTTGAAAAGATTACAAGTCCTTTGAGAAAACCATTGAAATCTCTGACTTGAGTTCAAAAGATCATAACTTGGTTAATTTTCATCTCCTTGAGTTTATTCTATATTCACAACAATCTTGAGGATGTCTAATATAACTTAGATTCAAAGTGAAAGATCTAAAAATGTTGGGAAAGTTATAGAATTGATTAAAACATTATAGGTCATCTATGCATTTTTCAAGAAATTTTTACCAACTTCCAAGAACCATAAATGGCTCATTTTTATGATTTTTGAGTGATCTGAATTCCATAATTCTATTTGAAGAGTTTACTTCATTTCATCTTCAATAATCAAGGACTAATTTTGAGTGGAAGTAGATTTACATTTTAGGAACATTATAGCTTACTATGAAGCTCCATACTTAAAAAAGTTTCTAAGTGTCAAAATCTGTTGGTTTTTCCTGATTTCAAAATGGCTCAACTTTCAGTTCAAATGTCCAAATGAAGTCTTTCTTGGCGCATTGTAAACTTTGTGATAATGTCTTCCAAATGTGACAAGAATTAGACCATAAATCCTCCTCAGCAAGTTTCCCCATGGATTTAAAGTGATCACGTTGAAACTGGATTTTATAGTTGCAGTCAGATTCGAATTAGATTAATGTGGCTTCTAATGACCAAAATTGATAGAACATAGTTTGATTCTACAACCCTTGTAAGAGTTTTGATGATAACAAACGCAAAGAACAATTATGCTCCCTAAATTTATATTCTATTTTGCAGAGAAATTCCGATGGAAGAAGATCAGAAGATGCGCTAAAAAGTTGTTTCAACTATGATTATAAACATCTCTGAAAGAAGTTCTAATGTTGCAAATAAGACTCTGTGTTTCTGATCTACAAATTTTTGAAGCAAGCAGCAACGGGTTACTTCCATCTTCTGAAGCAATCATGTTCTGAAGCATTACAAATCAAATATTTCCATTTCAAGAGTAACGGCTGGAAGGGAACAAGGATCTTTATTTTTGGAAAGCACCATAATTGTCATTTATCAACATTCCAAAAGCTCCTACATGTTTCGCCTATTTAAACAAAGCTTTGAGGATAAATCGTTTCTGATTTCGCACACAACAATAACGCTGGCATCTCTATCATCTTCAAACGTACAAAATTCAAATTTTGTAAAACATCCTTGTGATACTGTTTTCCAGTGTCGAAGTGGGATGTGATTTACACTAGTGTAATTATGAAGCTGCATGGTTTCCTTTATGTATTGTGTCGGATAGAGAATCGAGGTTTACTTCTGATTTTTGGAAGAGTTTGAAAGAAGAGTTGGGTTCTAAGTTGAGGTTGAGTTCGGCGTATCATCCATAAACGGATGGTCAGACAGAAAGGACTATTCAATCGTTGGAGGATTTGTTGAGAGCATGTGTTCTTGAGCATAGAGGTGCATGGGATACTTATCTTTCGTTGATTGAATTCACTTATAATAACAGTTACCGTTCTAGTATTGGGATATCACCTTTTGAGGCGTTGTATGTTCATAGATGTAGAACTCCTTTGTGTTGGCATGAATCTGGAGAAAGTGTAGTGCTTAGATCTGAACTTGTTCGTGAGACTATTGAGAAGGTGAAGTTGATTCGAGAAAAGATGAAAGCTTCCCAAATTAGACATAAGAGTTATCATGACAAGCGAAGGAAGGACTTAGAATTTCAAGCAGGTGACCATGTGTTATTTAGAGTTACACCTGTAACTGGTGTTGGGCGAGCGTTGAAGTCTAAGAAGCTCACTTCTCGTTTTATTGGTCCGCATCAGATTTTAGAAAGAGTTGGAAATGTTGCTTATAGAGTGACTTTACTGCTTAATATTTCGAATTTACATGATGTGTTTCATATGTCACAACTCTGAAAGTATATTTCAGATCCATCTCATGTGATTCATATGGATGATGTGCAAGTACGGGATAATCTTACTGTGGAGACAATGCATGTACGGATCGCGGATCGTGAAATGAAGACTCTAAGAGGAAAGGAAATTGCTTTGGTGAAAGTAGTCTGGCTAGGATCTGCCAAAGAAAGCATGACATGGGAGTTGGAAAGCAAGATGCGAGACTCCTATCTTGAGTTGTTTGAATGAGGTAAATTTTCGAGGACGAAAATATTCTAAGTGGGGGAGAGTTGTAACGCCCGTTGATTTAATTAACTATTTAATTAAATTATTTTTGGATTATTTGTTAAACTTGTGAAATATTGAGAATCGTGGGTATAAGTTGTTAGATTATTAATTAATTAATTAATTAGTTGATTAATAATAATAAATGTTGGAATTATTGGTATTAGTGATTGGGCTAATTTTGATGGTATGTTGTATTAAGGGGGTGTGAGAATTAGGCCCAATAGACTATTATTATTAAGTTTAGTAATAATAGAAATTAGGTTAATTTAGAATAAAGAATTGGAAGTTGATCGTAGGAGTTACAAAAGAAGGAGAAGTTGCAAAGAAGAGGAATAAGGAGAAGAGGCGAAGTGGGATTTTATCGGAAAATCGTATAGCAACCTTCTATCCAAGGTAAGGGTGGGGTTCTGACTCTATAATGGGAATTATGATGAATATTATGTAGGAATTGGGTTGGTGTAATGTTGTGGTGCATATAATTGTTGTAGCTGTTTATGAGTTGTCTGCAAAATTAACCTATTTTATCATCAAATATGTTGTTGAAAATTATTCCATGTTGACATCGGTATAGTTGTTATATTGTCGTGATTATACGTTGTGTTGGTCTGGGTTTTAGATATTGAGAATCGAAGGAAATCTGGACAAGTAGAAGAAATTACAGAAGTCTGCATGAAAACACGATGTGTCGAGCGACACATTTGGTGTGCCGAGTGGCACGATTGATGTTGTCTACCGAGGGGCATAAGGGTGTATCGACTGACACAATTTGGTGGAAAGTAGTGTGACGAGTGGCAAAGTTTTAGTGCCGAGGGGCACATTTGGTTGGGCTGAATGGCACACTTTGTGTGTTGGGAGGAATGCTTATGCGTGCCTAGGGGCACAAATATGGGCCTGGGGGCACAAAAAGTCGTGCTGAAGGGCACGTTTTCATAGCATATTTATATATACATAGTCTGTTCATAAAAATAAAAACTATTTTAACTTAATTAAGTTTCAGTAGCAAATTATTAAAAGAACAGAGTTAGTAAATAGCAAAATTGGTATTAAAATAACATATACATTAGTAACCTATATATATATATATATATATATATATATATATATATATATATATATATATATATATATATATATATATATATATATATATATATATATATATATATATATATATATATATATATATATATATATATTAACAATAAAGATAAATTAATAGCAGGTTTATTAAATTAGCAGAGTAATGAAATAATAGGAATAGTATGAACTAGCAGTAGCAGTGTGGGTTTGATAATAGTAGTACAGAGAAGAAAAAGTTGAAATTTAGAAGATAATTATTAAGCTGGTATAGTTGAATTGTCTGAATACATATATGGAATATTTGTTATATATTTTAGTCGATACAATGTGTTGAACACTTGGCTGAAAAATATGAATTGCATGTGGTATTGAATTGTTAAGCTTACGGCCAATGTTGATTTATGTTGAGTTGTCGTGTTGTTGTGATTGCCATTGTGAATTCTTGTTGGTAATGCAAAGTTGCATGGAATTTTAAATGATGATGAATTACCTCTATTTACTGGTAATAATGGTGATGTGGGCTTATGCCTTGCGATGAATGATGATTGTTGTGAGTATGTGATAGTGCATTCATTGAGTCATATACATTTGCATACTCTGTGATGGCCTGGACTGGCAAACTGCGAAGAAGGCTTATGCCTTGTTGATGCCTCTATTTACTGGCATATTTTTAAGATGGGAGTTCTGCTTCATTGGTACAACATGCATTTGCATAAAGATTAGTTGCATTAGGTGGTGCATTCTGAGTCATTGTGCAGTTGATTTGATTATGCCTATGATGTTAAAACTTGAGAAGTGGTGAATATGTATGAACTGATTCTAATGTAATATCTATCATACATTCTATTATATTGTTAGATATCTCACCCCTTCTGTTTGAATGTTACCCCGATGTTGGTAACATGCAGGGAACCCAGAGTGAAGGCGGTATACCTTCAGTAGTTTGAGTCGGTGTCATTGCTCTGATACGTAACACTCAGGGGATGAACGCTTGCTGTTTTATTGTTATTATTTCAGTAAATTGAATTTTGAGTTGAATATTATTAAGTAATGGTTGTTTTGAAGTTGTTTCAGTTGGTTAAAGATGTTATACTCTTTTAAGTCGAATATTATGATTTCGCTGCGTAGTTATGAATGTTGCTGTTTTAAAAGGTTAATTTTATGTTGTTGTTGGTTCATTCTAGTTTAATGTGTTAAGTATCTATTAATGAGTGTCGTTGTGTTAAGTTGAATGTGTAGCATTCTGATTCGGTTGACGAAATTTTATCACTCTGATTTTTATAATAATCGTTGGGTAGAATTGGGGTGTTACATTTAGCATTTATATCTCATGTTATTTTCCTTTTTCTCACTTGAGCACTTATTTTCTTGTGTCATTTCTTCTTTGCTCATTTGATTTTTTCGTTTTCTTTTGAAGACACTTAATAACCAACTTGAACATTAAAATACTTAAGGCTCTTTTTGGACTATTGGTTACTATCCTTGACATATTGGAGTTTTGGGTCTCTTCGACATAGGATTAGAAGACTTGATATTTGGAGATCCTGAGATCTTTGAATTTTGTTTACTTGTTGTTATTCTGCTTGTGTATTTGGAATCTTTTGTGTGTAGGTCCCGTTATGTTGGCCTTAAGTGATATATATGGCACATGGTTTAATATTGAAGACCTTGCTTTGGCTTTTAAAACCTTAGCTTGATCTATATTTTATTTTGGGTTTTATTCACTCTATTCCAATTTCCTTTGGATAAAAATAAAGTGCGGTGGTGACTTTCACTTTGTGAGTTAAGTCAGTCAATGGCTTAGTCTCAAATTTTTATCGCTACAAAAAAATTGGCGACTTCACTGGGGAATATACTCTAAGTGGGTTGAGCGTGTCTTTGTTTATTTGTGTATGTGCTATTATTTATTGTATATATGCATGTTTGTCTGGATGTTGCTGGTTTTCATGGTGCTTGGTGATCTCTTGTAAGTCCTATACTCGAATTTGTGTTGACTTTGAGGGAGTAGTCCTGAATAAGTTGGCCTGAGAATCCCCTGCTTAGTGGATGCCCCCTTGACTGTAGTATTCGTTTACTAAGTAATTCAGAAGACACGTTGCTTTCGACCTGGGAGACAAAGAAGCTAAGGACCGTAGAACCTTTAACCCATCTTGGCCTTTTAAGATGTAGTGTCGAGAATTTGAAGGAGTAATCCTAAAATAGTTGTCATGCGATACTGCACTCAGGCAGGTTTCTCTTGAAAATATTACTAATTACAGAGTAAATTAGGATGTTCGTAATATCCGAAAAAGGAATGTAGACTCTGGGAACTTTTAGAACCTTGTTCTAAGGTGATATAAACCATTAGTCCATACCTTGTGGGTAGTAACTTTCTCTTAATGCTTGTGACGTCGAACCTATGAACCCCCTATGTTTGTGATCTTGATTGTGATTGTTGCATAATCATGCGATCATGCACGCATGAGCATTATTTAAACAATTTTTCAAGGAACTTAAAGACTTCTCTTTGAAAATAACACATGTACATTTTGACCATGGGTTTTGGAAGGGGAAAGACTCATAATTACAATTTCAAGATTCTTAAGATATCATAGTTGAAGAGTTTGGCTTTTGTGATTGGAAGTCCTGAGGATTTCAGAAACAAATATGGAGCGCTTTTGTCACTTTTGAGTGTAAACATAAGGGATGATATTTTCACTATGTTAGTACAATTCTATGATCTATCATACCGGTGCTTCACTTTTCGGATTAGCATCCCATGCCTACGCTAGAGGATTACTCTTATTAGCTTGATCGACCTGTTACTGATCATGTTCCTTTCTCTGGTTTGGATGAAGAGCCTAAGTCTCTTGAAGTTACAACAGTTACTCACTTGAAGAAGTTAGAGATTGAGGCTAATATGACTACTAAATGAGGTATTAGGGGTTTTCCTGCTAAGTTTTTATTGGAGAAAGCTTGTCATTTTACAAGGATGAAGGGTATGGGCGCTTTTGAGGCCACCTTTGCTTTACTCAACTATGGGTTATTCTTGTTTCCTAATGTCGACAATTTTGTTGATGTTAATGCTATTAGGATCTTCTTAATTGGAAATCCAGTCCCAATGCTGATTGGAGATGATTATTACTCTATTCGCCTTCAAAATTCTTGTCAAGAGGGGATGACTATCTACTGGACACCATTATTATACAAGTGGTTTATTTCTCTCTTTCCCCAGTCTGCTTCCTTTTAGGATCTCAAGAATGAACTATGTTGGTCACATAAAATTATTTCTCTTAATCATTCCGACATTTTGTGGTATAATCAAGCTTATTATGGAGTGTGGATTACTGATATCTGTGCTAGTTTTCCCAATGTACATCTTCTTGGTACAATATTCTAGCACGTCCTCAACTTGGATATCTGATGAGAGATAAACCAAATAGCATTCATGTGAGTAGTTTATTTCTCAAGGAGGGAGAAGATAACAAAGCATCTAAGGAGAGTATTGTTTAAGGCTGGAGCCATATCTATAGGAAGGGAAGATAAACCTTAGGACTAAGAAGTGTTGTTTCTTTGGATCCTCATCTCCAGTGGGTACAAGCAATGGAAATTTATTTAAAGATGCCTTATCCTCATCAAGAACCCTTAGCTGCCATTTTTGTGGAGCCTACTCCTCCTCTTTTGGATGATGTTGAAGAGCTTAAACTTGCATTAGTCAGGATGCAGCAAGAGAAGGACTCCTGGAATATTAAGTACCAGACCTTGGATGTATCATACTCAGCACTTCAAGAGTAGTTGAAAGAGAAAGATAACTTGATCGAGATTCTTGAGAAACATGCTATAGAGAGGATGGAAGAGCAAGAAGATTTGTTTTCCTCTAACATTCATCCAAGTCCCAGTGTTCAAGACTACTCTCACATGTTTCCTACATAAGGTGGATGGAAAGGAGTTGTTGACAGGTTGGTGGAAGAGAATCAGTAGTTGGAAGATCATATTAGGAGACTCAAAGGGAAGTGTCAGTGCGGAGAGGGATCTTCTTCAACCTTGTCTCGTTAGGAATTTTAGATTCTATTTTCTTGTATTGTATTTAGGATTATTTAAACTTTTACTAAAGTTATAATTCTTTCCAAAATTATTAATGAAATGAAGTTATTCATTATTTCAAAAAAAATGTTATTCCTTTGATATTTGCAATTGTTTACAGTATTTTAAGTTCCTTATAAACTAAATAAACAAAATAATCCTATGCATTGCATATCATGCATCATTTCACACATATTTTTGCATTCTTACATTTTCTCAGGTGTCTTATCTGTTTCTCTGGTTCATTCACTCAGCAAGATGTCGCACTCTTAGATAGTGCCAATATATGCACTTTCAATGATTTAGGTGAGGCCCTTTGTGAAGCAATACAAGTATAATATGGACATGGCTCCCGATCATGATAAGTTGAGAGCTATGACTAAGAAAGATAAATAATCATTCAAAGAATACGCGCAACATTGGCGCGAGGTTGCTGCTCAGGTTATGCCTCCAATGGAAGACAAGGAGATGACCAAAGTTTTCTTAAATAATATTGGGTCGTTTTATTATAAAAGGATGGTTGCAAGTGCTCCAAATGACTTTACCAAAATGGTTGGTATGGTTGTATGATTACAAGAAGTTGCCAGAGAAGGACGTTTTTCGAAGGATGAAGTTTCCAGTGGTACCACTAAAAAGCATACATATAGATTCTCCAGAAAGAAGGAAAGGGAGGCTAATGCCATTATTCAAGGAAAAGAGGGTAGACATCGAAGAAAGTATCATTATCACCAACAAAATGTAGCCTCAATAGCTCCTATTATCAGTGTAACTCTAATAAATGTTTCTTATCAGTCTCCTCAAAGAACTTAGCAACAAGCCAACCAAGGGAAAAGTCTGAGAAGAGAAGCTTTTGATCCTATCCCAATGAGCTATAGTGAATTGTTTCCTACGTTGATCCAGAAATACCTGGTACAAACAAGGTCTTCTCCTGCCATACCTCCAAAGATGCCTTGGTATTATAAAGTCAATCTGAACAATTCCTTTCATTAGAGAGCCCTATGGCACGATGTTGAGAATTATTATTCGTTAAAAGATGATGTTCAAATGTTAGTTAGATCTGGTATCCTGTCTTTTAATGATGTAGGACCAAATGTGCAAGCCAATCCGTTACCCAAACACAGAGGAGGAAATACTATAAATATTGTTTTTGCATGTCCTGTAGATTTTCATATTTTTGATATAAACCTAGTGAGAGGTAATTTGGTGCAGATGCATGCTGATCTCTATGAGTTCAGTTATTATACACATGATCAAGCAGTTTGCAATGTCTGCAGTGAAGATGTTCATGGGTGTGATAAAGTGAAAAGTGACCTCCAAGAGATGATGGATGAAGGTCTTATCTTTATAATCCGACCAAGGGCTGAGTATGAGAATGTCAATATGATTGAAGATTATTCTGATGAGTTTGTGACTTCTGATGTTGGTACCGTAATTCCTGCTAAAGAATATGCTAGGTATGCTAAAGAACCTACGATTGAAGAGATTAATACAATGAATCCCATAGATATAAATGAGAAATGGGTTCAAAAGGGACTAATTGATTTTAGCTCTTGCTGCTGTCCAGAATATGCAAAGAAGCCACAGGGTTGTGCTGCTTTGAGATCTTATCTCCAGATAGTAAAGAGCTTGGATTTATTTAAAGAGATAGAAATAGCCATTCTTACTGATAGGAAAAGAGATGTGGATTCGTCATATGGTTCCTTGCCAATAATTGAAGAAGTTTCTGATATAGAGAATGAGATTATTATTTACAAAGGAAGGATTGAGGATGTTGAGGTGAATGTTATAGTCCCACTCTTTGACATTCTCACCCCCTGTGGAAATTGTATATTGTGGTAAGCCTAATGTAACTCCCTTAGTTATCTGTTTACCTAGTCCAGTTCCATATGAGTCTGATAAGTTTGTACCCTGCAAATATCATGCAACTATTCTAGAAGATGGCAAGGAAGTGTGAATTCAGCCTTTGTCTTATGTTCAAAATATTGCTGAAGCTAATCATGTGACCCGGAGTGTTCGTATATATGCTCTTACTTTTCAAAAGAGTTTTAATTCAAGTAAGAAGATTTTTGAAACTAGTGTTGAACCCAAGAAGGTATAAAGGCAGACTAGTGGTGCTACTTTAGAAAAGGATGTGGATGATCTTCTAAAAATCATCAAGATGAGTGAATATAAAATTGTTGATCAATTGCTGCAAACTCAATCTAAAATTTCCATTATGTCTTTGTTGATGAATTCTGTAGCTAATCAAGAATCTCTAATGAGGGTCTTGTACCAGGCTTTCATTGAGCAGGATGTGTCAATTTACTAATTTAATGGTGTTGTGGGAAATATTACGACTTGCAATAATCTGAGTTATTTTGATAAAGAACTACCCGATAAGGGAAGAAATCATAATATGGCATTACACATATCTTTTAACTGCAAAAATGATGCCTTATTTAATGTGTTGATAGATAATGGTTATGCGCTGAATGTCATACTGAAGAGTACTTTGTCAAAACTCTCTTATCAAGGAACTCATATGCACTACAACGGTATTGTAGTGAAGACTTTTGATGTTTCGAAGAAATCTGTCATTGCGGAAGTGGACTTGCCAATATACATAGGTCCACATATGTTTCAGATCACCTTTCAGGTCATGGATATCTTTCTATCCTAAAGCTATTTATTTGGTTGACCCCAAATTCATGAGGCAGGAGTTATTACATCCACCTTACATAAAAAATTGAAATTTTTCTATGAAGGAAAGGTAGTGAATGGTGAACAATCTTTGTTGGTATCCCATTTTTCTTCTTTGTGTTGTAGAAGCAGATGAAGCTGTTGTTGGAAATCAGTTACAAGCTTTGTCTATTGATAACATAAAGAAGAGTGAAGATTCTATTATCTTGTTCAAAGATGCACAACAGGTGATTAAGAAAGGTCCTAGCAGTGTATAGGGACAAGTTATTGATTTTTCCTGAAACAAGAACATGACAGGTTTGGGTTTCTCTCCGAAGAAAGATAAAAATTTAGTGGTGAAGCCAAAATCTGCTTTCCATCCATATCAAGACATCTTCCACAGTGTGGGTTATCTCCAATCAACTCTTCTAGAGGTCAACGTTATTATTGAAGATGAACCAGAGCCGGAAATGTCGAGCTTTGTGATGCCTGAAGTGAGTGTCTAAAATTAGATCACCGTTGATATTCCCAGATGCACTGACTTATCAAAGTAATTTGTTTTTACTTGTTTTTCAAAAGCCTTTCACTCTGCCCAAGGTTACAGTGATATTGTATGGGCTTGTATTTTGTTTTGAATTTTAAAATCATTAATAAAAGTTGTTTTTCATTTCCAACTACGATTTTTATTTTCTGCTTTTCCTTGGAAAATGGTAATAAAAAAACCCTTTCAAAATGAAAAGTGTAAATAAATCTGCATAATCACTTGTTGCATTTATTTGTTTCTAAAATCAAGCATAATCATATGTGTAGATTAATTAAATAACTCGTTGAAAATAATGACACTACACCCTCTACCAACATTGAATATCCTGTGTATGTGGCTGAAGAAGATGAGTTTGATGAAATTCCATAAGAGGTTTATTGGTTTCTTAAGTGCGAGGAGTATACCATTCAGTCGTACAAAGAGCTGTTAGAGACGATTAACTTGGATTCTAAAGAGGATTTAAAGGAGGTCATAATTGGGGGCTGCTCCATCCCGATGCAAAAAGTAAGTTAGTTAAGTTATTGAAATAACATATGGATACATTCGCTTGGTCCTATCAAGTCATGCTTGGGTTGGACACTGATATTATGGAGCATCGTTTGTCATTAAAGCTTGAATGTCCACCTATCAAGCAGAAGTTGAGAAGAACTCACCTTGACATGACAATTAATATTAAAGAATAGGTCTTGAAACATATTGATGCCAGTTTCCTTGTGACATTAGTGTATCCTTAAAGGATTTTCAATATTGTTCCAATTCCAAAGAAAGAAGGAAAAGTCCGCATGTGCGTTGATTATTTAAACATGAATAAGGCTAGTCCAAAATATGATTTCCCTCTGCCACATATTGATATGTTGGTAGATAGCACAAAAAAATCCAAAGTGTTTTCTTTCATGGACGTGTTTTCCATATATAATCAAATTAAAATGGATCCTGAGGACATGAAAAAACAACTCTTATCACACCCTGGGGAACATTCTGTTACAAAGTGATGCCCTTCAGGTTGAAGAACACTGGGGAAATGTACCGGAGGGCTATATAAACCTTATTCCATGATCTGATGTATAAAGAGATTGAGGTATACATTGATGATATGATCACCAAATCTCAGACTGAGAAAGGCCATTTGGAAGAATTGTTGAAGTTGTTTCAATGTTTGAGGAAGTACTGTCTCTGCTTGAGTCCTAATAAATTTACTTTTGGTGTTCGCTCTAGAAAGTTGTTAGGATTCATTGTTATCCAGAAACGAATTGAGGTTGATCCCAATAAAGTAAGGGAAATTCAAGAGATGTCTGCACCTAAAACTGAGAAGCAAGTTAGAGGCTTCCTTGGACGTTTGAATTATACCTCTAGGTTTTTTACCACATGACTGCAACTTGTGAACCAATCTTCAAGATTCTAAAGAAAGATCATGGTTGTGTATAGATAGATGATTTCTAAAATGCTTTTGAAAGCATCAAAGAGTATCTGCTTGAAACTCTTACCTTGATCCCTCCTGTTGAAGGAAGATCATTGATTATGTACCTGACTGTGTTGGATAGTTCCATGGGGTGTATTTTTGGACAGCAAGATGAAACAGGAAGAAAAGAGTACACCATATATTATTTAAGCAAGAAGTTCACTAACCGTGAGTCACATTATTTTGTGCTGGAAAAGACATGTTGTGCTTTTGCTTGGGTTGCTAAGCGTCTGCAGCAATATATGTTGAATCATACTACTTGGTTGATATCCAAAATGGATCCAATTAAGTATATCTTTGAAAAGCTTTCTCTTACTGGAAGAATTTCCGGTTGGAAAATGTTGTTGTTCGAATATGATATTGAATACCATACTCATAAAACTATTAAAGGAAGTGTGTTGGCAGAGTACCTTGCCTACCAACCGGTTGAGGATTATCAGTCTGTAAAGTTTGATTTCCCTGATGAGGATGTGATGTATCTAAAAGTTAAAGATTTTGATGAACCGTTTCCTGAGGAAGGTCAAGATCCTGAGTCCCGATGGGGCATGCTATTTGATGGAACTATAAATTATTATGGTAAAGGAATTGGTGTTGTGATCATCACTCCCCATGGTTCCCACATCCCTTTCACTACAAGGTTGAGGTTTGATTGTACCAATAACATGGCAAAGTATGAAGCATGTATTACGGGTCTTGAAGAAGCTATGGATCTCAGAATCAAGATTCTTGATGTGTATGGTGATTCAGCTTTATTTATAAATCAGATTAAAGGAGAATGGGAGACTCCTCATCTTAGCTTGATTCCCTACAAAGATTATGCAAGAAAGTTGTTAAATTTCTTCAATAAAGTTGAATTCCATCACATTCCTTGAGATGAGAATTAGGTGGAAGATGCTTTGGCCACTTTGTCCTCCATGTATAAGGTGAACTATTGGAATGATGTACATCAGGTTACAATCCAACGTCTTGATAGGCCAGCTCATGTGTTTGCAGCAGAGGTGACATCATATGATAAACCTTGGTATTATGATATCAAGCACTTCCTCCAGACTCAAGAATACGCACTTGAGGCGTCAAACAAAATCAAGAAGACATTGAGAAGGTTGACAAGTAACTTCTTCATCAATGAAGATATGTTATACAAAAGAAATTAAGACATGGTCTTGCTCAAATGCGTGGATAGACACGAAGCAGACATGTTAATGCATGAGATCCATCAAGGTTCATTTGGTACCCATGCCAATGGACATTCAATGGAAAATAATATGCTTAGGACATGTTACTATTGGCTGACAATGGAAACTGACTATTACAAATTTGCGAAAAAGTGTCACAAGTGTCAGATTTATGTTGACAAGATTCATGTGCCATCAACTCTTATCACTGTTATTTCTTCCCCATGGCCTTTCCCTATGTGGGGTATTGATATGATCGGGATGATTGAACCCAAGGTCTCAAATGGAAATCATTTCATCTTAGTGGCTATTGACTACTTCACCAAGTGGGTGTGTTATACCCCAAATTTTCCCTCTCATTTTCAATGGAATTTCTCTTTCCCCTAAGCTTATTAAGTATTCTAGACTACTCAAAGGGTTGACCAAACAAGCTCTCCTCCTAAGCAGCGACTTATAATTAGGCTTTTGGTTTTCTCAGAGGAAATTTGACTTCTAATGCTTCAAGTGGACTTCATGGTTTCTCATATACTTCAAAGAATCCTCATGTCAAGTTTCAAGCCTTACATCACAAATATGTTCATTCAATTGCTTAGATGATTGAAAATCAACTGTTTGGGTAAAAAGTCAATTATGGTCAACATACAGTCAAACTTCAAGATTTTTGGTCAGCATCAATATTTTGAAGTTAAATTCACTATTTGATCAAGGGTTGATCATAACTCATTAGGAAAACTCAAGATTCATCAAAGGCCAAAAGTTGCTAAATTAGGGTTTTCTTTGGGAGAATTCAATTGAACTTTGACCAAGCATAACTTTCACATGCTTCATCATAAATTTTTTAACCAAAGCTTACTTAGAAGCAAATTCAATTCTCTACAACATTGCCTCTCTAAGATCAAGGCCCAAAAATGTTTCATTTGAGATATATGAGCCAAGAAATTATAGGTCATTTTAAAAGTCAACAAAAGAAACTTTTTTTCAAAGCAATTTACATCAAGATAAGTCTTCAGATGGAAAAATGATCAACATAAGAGTTGTAGGGGACATCTTGATATTTCCAAAAAGTTAAATATCACTTTCATATGATAGAAATTGAATAAGTTATGAGTTACACAAGTTAGGAAATTTTGAGAAAATGCCTGAAACCCAAATTGATCAAACTTGAAGTTTTGGGCTAATGGACCTATCTTTCAAGGTCCAAACATGTTCTAGACCTCATAATGAACCTTTAAACCCATCCATGCACCATGATAACTTTTTATCTAATTTATTTTTATTTTATTCATTTAAATTCAAAATTAAATTAAATAAATACTAAAGGGGGGGTGCATTGCTTAAGAGGCCTTTTATTCAAACATGTTGAAGACCCAAAATGGTACAAAAACCGTGTGAAGGTTATTCTTGTATCAAATCTTCTTCTTTTTTCTTATTAAAGCTCTATTTTTTTCAAACAAAATAAAAGGTTCTGATTCAAAGTCCAAGCCCATCTTTTTAACCTAATTCATGTCCTATAAATATACATCATATTTAGACATTACACTTACGAAAACCTTGCAAGAAAATCACATTCCAAAACTTCAAATTTTTGTCAAACTAGGGTAAATCGAAACCCTTATCTACAACCTTCCTAAAGGCCAAACAACCATCCAGATAAACTACAGGGACATTATAGATTAAGCATCGATCACTCTTGATGATCAGAGTAGCATGAAACTCGCATCCATGCATCACTGGTTTCTATTTTTTCATGAAATTCATATTTTCGTTTATATTATACTTTGATCAAAACTAAGATTGCTAACGTGCTTATGAGGTGTAAATATACAGGTTTAACCCATCACATGGGTCCCATAACGCCAGGATGAGGGATTGTCATTCTTGAACCTATTTAACATATTTGCTTCGTATTTCTTTATACAGGAAGAGTTAGTGAAAACCAAGGCAACCATTGAACTCGCAAGGGTCAAATTAAGGGGGTAGGGTCCCTTTGTATCACTAACAATTTCTATTTTGCTGGGTTGAGAAATATGCTTGCCAGAGAAGACGACTGAAGCTAGGGCTTCGGCGCTTCTCCGGTCACTCAGGTCAAGTTTATATTATATATTTTTGTTTAATTAAGTTAACAGATGTATAGCCACCTCAGTGGCAGAAGCGCGCGCGTTAATGCATTACTATACTAGGGCATAGGTTCGATCCATGCCTTTTGCAAAATTTCCTTGTTATTTTCCTATTTTTTGCATATTGTATATATTATGAAGCGTGTTTGTTTTTCTAACACAAATGCAACACTGGCGATGTGGATGGAAGCCGTGCCTGTGACTTTCAGAGTGTGGGTTCAACACCCACCCCATGCATTATTTTTTTCTTCTTTTTTTTTAGTAACCCTATTTTTCCTTCTTTTTTCAATTATTTTCTTTTTAATTAACTAACCCTAATAATTTTCTAAACCCTAATAACTCTTAATTAATCTAATAATTTTCTAGTAACTAATTAAGTTAGGGTTTAAGTTTTTTTTAACAATTAAATTTTTATTTTTTATTAATTAAATTAATTAAACCTATTTTTAAAACATTAAAATCAATTAGAATTTTTGTTTTTTTGTAATTATTATCATAAACTATTCTCTTCATGAAAAATCATTGAAAAAATTTCCTTTCTATTTTCCTATTTTTCTAGATCAATTGTATATGTCGCACATTCCTTATGTAATAGTTTAGATTTATATTTTTCATTTTTTTTCCTATTATGTAATTTCTCCGAGTATGTAATAGTTTTAAGGTTTTATTTTCCGCATCTTTCTTATGTAACTACCCCGAAGCCATGTAATAGTGTAGGACCTTTATTTTTCCGCACTTTATATTTCTGCTGTATTTGTATGCTGTTAGTAATTAGGGGTGTATGGCAAGATAAAAACAATCGATAGCATAATTCTAAATGCAAGATAAAATAACTGAATTGAATCACTATTCACACACGTACATCTAGGATAATCTCTCTTCGTTGCCTTTCGGGACATGGTCACGTCCCTTGAAAATAGGGGAACTTTAGCAAAGTCCCTCTAAATAAAAGATCATAGTCCCTCGATGACTCTTCGATGTTACCTATAAACAAATGATCTAGTCCCTCTGATAATTTCTAAAGTATTCTTATCTGTTTCCTTCGATGACCATACAATGAACCTCAATTGTCCCTTTACATCCAATAGATGGGGCTACCTACCAACTAATGATAAAAATAGCACTATCTCTAAAGGAAAAGCAAAATAACAAGAATGACCTTGAGTGGGTAATACTGTTAATCGCTCGCTCACAACTTTTCTTAAAAAAAACTATTTCACACATCACTTTCAAAAATATTATCTAAAACACTTTGTACGCGTTCTTGAGGACTGATACAAGAACCATTACAAATATAGTCGTACTTTGGCTTTTCAAAATATTTTCAAACACTTACACAAACAAATAAATTTTTAAGGTCTTTCCCGCCGTTTTCATATTTTACCCCCCGAACTCAAAATCTTGAAGGTCTTTCCTGATCTTTTCACCCTTTCCTAATTGGATAAAAGAAAAGTCGGTGGTGACTCTAGTTATCCGCATATTTGCGATAAAACGCAAAAGTCAGTTCTCCTACCGTATTACAGAACTGGCGACTCTGCTAGGGGTTATATACTTAAAAAGAGGGGTTAACCTATAGTCTAAATCACTTTTAATTGCTTTAAATTGTCTGAATTATTTTCTTTATTTTTAAAGGTTGCTTGGGTTTATTTTTCTTGCAAGATCCTACACCTGGATCTAGGGTACCTTAGGTAAGTAGCAATAGATCATGGAAATTGTACGGCGTAGACCAATATGGTTGAAGTGATGGCTATGGTTAGTGCGGTACTTTGGATTAAACTAATGTTCCTTGAGTCAATCGAGGATAACATTAGGATTCCGCGTAGTGTCATTAACACTAATTAGACTTTTAGAACCTTAATTGACCCATCTTGGCCATTAAAAGGTAGTGAGATGGTCGCCTTTGGTGCAGTCCAAAGTTGGTTGATACTCGATGCTACACTCATTGAGATTCAACTCGTGGGATGTTTTGGTGGAAAATCAATTGCTATACTAAAATAAAACTTTCGAGAAAGATTAGTTATATGAGATCCCTAGAACCCAACTACTATTTTAAGACAAGTTGAGCCAACTTAACTTCAATAGAGAAGGGTACTTACCTATGGACCATATGAAAACCTTTAAAACTAAAGCTCTTGTGTGATTTGTTTGTGTTTGTTATTTGTTTGAACATAAACATAACATCATGACATCATAGAACCTAACAGGGCATTTCACTAACCATTTCAAGGATCTTAGGGACCTTTGTTGTAGGGTTATCTTAGAGCCAGATTGCTAGCAAGGGGCAAGAGAATTTATTTTCCTCTAATCGGATGCCGTCAAAGATTAAAGTATGTTCTCTTGAGTTAGAGGCTAGGACCCACTCGATATGGTGAGCTTGATTTTAATAGAAGGACGTCCAAAGAGGAAGACTCGAAGTTCTACCAGTCAAAGCTACGACAAGATTCATTTTTAATCTATTTACCCTCAAGATCCTTGAAAACATTGCATTTGCATCTAAACATGATGCATCTCATTACATAACAAGTACCTTTCAAGACAGGTTTTCTCATCTTCTTGTTGTTTATTTCAATAGAAAAAGGGATCTTGAACAACCCGTCAGAGATCTCCAAGCACAAAATTTCTGATTCCAATAGATGTTCCTAAACTTAGCTAAGGGGCATGAAGAGCTGAAAGTACTGGTCACCGGTGAGAAGAAGAAGAAGAAAGTAAAAAGACCAATTGGCGTTCTTAATATGGGCAGAAGGTTTACAGGTCCTGTTAAGCAAGCTCGAGATCTTAACCTCCCATCTGATGAAGAAGACAAGTAGGATGAAGACAATAAAAGTGTGAAGACTAAAAAAAGCCATTCTTATTGAAACAAATGTCCTGATGAAGTGGAAGATGATTACTTGGATGAGCAATATCCCCTGACTGATGAAAAGTATAAATTTTTGGAAGAGCGTCTGAGAGCCATAGAGATTCAGGAGTTATCATCCCTCCCAAGTTCAAGACTCCTACCTTTTATAAGTATGATGGAATTTCTTGTTTGAAGCTGCATTTGAGGTCTTATTTCAGAAAATACAACCACACACTACTGATAAGAAACTTTGGGTTCATTTCTATCAAGAGAGTTTGTCTGGAACATAGTTGGAGTTGTTCTATCAATCGTAAAGGACCAATATTCACACTTGGAAAGATTTGGTTGCTGCTTTCTATAAGCAATACAAATATAATGCTAATCTTACGCTAACCCGTATGTAATTGCAGAGTATGACTATGGGTTCTGATGAAGGTTTTAAAGAGTATGCCCAGAAATGGAGGGAGCTTGCGGGGAGAGTTTAACCACCTTTGCCTGATAGAGAGTTGGTTGACATGTTTATGAGCACACTGATAGGTCCCTTTTACAATCATCTTCTAGGAAGTTCTTCGGCTAGATTCATTGAGCTAATTTTGACAGGGGAACATTTGGAAAATAGAATTAGAAGCGGTAAAATTCAAATGGCCACATCCTCAAGTGTTGTGAAGAAGCCCTATAATGGTAACTGAGAATCCAATGTTGTGTACAGCCAGAAGGATCTTAATAAGAGCGATTGTAACGAATATGTGGGGGAAATACTGTCTCGAATCCTGCGCCAGTGCAACAACAACAAAATAATCAGCGTAGGAAGGACGCGCCTAGGAGACAGTTTACAAAGATGAACATGCGATTGGAAAAAGCATTGCAGCACATACTAAAGGCAGGGCTGGTTACATTGAGGCAGCCTCCTGCGGATCCTAACACTTTGGCTCCTTGCTACAATCCCAATGCAAGGTGTGCATAACACTTTGATAGCCCCGAGCACGACACTAGAAACTGCTAGACCCTGAAGAATAAAATCTAAGACATGATTGATGCCAAGAAAATTGAATTTGATCCTTCTAAAACCCCTAATGTGATAAGACAATGCCCAATCATGAAAAAGGTGTTAATGCTATCAAAGATGTTTCTTATGTTTCTATTGTGAATGATTTAACTACTCCCCTGATGATTATTAAGGAGAAATTGTTGCAATTAATTTTATTTCTGGGTTACATTGAAGATTGTTACTACTGTGCATCCCAATCCAATGGTTTCACATTACTGAAAGGAGGTATCCAATGTATGATGGATGACCGTGAGATTTTGTTTGAGAAAATTCCTTTTGAGAAGACTTCTTATGTGAAGAGTGCATCCCAAGACCTAAATATTGAAGACGTGTCTAGAATTTCTGGTACCCCTATAAGGATCACTTCTAAGGGTCCTGTGAAGATTATTGTCGAATCTAAAGTTGCTCCCCTGATCATTACTATGCTTGGGCTAATTATGTATTCCTCTGATAAGGCTATCCCTTGGAATTTTGGAGCTGATGTCTACTACCACAGAGTCAAGCAGGAACCATTGATTGTTGAAGAGGAAGATGTTGAAGTTATTAATCCCGATGTTGGAAATATTGCAGGGACTAATAAGGTTACCAAAAGTGGGAGGGTTTTCTCTCCAGAGATATCTCTGAAGACTATCACTGCACCAGTTCGTATCACTGCTATAGAATCTACTACAGAAACTCGAGGAAAAGAATAGAGGACCGAGCCTTCCTGGACGGAGACACCAAAAGAGGTTAATGTTGAAGACCCCTCCAAGCAAGAGATGGAGTAAATTTTAAAGATTATCTAAAAGAGTTACTATAAGATTGTTGAACAGCTGGGGAAGGCCCCTTCCAAAATATCTATGTTATCCCTATTGTTGTTCTCCGAAGCTCATGCTCAAGCTTTGGTGAAATTCCTGAAATCTTCTTATGTGCTGAAAGAGATCTATGTTGACCAGTTTAAAATTCATATTTCTAGCTTGACGACCGATAATAGACTAGGCTTTTTTGACACAGACCTAACTCCTGCAGTAAGGAATAATAATAAGGCTCTGCATGTCTCTATTGAGTGCAGGGGCACTACTTTATCTCATGTATTGGTAGACACAAATTCCTCTTTGAACATGTTTCCAAAAGATGCATTGGACAAACTTGACTGTGAAGGGGTTGTCCTAAAACCTAGTGACATTATTGTAAGAGCTTTTAATGGTTCGAAGAGAATGGTGCATGGGGAGGTTAATATTCCAATCAAAGTGGGTTCCCAGGTCTTCGAATCTACTTTCTATGTAATGTATATTCGGTCATCCTATTCTTGTTTACTATGACACCCCTAGATTCATGGGGCAGGTGTTGTCACTTCTACCTTAAATCAGAAGCTGAAGTATCCCATGAGGGTAAATATTGTTACAGTTTACAGTGAAGAATAATATATAATGAGCCATCTGAATTATTTTAAGTATGTCGAGGTGGACGGTGAATTTGTCGAGACTCCTTGCCAAATCTTCTAAGTTGTTTCCAGACAACATCGGTTGATGAAGTAGTTTCTTTTGTTCCTAAGACTCCATCAAAAATGGCTTCTTTGAAAGATGCCAGGGTTGTGGTTGAAAAATGTGGTTTCACTGTTTGGGGATAGCTTCTCGATATTCCTTATAAATCAAACAAGTTTGGCTTGGTATTAACTTCTCAAGTTCAGAGGGTTGTCCGTCATTCTCATTCCAATTCTGGGAGACTGCCATTCTAGATTGACAATAATAGAGTTCATAATAATTATGTTAACACTGTGGAAGATGATGATAGTGGCTGCGACATAGATAGTTGGATCTTCCCTACTATCGGCAATGGGCTTAACAATTGGAAGGCTGAAGACATTATACCAATCTCCTTTAGTTAGGAGTAAATGCTAATTTTTTGTTTTTCTTGCTTTCAAAATTTTGGTTATGTAATTTAAACAATGACTTTAAGCCTTATTCCTTACCCGGGGCACAATGGTCCATTTTTTAGGGTTGTCATTATTCTTAAGCATATTTTCGTTTGATAAATCATTGGACGTTTGCAATCAAATTTTACGCTCTTTGTATTTGTTTTGCTTTACTATTTTCAAAATAGCAATGTCTTCTTACATACATCCACATAACAAATTGTAGATCCATGTCCACTATAGATACAATTGATAACAATTCTGCTATTGCCAATTATGACTTCGAAAATCTGATCTACCAAGTCGTGGATGGAGGTGACAAAGATTGTGAAATACCTGGAGAACTTGCTAGGCTGTTAATGCAAGAAGAAAGGGACATATGGCCACATGACGAGTCTGTCGAGGTGGTGGACTTTGGTACCTAAAAAGACAAGAAAGAATTCAAGATAGGTTCCAACCTAGAAGACAGTGTCAAAAAGAGGTTAATCCAGATGTTGCATGACTATGTTGAGATCTTTGCTTGGTCATATGAAGACATGCCAAGGCTTGATACTGATATTGTGGTTCACTTTCTACCGATGAAGGAAGGTTGCCTCCCTATAAAGCAGAAATTTCATCATATGCGTCCTGAGATGTCAGAAAAGATCAAGGATGAGGTTATGAAGAAATTCAATGCTGGGTTCTTAGCTGTTACAGCCTATCTTCAATGGGTTACAAATATAGTGCCAGTACCCAAGAAATATGTTAAGTTGCGTATGTTTGTAGACTATAGGGATTTGAATAGGGAGAGCCCCAAAGATGACTTTCTGCTTCCATATATTGATGTTCTGGTTGACAACACTGCTCAGCACAGAGTATTTTCCTTTATAGATGGTTTCTCCAGTTATAATCAAATCAAGATGGCGCCTGAAGACATGGAGAAGACTACTTTTGTCACACAGTGGGACACTTTCTGTTACAAATTTATGCCTTTCAATTTGAAGAACGTCGATGCAACATTTCAGCGTGTTATGGTAGCTTTGTTCCATGATATGATCCATCATGAGATAGAGGTTTATGTTGATGATATGATAGCTAGGTCCCAAACTAAAGAAGAATATCTTGACCACATGCACAAGTTGTTTGAAAGATTGAATAAATACAAGCTGAGATTGAATCCGAACAAGTGCACCTTTGGGGTCAGATCCGGTAAGCTCCTAGGTTTCGTCGTTAGTGGTGAAGGTAGTAAAGTTGATCTCGCCAAGGATAATGTTATTCAAAAAATTCCAGCTCCCCATACTGAGAAGGAAGTCAGAGGTTTCCTGGTACATTTGAACTACATTTCCAGATTTATCTCCCATTTGACCGCTACTTGTGAGCCAATCTTCAAGTTGTTAAAGAAAGATCACGTAGTGAAGGGAAACGATGATTTTCAGATAGCCTTCGGCAAAATCAAAGAATATCTTCAAGAGCCTCCTATTTTGATTCCACCAATTGAAGGAATACCTCTGATCATGTACCTAACCGTGTTAGAGAACTCAATGGGGTGTGTACTTGGGCAGCATGACGAGTCTGGTCGAAAAGAGCATGCAATATACTACCTTAGCAAAAAGTTTACCGATTTTGAAACAAGATACTCACTGCTTGAGGAAACTTGTTTCACTTTGGCATGGGATACTCGCCAACTAACAAAATATATGTTTACTCATACTACTTTGTTGATCTCTAAGATGGATCCAATAAAATACATATTTGAGAAGCCCACTCTCTCTAGAAGATAACGAGATGGAAAATGGTTTTGACATAATACGACATTCAGTACACTACTCAAAAGGCAATCAAGGGAAGCATATTGGCGGATTATTTGGCTTATCAGGCTGTAGATGACTATCATCCTATGAATTTTGAGTTCCCGGATTAGAATATTATGTTGATTACTGACTATGAAAAACATGGACCATAT
Organism: Vicia faba; assembly: GCA_948472305.1. Taxonomy (NCBI): domain Eukaryota; kingdom Viridiplantae; phylum Streptophyta; class Magnoliopsida; order Fabales; family Fabaceae; genus Vicia; species Vicia faba. Next base: position 277,721 of record CATIWC010001311.1, on the reverse strand, counting down.
GAAGGATCTGATCCAGGATCCAAATGGACTATGGTTTTTGATGGAGCTTCTAACACGCTTGGTAATGGATTTGGTGTTGTGATTTTCTCTCCCAAGGGTTGCCATATGCCCTTCACGGCCAGATTATATTTTGATTGTACCAACAACATGGCAGAATATGAAGCATGCATCATGGGTATTAAGGCTGCTATTGATATGAGAATTAAAATCTTGAATGTATACGGGGACTCATCCCTAATAATCAATCAAATTAAGGGAGAATGGGATACGAAGCATCCAAATCTCATTTCTTATTGAGAGCATGTGTTGACATTAATTCCGTACTTCGAATAAATCACTTTTGAACACATTCCACGAGAGGAGAATTAATTGGCAGACACATTATCTACCATGTCGTCCGTGTTCAAAGTCAGGTGGGACAATGAAGCTCCTTGAATCACTATTAAGAGATTAGACGAACCAACATATTGATACAAAGTTGATATTGATGGAGTAGAAGAAAAGCCTTGGTACCACGAAGTGAAAAAATACCTCGAGACTCAAGAGTATCCTGAAATAGAATCTATCAATGATAAGAAATTTCTAAGGAGGTTCTCTACCAAGTTCTTCCTGAGTAACAAAATATTATACAAGCACAAACGCGATTCGACCTTGCTTCATTGTGTAGACAAGAAGGAAGCTGAGAAAATTATGGAAGACATGCACGAAGTTGCCTTTGGTACTCACTCCAGTGGACATACAATAACTAAGAAGATTCTGAGAGCAGGTTATTATTGGTCTACCATGGAAACCAATTTCCATCATCATTCCAGAACTTGCCACAAATTCCAAATTTATCCCAACAAGATACATGTGCCATCGGTTCCTCTGAATGTCTTTACCACTCCTTGGCCATTTGCCATGTGGGGCACTGATATGATTGGGGAAATTAAGCCTACTGCGTCTAATGGGCATCATTTTATCTTGGTTGCTATTGATTACTTCACAAAGTTTGTTGAAGCAGCCTCACTTGCCTCTGTTGCCAAGAATGTTGTAGCCCGCTTCATTAAATATAACCTCATATGTCGGTATGGCATACCTGAAAGGATCATCACAGACAATAGTACCAATCTACAAAAATACTATGATCACATAACTCTACATGCAGTTCAAGGTTAAGTACCACGATTCTTCTCTGTATCGACCAAAGATGAATGGCACAGTGCAAGCCGCTAACAAAAACTTCAAGAAGATTTTGCATAAGATGACGGTGACATACAATGATTGGCACGAGATGTTACCATTTTCTCTTCATGGTTACCTCACTTCAGCACAAACATCAACTGGGGAAACAATGTTCTCTCTCGTCTATGATATGGAGGATTTCTTACCTGTTGAAGTCCAGATTCCTTCTCCGAGGATTATGAAATACACAGGTTTAGACGAAGACGAGTGGATTCAAACAAGGCTGGACCAGATAAATTTTATTGATGCGAAAAGGCTTACGGCTATTTGTCATGGTCAGATGTATCAGAAGCGCATGATTTAGTCCTTTAATAAGAAAGTTAAACCTCAGGTGTACGAGGCTGGCGGTTTGGTAATAAAGTGCATCATCTTACAACAATGTGAACCTATGGGAAAATGGAGTCCCACGTACGAAGAGCCATTTGTGATTAAGAAGATATTTTCTAGTGGCGTTATGATACTTACCACCATGGACGATGAAGATCTTCCACACCCTGTGAACACGGACATTGTTAAAAAATAATATGCATAAAAGAGACCCGCTAGGTTGACTGGCCTAGGAAAAATAAGGGCATCCCGGCGAACCAAAAGGGTTCAGGCAAAAATTAGAGATATATAAAAAAAATGTACATCCGGCAAGTTGAAAACCTGAAAAGGAGGCTTGAGCAAAAAAGGATATCCTGATGGACTAAAAACCCGAAAGGGCGGTCCAGGCAAAAGTTAGGGATTAAAGCGTACAACTATGTCCCATTCGATCACCTATCTACTTACATCCAGCGTGAATACCTGCGTCAAGGTTCAAATGGTACAGATCAATTCAATTAAATTCTTCCAATAGCGAGGGATGAGATGCTTGAAGACATAAGGGCAATAGCAGAGTTGAAACTCGACGGGATCATTTCCACATAGTTGTTGTTCTTTGTTTCTCTGTGTACACCTTTTCCTTTTAGGACGATTTCCTCACTAAGCCTCTTGTCTCTTTGTATAAAACTGTCTATTTATAGACAAACTTTCCAGATCAATACAATCAGTTTAAAATTCAAAAGTTATTTTTACTTTCTCTATTTTGATTGCAACGTCCAATGATTATATTGAATGAACATATGCATTTCAACATGATTACTAGTTACATATATATGCATGAAAACATGATTATCATTTACAAAAGATTCCAGGAGTTAGGATAAACGTTCGAAGCTGACCATAAATTCCTATAGAGCAATTTCCTCAGATCTTTCCTTACAAGTTAATCCCAATCAAAGGTTATTTCCCCGGTGAAGTCACCACAGTCTATAGGGTTTATTTCCCCAATGGAGTTTATTTCTCCAACATTGCAAAAATTCCTCAATAGGATTCCCTTCTCCGACCAGATGACATTCATTGTTGTCCTCCCCTGAAGAGTCAATAGTCATATTTGAAACCTAGTCAAGCGGTAAATCATAGAATTTTAGTGCTTTCATCGCCAGTCAGAATACAAATCTTTCAAAGAACGATGAATGACAGACTCCCCTTGAATGCTTCTATCCCCAAGAAGAAGTCGAAGATCCCAGTGGAATACCCTCAAGCAGAAAATAGAAGTTCCCAGTAAAGTTAAGTTGAAGAACTACTATCTTCATCCCTAGAAACAATGGGGGGTTTATTTTCCCCAGTAAAACATTACGATACGAGGCTACTAACACGCTCTAATAACATATTGCATCCATATAGCATTTAAAAAAAATCATAACATATACATTCGTAACGCATATAACATTCTCATTTATTTTGAGAACATCATTACGTAATGCATTACATGACATTGCACAGAACTAACTTTGTCTTTTCATCTTGGGTTCACAAGAACAAAGATATTACCATTAATTTACATACACGTTATGGATCAATTCTCGAAACAAGCCGGGGCGACCACCTACATGACCGGGTGATTCCCTTCAGGGGAGTTATGAAACGCTTTTCCCCTTTCACCACCTCATTCTGAAAAGCATCTCCCTTCAGAAGTTTATTCAGAAAATCCTCTCCTTCAGCACTTCATTCTGAAAAGCATGTCCCCTTCAGAGATGGAACCCTAAAATATATTTCCCCCAGAGACCGAGTTTTGGCGAGCATTTCCTTCAGAGTATTTTCGAAACGCATTTCCCCTTCAATACTTCATCCTGAAAAGCATCTCCTTCATAAGTTTATTCTGAAAAGCATCTCCTTCAGTGCTTCATTATGAAAAGCATGTCCCCTTAAAAGATGGACCCCTGAAAAGCATTTCCCCCAGAGACCTAGTTCTGGAGAGCATTTCCTTTAAAGGAGTTCTGAAACACATTTCCCCTTCAGTACTACATCCTGAAAAGCATCTCCTTCAAAATTTTATTATGAAAAACATTCTCCATCAACGCTTAATTCTGAAAATCATGTCTCCTTCAAAGGTGGAACCCTTAAAAGCATTTCCCCCAGAGACCGAGTTCTGGTGAGTATTTCCTTTAGAGGAGTTCTGAAACACATTTCCCCTTCAGTATTTCATCCTGAAAAGCATCTCCTTCATAATTTTATTCTGAAAAGCATCTCCTTCAGTGTTTCGTTCTAGAAAGAATTTCCCCTTCTGATACAGAATCCTGAAAAGCATTCTTCTAATACTCCTATCAACAGTTACTTTGGACGGCATCTGTAACCCCATATTTGATGACACTCTATCACTTCTCTGAATGGAATCTTTTAGCCTATTCAAGAAAAACAATCAACTAACAAGTGTTACTTCATGCACAGGAGAGGGCAAATTTCTGGGCACTTGGGTGTTCAATCCTCTTCCACCTTCAGATCCCAAATGGCGTGTATGCCAATCTAACTCTTCAGGTTTAAGAAGATTGAAAAGTGGAAGCTATTGTACCCTAAAATTTCCCTCTTATTTTCAAAGTAATTTCTCATGCCCCTAAGCTTATCAAGTATTCAAGACTAGTCAAAGGGTTAACCAGAAAATAAACTCTCCTCCTAAGCAGTGGCCTATAATTAGGGTTTTGGTTTTCTCTGAGGAAATTGGACTTATAATACCTCAAGTAGACTTCATGGTTTCTCATAGACTTCAAACAATACTCATGTCAAGTTTCAAGCCTTACATCACAAATTTGCTCAGTCAGTTGCTCAGATGATTGAAAATCAATTGTATTGGGTAAAAAGTCAAATGTGGTCAACATACAGTCAAACTTCAAGATTTTTGGTCAAAATCATTATTTTGAAGTTAAATTCACTATTTGATCAATGATTGATCATAACTCTTCAATAAAACTAAAGATTCATCCAAGGTCAAAAGTTGTTAAGTTAGGGTTTTCTTTAGGAGAAGTCAACTGAACTTTGACCAAGCATAACTTTCACATGCTTCATTAGAAAATTATCAACCAAAGATAATTTTTAAGCAAATTAAATTCTAAACAACTTTGTCTCTCTAAGCTCAAGGCCTAAAAATACTTCATTTTAGAGATATGAGCCAAGACATTATAGGTCATTTTAAAAGTCAACAAAAGACACTTTTTGTCAAAGAAATTTACATCAATATAAAGTCTTCAAAAGGAAAAATGATCAACAAAAGAATTGTAGGGGACATATTGAGCTTTCCAAAAAGTCAAAGATCACTTTCATATTATAAAAATTGAGAAAGTTATAAGTTTCACAAGTTAGGAAATTTTGAGAAAATGTATGAAACACAAATTGATCAAACTGGAAGTTTTGGGCTAATGGGCCTATCTTTCAAGGTCCAAACATGTTCTAGACCTTATAGTGAACCTATAAACGTATTCATTCACCATGATAATTATTTATCTAATTTATTTTTATTTTATTTACTTAAATTCAAAATTAAATTAAATAAATACTAAATGGAGGTGCAATGCTTAAGAGGCCTTTTATTCAAACATGTTGAAGGCTCAAGATGGTACAAAAACCGTGTGAAGGTTATTCTTGTATAAAATATTCTTTTTTGTCTTATTCAAGTTCTATTTTTTCAAAAAAAATCAAAGGTTCTCATTCAAAGTCAAGCCCATCTTTTTAACCTAATTCATGTCCTATAAATATACATTATATTCATGTCCACCCCAGTGGCAGAAGCGCACGTGTTAAGGCATTTCTATACTAGGGCGTGGGTTTGATCCCTGCCTTTTGCATAATTTTCTTGTTATTTTCCTATTTTTTATAGATTGTATATATTATGAAGCACGTTTGTTTTCCTAACACAAACGCAGCACTGACGCAGTGGATGGAAGGCGTGCGTGTGACTTCCATGGCGTGATACAAGAACCATTACAAAGATAGTTGTACTTGGGCTTTTCAAAAAAGTTTCAAACACTTGCACAAAAAAAGCATCTTTCAAAAGTGAGATAGCGATTAAGAGCCTATAGATAACTACAGATGAAAAGGGTACTAACACCTCCCCTTTTAATATCACCCCCTGAACTCAAAATCTTTAAGGTCTTTCCTGTTATTTTTACCCTTTCCTTATTGGATAAAAGAAAAGTTGGTGGTGACTCTAGCTATCCGCATATTTGCGATAAAATGCAAAAGTAAGTTCTCCCACTATATTACAGGGTTGAAGCAGCTTCTTATACTAATGTGACTAGACAGGTGATGGTACGCTTTATCAAGAACAATCTTATTTATTGGTTTGGTGTGCCAAGCAATATTATCACTAATAACAGATCAAACTTGAAGAATTAGATGATGAAGGATCTTTGTGAAGAATTCAAGATTGTTTATCACGTCTCTTCTCCTTACAGGCCTAAGATAAATGGGGTTGTTGAAGCGGCTAATAAGAACATTAAGAAGATCATTCTAAAGATTGTTGTTACATATAAGGATTGGCATGAGATGCTCCTTTTTGCTTTGCATGGGTATCATACATCCGTCTTCACTTCAAAATGGGAACCCCCTTTATCTCTTGTTTATAGAATGGAAGCAGTTCCCCAGTCGAGGTTGAGATTCCCTTTTTGTGTGTAATATTGAAAACTAAGTTTTTAGAGGCTGAATGGGTCCAAAACATGTTTGACCAGCTAAATTTGATCAAAGAAAAGAGAATGAAGGCTTTATGTCATAGACAATTATACTAGAAAAGAATAAATAAATCATTTGATAAGAAGGTCAAACCTCGTAAATTTATAGAAGGCGACCTCGTGCTCAGAAAAATCATGTTTTAATGTTTATTCAAGGGACAAGTGGACTCCTAATTATGAAGGCCCATATGTTATCAAGAAAGCTTTCTCTAGTGGTGCATTTATTCTTGAAACTATGGATGGTGAGGAGTTCCCACATTCTGTGAATGTTGATGCAGTCAAGAAATACTCTGCCTAATGAAATAAAAGAATAACTCGCTAAACTGAAAACCCAAAAGGGAGGCTTAGGAAAAAATGAGCGTCCTGGTAGGCTGAAAGCCCAAAAGGGCGATCTAGGTAAAAGTTAGAGACATAAACAGAATAAATCATTCGGGTAGATTGAAAACCCACAAGGGAAATCTAGGAAAAAGTTAGGGATTTCTTGGCAAGTAACTGCATCAGACAGGACTTGATCATTGAAGCGACAATCTTTTTGGTTTCTCATCGCTCTTCAAACTGAAACTTAAGCACGGGAATTCAAAGTTGTTAGGTAGAATAGTGGTCATTGTATTTAAATGTACCTTTTCCATTAATTTACATTTTCCAAACTTTGTAATCATCTATGGTGTCGTGTCATTTATTGACTACCATTCTATTAATAAAGTTTGAGCTTTTATCCAATTCTTTGCAATTCTTATTTTATTCTGCTTGCAAAAATTTCATTTATTATCAATATTAGTTTTTAAAACAAAAATAATTTAAAAAAATAATAATAATATAACTTGTTTTTGAAAATTTTGCGAAATTTTTATACTTTATCCTTGTGAATCAAAGGAATAAAAGTACTTTTTCCAAGGATGGAAAATTTTCAGGGCATGAAATTTTCTCCTCTTCATTCAAGGAGCCTTCTCTGGTTAATCTTGCCTATGTGTGCATTTCTCCCCTTACGATTTTTAATCAGATACTGGGTTTCCTCCATGTTTTTATGTGGTGTTGGGTTTTTAATCCCATATTCCCTAATTAATATTTGATTAAGATTTTTCTAGGTGAGGGTGATTCCTCTTCCCCCAAATAGTTTGTGATGTATAGAGATTATAGAATTATGAAGCTTTTGCTCAGTTGCTATATTCTTTCTCCCTTCGTGTTGGGACTTTATGTAGAATCTCTTGTAGAGTATTTTATACTTCCTGTTATGACATTGCTACTTCTGTTTGTTCCCCGAGTAGCAAGTTAAGAGCAATATATTTTATAAGAAGTGTTGAGATAGTTGTCAACTTTTCGGTTTTCTCTCACCATGTGTTGAGTTTTATTTAAAATTACCATAAAATTGACTTCTTGTTGTGATGTTAACTTCTTAGTTTCTCATGTAAACCAGGGATGGTATTTCCCTTTGAGGCATCATCCCCATGAAGTTTTCTTTGATCTTCCTAATGGAGATTTTTGCAATTATTATTCTCCATGTTGGAAAATCCCTGCGACTTCTTCCCAACAGATATGGTATCATCTTCCCTAGCGAGGTCCGTATGTTATCTCCCATTAAAGCTTAGAGGACGTCATATCCCTGCAGCTTTGTGGAGTATTGTTCTAGGAATATGCCTTTTTTATTTATTTTCAAGCAATATTTCGTGTCCCAGAGAAGTTAACCCTTGAAGTAGAACATTGTTTCCTCAGTTGGTTGCTTACTCTCTTATGGGATTTCCATCTTGAGTGCAATTTAGCGGAGTGTTATCTTCACTCGAGTTTGTTTTGTTTGATTATCTCCAGTGTAGTACGTTTGTTTTGTCAGCATATACGTGGCATACATCCACTCATACATATATACATCATGCATAACTGAATGAAACTCATTGTTCATTTGAATTTATTAATGTTGATATTGATATCTTATTCTCTCTGCAAAGTGTGTATTATCTATCTCCAATAGAATGTCAACCTTAAGCAGAAAGTATATATCATTTCCATTTCCTCACTGGGCTTATTCCTCGTGGAAGAATTTTTCTTTAGCCTTCCTACCCATCTCATTACCTGGATGGAATTAATCCCCATTTAGGTTTGTTCCTCATTAGGTAGAGTCTTATTTGACTGTTTCTTTCTATTTTGTTCCTAGATTGAGCCTTGGTTGTGGTTAGCAATTGTTATCTTACTTTCAAGATTGGTTTATCCATAACCTTTTTGTGTTTACCATTGTTAGACTATCATACCTTTGATAGATGGTACTCACTTTCATCCTTTGGTTGTTTACCATTGTTAGCCTGTCGGACCTTTGATAGATGGTATTCAATCCACTTTTTTGTGTTTTACGTTGTTAGACTATCAGACCTTTGATAGATGGAACTCACTCTCATCCTTTGGTTGTTTACCATTATTAGCCTATCAGACCTTTGATAAATGGTATTGAATCCACTTTTTTTGTGTTTGACAATGTTAGACTATTAGACCTTTGATAGATGGTACTCATTTTTATATTTTGGTTGTTTACCATTATTAGCCTATCATACTTTTGATAAATAATATGCAATCCACATATTTGTTTGTCTACCGTTGTTAGTCTATCAAACCTTTGGTAGATGGTATTCATTACACTCTTTGTGTATACCATTGTTAGACTATCAGACCGTGTATATATGGTATTCACTATAATGTCCTTTTGGGTTTACCATTGTTAGACTATCAGATCTTTGATAGATGGTATTCACCTCCTGCGGTATATACTACCCATTTAGGCTATCATCCTCAAAAGGGTTTGTATCACCTTTTCCTCATTAGGCTTTACCCCAATAGAGTTGAGCTTTTCTACCTTCATATATGAGTTGGTAGTTCACTGTCATATGTTAGTCGGTGTATTCCTTCTCTTTACTCCCATTTATTGAAAGGATGATATTTTGTCTCCTCTTTAGGATTTACCCCAATAGAGTTGAGTTCACTTTTCCCCAACGAAGTTAATGTTTCTCCAAAGGAGTTAAATCTCTTCCCCCAGTCGAGTCGTTAATCCATTCTTAAAGATTACTCCCTTTTTGGCTTGGTTCTTGTATTGTTAAGAATTTCCCCATTTGAATTCTTATGTTGCATTTTGATTCTTTAATTGTGATGTTGATTTTTCTTACTCATAGTTATCCGCAGAGTCGTGTTGTTCTTCAACGGTTTATTTTCATGGTTGAACTTTTTGTCTTTGCTTGCCTTGTGTCATAGATTTGTGTACATTATTTTGCTTTTCCCAGTGGTGGCTTGTTTCCTCTGTGGAGTATGTCTTTTACATTCATAATAATAAACATTGCATGGCATCTTAGGGCCAAAAATAAGGTTGTTTTTATATTTAATCATCTTCAATCGCGTCTATACGAATATTTTAACCTTCGTATCTTCAGATATAAGACACTTAAATAAGGGCAGCTGTTATACCCCAATTTTTGCCCCTAAGAACCTCTATCATTTCATGACATCTTAATACATCAAGATCACACACTTGGGTTGGTCACCTATTCCACTATCTCATATATTTAAGTTTGCCCTTGAGGGATCACCAAGCACCTTGATTTGTGTATTGTGTATTGTGTATGTGTATTTATGTTTACTAACCCTTAATTAAAATTCAAAAAGATGTGGGTATTTCCTTTTATGCTTTGTACATGGTAGGTATAAAGCCAAGTGCATCTCTCTCACCTCATAAGCTAGGGTAATAAAGATTGATCCTCATTCAATTGGCTATTACTTTAACTTTAAAATCTTGAACTTCAAGGCTATGTTTATGGCATCAAAGTGATATGGTTTGATAATTCTCTCAACTTCATTTGGTCAAGTTTGTCTCAAATTTAGTGGGTGAATTCATCAAGAAACTTCATAGGTTCATGTGTTTATTTACATGCCTTCTTCAACAAGTTTCATAAAGCAATGAGGCCTTTCATCAAGTTTGCTTCAATACAACATCATTTCAAGGTCTAATATGATTCATCATGCCTTAATTTTCAAGATAAGTTCAAAAGATTCAAAGTTAATTCAAGATTGTAAACCTAACTTGGGAAACTCCTTGATTCTATGGTCACAAGAGCATAAATCTTTCAATTTTAAATATTTTTAAATGGTTATTTTTTCTATAGACTCTTATGATCATTTACAACAACTCACCTTCACATGCCAAGGTCCAAATGTGCAAGGAGGATTATCAAAAGTTTGAAAAGATTACAAGTCCTTTGAGAAAACCATTGAAATCTTTAACTTGACTTCAAAATATCATAACTTGGTCAATTTGCATCTCCTTGAGCTCATGCTTTTTTCACAATAATATTTAGGATGTCTACTACAACTTTGATTCAAAGTGCGAGATCTAAAAATGTTGGGAATGTTATGGAATTGATTAAAACATTATAGGTCATCTATGGATTTCTAAAGAAGTTTTCATCAACTTCCAAGAACCATAACTCTCCCATTTTTTTATGATTTTTGAGTGATCTCAATTATACAATTCTATTTGAATAGTATACTTCATTTCATCTTCAATGATCAATGGCTAATTTTGAGTGGAAGGCCATGTAAGTTTGAGGAACATTATAGGTCATTATGAAGCTCCATACTTATAATTTTTTCTAAGAGTCAAAATCAGTTGGTTTTTCCTGATTTCAAAATGGCACAACTTTCAGCTCAAATGTCCAATTGAAGTCTTTCTTAGCATATTGTAAACTTTGTGATGATGTCTTCCAAATGTGACAAGAATGAGACCATAAAGCCTCTTGAGAAAGTTTCCCCATGGATTTAAAGTGAACAACTTGAAACTAGATTTTCCAGTTGCAGTCAGATTCAAATTTGATTAATGTGGCTTCTAATGAACAAATTGATACAATATTTCAACTTAAACATGACTAATAAACTTTCCTGGACCAGTTTAAGCATTGAAATGCAACACTAGAGTGAGTTTTGATGCACATGGAGTCACACTTTTTGTAATCATTGGGTTAGCTTGGTTTGCACGCTTTTATAAAAAATTCTTCCAACTCTCATCACCATTCACTCTCTTATAAATAGAGCAACATATTCCATTCATTTCCTCAAGCTTGGATAGCCAGAATCACCCTGCCAAAGCCACACTCGAAGCTTGAAATTTGAAAATAAATTTCATTGTTTCAAGATTTATTTCCTAAAACTATCTATTGATTCTTCATCCTTGATCATCATACAAACTTTTCACAACAAAATCCAAGCAGTTTGAGCAAAGAATCAAGCTACAGAAGATCAGTTTTAGAAGCTTATAAAGTGAACTTTGTTCAGATAGATAACTGAACCAAAATAATTTCAAAGAAATTGTTAGGATGTAATCCCTTTTTCTATGAATCTTATTCTTCTTATGGTTTCCATTTTCATGTTGATTTGAGCTCGTAATTTCAAAACTCGTTTTACATTTTCTCCCAGGTTTTTTCCCAAATCGATTGAGTTGTGGTTTAAATAAACATTTCGTGAAGGTATGGTTGATATTGTCTTGATGAGACGCTTCCAATGATACCAGCCTTATGACCAATGGTTTTCGTATTAAGAAGCACGACTTTTCCCTAGTTGCAGGCGTCTGGAGGTTGAAGATGACCAGCGTTCCATCTCAACCAATGAGACAACGCCGATTATTTTATTTTCATTTGCTTGACTTTTCTGGCCATGGTGTGTGCGCTTTGACTGATGTTTACCATACATCTGTGTCTTTGAGCTATCCAGATTGTCACATCAATTAATGAATAGAGATCCAACGCCTCTCATATTTTCTGATTTTAATTCTTTTTTCTATTTTTGTTTTAAATTCATTTAACTTAAAAAATTCATAACTCTTTTATTTTTTATCAAAAAATTATGAAATATTACACCAAAATAATTTGAATTATTTATAACTTTATAAATATTTTTTCATATTTTTATTTTGATGTTTTCTATTTTTTGTTTTTAATTTTTTGATTGTTTGTTTTATTTTAATTGTTTAAAAATAGTTTTAATACTTTTTTATTTCTGAAAAAATTATGGATTGACTCAGTCATACTTTGACAACTTATAGTGACCTCGTTGGATTTTTACTTATGACTTTTATATTTTTTGTTATTTTTGGTTTAATTTGATTAATTTTTGTTTTTAAAATTAGTTTCTGACCTTTTAAAATTCTGGAAAAATTTGTCAACAATTCTTGACTCATGTTTGACCTCTAATCACTTTTTGGAGTTATTATTTGATATTGTGATACACTTTATATATTTCATCAATTAATTCCATTTAATTAACCATTTTTAAAAAATGTTTTAATTATTTTAAATGCATTTTATTTTCTTTTTTGTGATTGGCTCAGACTTGTGGATAATTTATGACACTTTTGGTCAATTTCCTTAATCTCATTGGATCTTTAGTGTTGATAGGTTAAAAAACCAAATTCACCTAAATGGATGAATGATGTTGGTGATAATTGATACTCTCCTTTTAATTCATCTGAGGCTTTGGTTCCACCGTGACATTCCCCCTCATCTCATCTATTTCTTTTTTTTCCTTTTGGTGATCATTAGTGGATCAAATTTTATTATTGAATGTCCAAGTATGATTGGTTATTGGACTATGGTTCAAAACCTTTGAATCTTTTTGTTAGCAGGATTTAATTATATCAATCCTCAAACAAGTCTTCATCAACTTTAACCTAAGTTCAATCTTCAACCATCATTGATCATTTATTATGGATTACATATCCTTCATCCCTTTCTTATTATTTTTCTTTAAATGATCATTTGTGGCACAAACTTTATGTTTGAATGTCCAAGTATGGTTGATTGATTATTTTGGATCAAATACCTTTGAAACTTATTGTTAGAAGGCTTTAATTTTATCAATCTTCTAATGAGTTTTCATTATTATTTGTCCAAGACCATCATTCAATCATCATTGATGATGCCTTTGACCATTAACTATTAACCATTAACTTGTAACTCATTAACAATTTACTTTACTTTATGCCTTTACTTTATGTATTTATTTTATGTCTTTATTTTTATGTATCTTTTATCTTAACATTTACATCTCATACTATTTTCCTTTTGCTCACTTGAGCATTTATTTTCTTGGGTCATTTCTTCGCTCATTTGAGATTTTCTTTTTATTTTGAAGACACTTAATAACCAACTTGAACATTAAAAGACTTACGGATCTTTATGGACTATTCGTTACTATGCTTGGCATATTGGAGTTATGGATCTCTTGGACTTAGGATTAGAAGGCTTGATACTTGGAGACACTGAGACCTTTGGTTTTTGTTTACTTGTTGTTATTTTTCTTGTGTATTAGGAAATCTTTTGTGTGAAGGTAATGTTATTTTGACCTTAAGTGATCTATATGACACATGGCTCAATATTGAAGACCTTGCTTTGAGTTTTAAAACCTTTGATATCTTTGATACTTCCTTGTTTGTGATTTATTTTCACATGTTGATTGGTATGCTCTTGATCTATTTGTACATGTGGATTTTAATCCAAAGGATGAGAATTCTACATTGACTTCATTATGTAAAGTGTTAGCTTCTTTTTTGGTTAGACCATTCCTTACCTTTTCTTTTACTTTATGTTTTAGGATAGTTTATTCATCTCCTCCCCTTCTTCTTTAATTTTGAAAATCTTCTCCATTTTTCAAAGGATTCTTGTTTTCTAACTTGAATCGCTTTCATAATAAACTTGGACTTAGGTCCATGAATTTTTCAAATTTCTTTTCTTAATAAATTCATCAATCAATCTTAATCAAGATAAGACTTATTTATTTAATACTTAAAAAAATTTAAATCAAATTCAAATCTTTTTACTACGTTGGATTTTCATCTTTAAAACTTTTTCATTAAAATTAACCAACACGCTAATTTGGGTCTTTTTTTTCCGAACTACATGAGTTTTGATTTCAATATTACACATTGTTGGTATGTAGGCCTAGAGCTTATTGGAAGCTTTATCAAATAAAAATTTGTAAAAAAATACTTCTTTTCTCATCTCCACCATCTTTTGTACGTATTTCTTTTTATCCAAATACATATATTTTCAAAGAGGTCAATGGGAGTATCGTAGATGTTTCGGGTGCTAATACATTCCCTTTGCATAACCAACCCCTTACCTTGATCTCTATTTTATTTTGGGTTTAATTCACTCTTTTCCCATTTCCTTTGGAAAAAATAAAGTGTGGTGGCGACTTTCACTTTGTGAGTTAAGTCAACAATGGCTTTGTCTCAAATTTCTACCTCTACACCAAGTACATTTAAACAATTAATGAGATTTAATATATTTTTCTTATCATCATATTCCATAGTGCTTCCGGCTTATGTGTGACAACACCATTAGCATTGGTTTGAGTAATAGTGTCACACATACCCTTGTCATATAAATTAACACGAATGTGTGTACAAGCTTTCTAATAACTATAGTTTTCTCCCGAAAAGATTTTTGTTGTTTTGTAATCCCCTTTAGGTTTGTAAGCCAATTTCTAATAAGAGTTTTGAAGTACGAAATTAACCGAAGCTCAGATACCATTTATTAGACTACAGAGACTTATCTAGAGGGGGTGAATAGATCCCCAATTAGAAATCACCTTTCAAAAATGGTTATTTAAAAAACTTATTTGAAAAACAATGTTGAGCAGAAAGTTTTTGTCCAAGATCAAAATAGTAGTCTAAAATAACCTAGTTATTGGAAACTCGGATATGCACAAGCCGTATGGAACTAAGATAATGATAAAATTAATCAATATAATAATATCTCAATTAACAGTTTAATATCCAACACAACAGTTTCCTATTTCTAATGAAATTAAACAAAAATGTAGAAGAATGCAATTTGTCAAACACATGGTGTGTGAACTATGTCTTAGAATTTTTCATGGAGTTTTATTGATATGAAAAAGCACTTATAATCAAAGTGTTATAAACTAATCAACAAACCAATTTAAACTAAAATAATCATAGAACATTTTTTACGAGTCAATCGATTAAACAATAAAACTCAACAAATTCCATAATTAAACATATAAAGAAAGTATAGAGATAATAGATAGAGATAGAGAGAGTGAAACAAGGATTTGTTTAGGAATTTCACCGTTTGTCCTCACAATGGCTACGTCTTCCTCCAATTCCAATTTGGAATTAGGATAATTTCTTAGTTTACAAAACTATGATTACAAGATAAGTGTTCAAGAGCAACCCTACAAACTCTAATTGTTTGATGTTGATTCAAACCCTTCTATTCTTTCGATCTTCAACAAGACCAAGACCATAATAGGTACCAATTTATTTGTAGATATTTCTACTCCTTTTCATTCTTTATCTTCAAAGCTTTCGCGCACGATCAATTGTACCTATTGCACATAAGACTTCAATTCAATTCTCCGTTCTTGTGCTACTTCCTTTGCGTTCTTTATCTCCATAGGATCCTTTACATTATTTATCTCCAAAGGCTATCATTATGCTCCAGTTCTCTCTTGAATGCCTTGCATGAAAACCCCAAAATCTATCAATGATATTGGAGGACAAACCCGCGGTTTTTTCGGATGAAACCCCCTACAAATCTCAACCCAATATTTTTGGCTACACAAGAACCTAATTGGATGTTATCAAACCTCACTTAGATAGCACCCCGGCAAAAGATGATTATGTGTGATTTATTAATATGTATGCATAGGTTGGAGGTTGAAGATGAAGAGAAAATGTAGTATGTGTTTATAGTTTCATCAAGTTGGAACGATGCATGAATGATGTATTTATAGTTTTAGATGTTTAGATGCAAAGAGGTAATTTTCAGAATTAAATGTATGTGTCGGTGCATAGGTCAAATTTTAAATGTATGTTCCGACCTGAAACACAGATGTGTCGGCCTAAACATGAAATTATTGTTTTGCTTTAAAAAACTACAGTGCATGTGTCGACCTGAAAATCGTATGTGCCGACCTGAAAATACTAGGCTATAGCATGTGCCAGCACAAAAGGTTTATGTGTTGACCTGAAAAGTGGATGTGCTGACACATGCAAGTGTTTTTTTTTTCAGAAAATGATTTTTCATTATTTGGATCAATTTTAAACTTAATTTGAATACTTCCTAAGACCTTTAATGCCAGGATGCACCAAATGACACATAGATATCGTCCAATATGCATAAATGCTAGGTTTTCCTAGTTTTCACATCATCCAAAATATCTAATAGTGAAGTTCCATTCACAATTCACACTTTGACAACTTTGCATACAACTTCTTCTCTTTCAACACTTGCAACACAATTTGCAAATGCTCTGCATGCTCATCTTCTGGTTTAGAATAGATCAGAATATCATCAATGAATACCACCACAAACTGATCCAGGTAAGTGTTAAATATATGATTCATATATTAAATAAACTCTCCAAGTGCATTACAAACAAGAAATGACTCACCAAATATTCATAATGCCCATACCGAGTTCTAAAAGCCGTCTTTTGAATATTGTCATCTTTCACACGAATTTGATGGTATACCGACCTCAAGTCAATCTTGTTAAAAACACACACACCTACTAGTTGGTCCACCAAATTGTCTATTCTCGGAAGTGGATACTAGCTCTTGATCGTTACTTTATTCAATTGTCGCTAATACACACACACAATCTCATATTACCATCTTTCTTCTTTTCCAATAACACCTGAACTCCCCAAGGTGACAAACTTGGTCTCACAAAATTCTTTTCTAGTAAATCATCTAGTTGCTTTTTCAATTCTGCTAATTCTGATGTTGACATCGTGTATGGTTCCACAGAGACAAGTTTGGTACCAGGGACAAGATCAATAGAGAACTCCACTTCTCGCTCTGGCAGCAAATCCGAATTATCATCTAGAAACACATCTGGAAATTCTCTTACCACTGGAAATTCATCAATCACCGCTTGACTCTTAAAAGATAAAGATGCAAATAAAGAAAACATTTGTGCTTCATCCTGAAATAGTTCTTCCACCCGTCAAGCAGACGAGAAACTAACTTCTTCTTCTTCCAACAGGATCAAGAAATTGTATTCTTTTGTTATAACAATTTATATAAACATGATTGAACTCCAACCAATTCATTCACAATAGGACATCAAGATCTCTCAATTGAAAACAAATAAGATCAACCCCAAAATATCTATAAAAAATTGACAGAGGACACTTCAAACAAACCAAAGTAGTAGCCACTGATCCCTTAGCAGGAGTATCGATAACCATCTCTCCATTCATGGAGGACACTTCAAGGCCCAACCTTTTCACACAATCAACAGTAATAAACGAGTGCATAGAACTATTATCAATAATAGTAATTAAATGAGTACTATTAATGTAACATATACCTCTTATCAACTTGTTAGCACTGGGAGTCTGAGTTCTTGACAAAGCAAACACATTCCCTCCGAATTGAGCTTACGTTGGCTTCTAACAATGAGTAATGATGTGTCCTGGTTCACCATAATTGTAGCAAGTCACCATATTATCCTTGTAATCAGCAACCATATGTCATGACTTCCTACATCATAAACACTTATTCACACTGCCATTACATTCATTGGCACAATGACTTGGTTCATCACACCTAAAGCATTTAAGAGGAGCAAGAGAACCTCCTCCACTTGGACTCGTATCATTAGAAACCTTTTGTTTACCTTTCTCGGCTGGAGAACTATAAGGCTTTCTACGGTTTAGATGTTGCTTCCCTCTCTTGTTGCTCAGACTCTTATAGTGAGCTGACTTAGTCTTACTATCTTCCTTGAAGATTCTACAACTATTCACCAATTTTGGAAACATGCAGATCTGCTGATATCCAATGGCTAGCTTGTTCTCAGGACCCAAACCATTCACAAACTTAATACATTTCAAACACTCAGCAGTTGCCTCACTGAAAGAGGATAGAACTTAGCAAGTTCCACAAATCTGGCAGCATACTGAGTAATAGATAAATTACCACTATGTAACACCCTAAATTTTCCCCATATAATTATAATTAAAATCGGAGTAATATAAAATATTCACACAATAAAGATGTCACTTTTCTACATAAACCTGCTCATATCATAATACATGTAACACATACAACTTTTTAAGATGAATAATGTTAGATCCATGGTTTTATGATTGGCATAAATTTTGCTAAGACATGGTTCATAGCTGATGCTGAGAAAGATGTCACAACATCTTGAATAAGTGTCATAACAGGTCTTGTTGTCATGAATATCAGACAGATGTTGAGTCAAATGTCTTGACATCTTGGCCAACTGTACATCAGGTGTTGTTGTTATTTTCTTGACAAATTTGATTTTATTTTGTGTGATTCTCTTGGATATATCTCACTTATTTTTGCATGTCAAGAAGATTTTATTAGGAACAATACAGACTTGATTTAATATCATAAAAAAGATCTTTGAGACTTTTTAAGAAATTTAAAGATTGGTTCCTATTTTTATAAAAGATCTTGTGGCTGATTTAAAATTAGAAGATTGAATTTGATTGAAGAGTCCAAGCCCATACTACAAGAGTATATATATATATATATATATATATATATATATATATATATATATATATATATATATATATATATATATATATATATATATATATATATATATATATATATATATATATATATATATATATATATATATATATATATATATATATATATATATATATATAAGGACTTGCTAAACCTAAAATTGGCAAGCATTCACATAAAAAATAATGGGTGCATAATATAAGCGTTTAGGATTTTGAGAGTACTTTAGATACTTTGTTTGCTTTTGTGTGTCACCCATGTATATATTGATAAGTTAAGGTTCACCGATTATTCATTGTTACTTGCACATTACTCGTGCGATTTTAAAAAAAGAGTTGATTGTGTGTCAATTTATTTTTACCAGTTAAAAGCTTTTAAGAACAACTGAATATTGTAATTGGAAGTGTTTTCTTCTATTTTTGTTATTTCACTGAGGGGACTGTGGGAAGTGAGAGGGAAATCTCATATCTAGAAATTTTCTAGGTATAAGTTGCACAAGGTAGTAATTAGGTGATAAGTTGTAAACTAGGGTTGTTTAGCTTTGATCTAATATTGTCATAGTGGATATCCTTCCAACTTGGTTGCCCTCAGAGTTGGTGATGTTGAACTAAACTGAGTTAACAATTGACTGTGTTATTTTATGTTTTATACTTTAATTATGCATAATTTACTGTTTGGTAAAATTATTATGTCAGCAAATGATGTCTTAATAGTTGTCTTGACAATGTTTTGCTGTTAGGACATCAGTCTTGACATCTGTTTTAAAAGTGTTAGAATTTCAAATAATAATAATAATAAACATCAACATGTCTAAATTCACTTTTATTACAGTAGAAAGTATCAACAATTTATCCATTCATTATTCAAAACAAAATTATGCTATAAAATAATCATAAGAATTATCAACTTAGGAGATATCCATAAAATCTCCAACAACATAAATAAAAAACTAAGCGTTCGTCCCCTCAGTTTTACATATCAGAGAAAACGTCAACTCGGCGAAAGCATAGTGAAAAGAATTATCTTCTACTCACATCCATACCTTCACTGCGGATCACCTATGCATTACCTACGTGGAAGCAACATTCAAACAGAAGGGGTGAGATATCACAATTATAGAAAGCAATGCATAATAATAAGTAAGTAATATATTATTGCATACATAATCACCCATTCCACCAATCACACTTCGACATAATTTAAACATACAACAACATAACAAGTATGCAATGTAATTATACTCAACATCATGACTTAATGCATGTGGTACCAATATGTGAACTCTCAGGTTCACTCGCTCCTGATCCACACCATAGGATCATAGTACACCAAAAATCATTACCATCACCATAGATAATGCTTCACCGATTCTCACCTGAAACCAGCTACTCACACTCAATCCCCACCATAGGGTTGAGGCTCACCAAAACGGACCATTGTCCAACACCATGATGCATGGTACAAAATATACATGCAACAATAACAACAACAAGTACAATTACATTCACCTTAATAAATGTATCATGCGAATGTTGACCATCATACACCATACACATGCTATAGACATTCTACAACAACAATATAATAATATAATAAGAAACAACAATGCATTCACACATATTCCACACCACAACATAAACACCACTGATCATTTCTCACCACCATGTTGCAATTAAATTAATTTTAGGTATTGCAATTGTTTTTGAAATAAAGTTCATTGCATCAGCTTCCTAATGCTTCAAACGAGACCTCAATCGGACACCTGACACTCAAGTTATAAATTTTTAAAGTTTTACAAAATTTCCTCCCAGTGTAACTGGTTACACCAAATGCAGTAACCAGTTACACCCCAGTAACCCTGCCACTGCCACTCAGTGTAACTAGTTAACTAAACGAAGTATCAGTTACACCCCCGTAACCACACCCATATCGTCATTTTTCAACGGTGTAACTAGTTACACCAAAACGCATAATAGGTTACACTTGTAGCAGAATCACTTTTTTGCAGTCGTTTGACACGGAAATCACTTTTCCAACCATCTTAAAGCCCCCAATTCTCATAAAATTCATATGATCTGGTTTTAGATTTTTATTCTTATCCATATACATCAACCACAACATTCTTACAACACTCAAATCACCAAACACATCACCTAATTGCATAATCACACAAATCAATACAACCCACAACAACCTATCATGATCATACAATTACAATGTTTATAGCATTTAGAAGAAAAATTCTAACAAGGGAAATCAATGTCCTAACCCATATTTATCATGAAAAACCCATATATAATTGGAATCCCACCCTTACCTATGTATTCCTAGTGATGAATTCTTCAACATCTAACAATGGTGTTGTGTTGAAAATGATGCCAATAACAGAGTATAACAAGTTTCTTTATGGCAAGAAATTCACAAGGTAGGAATAAAAAAATCAAGAAGAAAACAAGGAATTGGTTATTTACTGCTATTCTTTACTTTATCTTTGAAACAAGATTACAAGTTTTACAAAATAACAAATAACCTCTCTCACCCAAAATTAGGATTTGCAATATGCAATGATGAGAGACTAGTATGCTATTTATAATAAAACTAACACGCTAAACTAATGGGCTTTTACACATAGACCCATTACAAGCTAACTTAGGGAACAATCCAGCTTAAACAAGTGGACATAAAAAACATGCTCAATTCGACATGCTAATAAACCTATCATTTTGACTACGATATGTGAGCAGACTTTAACGAAATGCTTGAACCTTATCGAACCAATAAAATTTTCCTATCGACGTCTCGACACTAGAGTTTTCATCCAATAGTTTCCACAAATCTCAACCTTGGAACAAACTCTACATCATTAGGAAAACACTCTAGTTTTCTTCATGAAGCTTTATCAACTGCATATAGGGGAAAAACTTGCAACTTGGCAAAGTCTTGATTGTCGTATCAGCAACATTGTGATCTGTCATAACCTTACTCACTTGGATTTCTGCATGCTCGATTACCCCTCTGACAAAATGCAACCTTACATCAATTTTCTTGATTCTCTCATGATAGGCTGAATTCTTTGACAGGTGTATTACACTTTGACTATCACATTTAACAGTGATAACTTGACCTTGAAGTTTAAGCTCCTTAGAAAAACCTTCAAGCCACAATTCTTCTATCACAGATTCAGTGAGGGCAATATATTCAGCTTCACTGGTTGATAAGGCAACAAACTTCTAACGTGTCGCTTTCCAACTGATTGATGTCCCAAACATAGTGAACACATATCCAGAAATAGATTTTCTGGAATCTATACAACCTAAATAATCAGAGTCAACATATCCTTCAATTACTGATTTACTATCTTCACCACAAACTCCACCGTAAATTAGTACTCTGTTAAAAGACCTATTTATGTACCTTAGAATCCACTTCAATGCTCGACAGTGAACCTTTCCAAGATTCATCATGTACCTGCTTACAAGACTTACTGCATATGTTATGTCGAGTCTAGTACATACCATAGCATACATCAAAGAACCTACTATGTTAACATATGGGATAATAGTAAATGACACTCCCTCACCACTCCCATATCTCTACACTTTTGCTCACACACTCCCAACACCTAAATTCTTAACTTTTAAAGTTACCACCTACACCAAAGGGTCCTCTAAAACATTAAAACATCAAACAAAACACAATATCACATGATTTAATTATGAAAAATTGATTAAAATAAATTTGGGCGTTACAATGCAAGGGTACCACATGTGGAAGAATTGGTTTATGGCTCAAGATGCTCAGAAAATTGAGAGTAATGTCAATCACCAGACAAGTTATTTTCATATGTGGAAGCCACCGAGAGTTGGGTGAGTGAAATGTAATGTGGATGCGGAGTTCAATAAACACTTGGGAATGACTAATAGAGGTTGGTGAGTTTGGTAGGCTTTATTATGGTGGGTACCTCTTGGGATGTTGGACTTTATTCTATCATCAAAGCAGAAACTTTAGCTTTGAAGGAAGCGGTTTAGAAAGCCCTTTAGATGCAGTGGGATTGTGTTATTTTCGAAAGTGACTCGTAGTTGGTTGTGCATGCCATTAACGCAAGACCGTCAGATAGTTCTTAATTCAATATGATTATAACTAGTATTAAGAATCTTCTTACTTTTCACCATAACTTTGAGGTTAAATTTGTAAAACTTCAAGCGAATTCGATGACTCATAGCTTAGGTAGGGTGACTAATTCTTGGTCTAGACGTATGGTTCTACATATAATTTCTCCTTATATTGAACATTGTTTGAATAATAAAATGAACTAAATTTATTATCGTAAAAAAAAAACTATTAGTGGTGAATTATTTAATTAAAGAATAAGACTAATGTATTAGTTGCATCATAAAACTCTAAATAGACTAGGAAATTAATTATGGAATAAACAACATTGGTAAATCAATTAGGGCGATGTCTTCATTGATTATGCAGTAACTCAAAATTTAAAAAGTAGCTAAATATAATTTTAATTGATTAGGATACAGTTAAATGATTAATGAGCGTGTGTGTACATTCTATTGCAATAGTGTGATTTTGACATTCCACTGTGTTTGCGCGATTTTGATATTTTGATATTTTTCTTCTATGTGATTTGACAATCATCCTTTCGGTTTCCCAATCCTCCCCCAACATTTAACTCATAAGATTATTGACGACACACTAAACTCTAACTACTGAGATAATTTTTATTTAACATAAAAATTAAGTAAAATATTTAGTACAAATGAATGAGAAATAAATCTCTACTTAGGGTTTTAATTCTTTGGTGTTATTTATAATTTTTTTTAAAATTTTAAAGAAAAATTATTGGGTTGGGTGTCATATTAATAATTAATAAATAATATCATTTTAGGCTAACAAAATTGTTGAGAAAAATAAGTGAGTTGGAAGTATTGAGAGTAAAGTGCGAGGTAGAAGTCTAAAATTTGATTAGAAAAATGAAGATCGAGCTCTTTATAAGTGAGCTAACTCATACACCTGTTACCTTAAGATTTTAGGCGAGTATCTAATGTGTCTCTCACAAATGCGTGTTTCATAAAGAAATGCCAAAGTGTAAAATGCTCCCTCATGTTGACTCCTGAATTGATGTCCAACACTGGTATTAGAGTCTGGTTTAAGAGAAGGACTGACTCACTTGCATCGAAAGTCCTCCACACATGGTGGTGGGTAGGAGGCTTGTCCCGTTTGAAAGAGTGTCAACGATTATACAAGTGTATGTGAATGGAAGTGCTTCTGTTTGAGGGAAGCATTATTGATAGACATACTCACTATTGATTGAGTGTTTAGAAAAATAAGTGTGAGTTGGAAGTGTCGAGAATCAAGTGTGAGATAGAATTTCAATATTGATTAGAAAAGTGAAGACACTACTATAAATAATACTTCTAACCTTAGACGTGAGATGCATTATACCTCGGCAAAAGAAGAGAGGTAACTAAAGTCGTCATAAAAAGTAAAGACTTATCACCTCGGTGTTTAAAACACCGAGGTATAATTTTATTAGCGCATGTGTTCGAATCCCAGCAGTAACAAATTTTATTATTTTCAAAACTAGCATATCTTTTATCTCGGTTTATCAAAATAACTGAGGGATGTGATTATTTATTTATTAATTTTTAAAATTATTATATTGTTTACTCAGAAAATTACATTGTTTACCTAGAATATTAAAATTAAAATAAAAATCAAAATTTCTAGGGATCTAGATAAAAATCAAATTCCATCAAGATTTAGACTTTCGATCTTCGAATTATTGAATCTAAGTGAAGATCAAAGTTGGGTGAAAGAATATTCTCTACGGCTCTTGCTTGAATTTGTTTCTGGTGGAGAAAAAAAGGATAAGATAATTAATATCAATAATTAAAAATATTTTTGGTACAAATAAAAACATAATAAAATAAAATTTGAACCCAAATAATTTTCTGCTCTTGTATAATGGATGCCCCTTAAGTTTCACGTGGGTCACTAATGAAAGATTCTTGAGCATTGATAACCTTTAAATGGACGGCAAATATTTGTTTAAGGCGGTTGAAAATAGTGAAAAATAACATTTAACTATCCTCTCGGTTTTGGAATAAAACCGAGGAGTTAGATTAATTTCTTTTTACAAAAATGATTACATTATTAACCCAAAATATTAAAAATACATTGTATGCAATAAATATTCACAGAATATCAAGATTGTTTATCAAAAGTATTAAAAATATAGCATGTTCAGGTCCCATATAAGATGCTAGAGAACTGTTTTTCCATGAGAATTTTTGTTTTTCGCTGATATCCATCTTCTGAAAAGTTAAGCTCTCATCTTTTATGTCCATCTCTTTTTATTTTTCCCTTCTTTGTGTAACTTGTAAAAAGAATGATTTTTTTCACTTTTAATCTATCAAACGAACAAAAATATAACAACAAAATTTCTCCCAACAAAAAAAAAATACAACACCATTTTATGAGATAGATTACAAGGCCAGAAAAGATATTTTGTTCTAGATAGAATAACATTGAAGATTTTTTTTGTCTTTCAATCTATCCTAAATAATGATGCGAGTTTGAGGCGACTTCATATTAGCACGGATTAGGATAAAATATAACGATTGCTTTTATTGTAAATCTGACTATTATACCCCTCGATTTATTTATAAAATCGATGTAACATTATTATTTATTATTTTTTTAACTATCATCTCGGTTAAGGTTAAAATAATTTGTTTACAACAAATGTCTTCAATAGTTTTTCTGCACTTGCAATCCATCATAAAGGTGTTGATGGTTGAATGTCATAACTTTGCATCCAAGATTGATTGATGATGTTATCATTATCACTGCCTTCACTAGCGTATACAATATGCATGCTTTGAATGCATCCAACTTCTAATGAAGTGTTTGTTCCACAATTTAAAAAAAAATATTGCACTTGCAATCCATCTATAAAGACTTTTAGGAATAAATAATAGTTGTTCAAAACCATCAATAAAAACAAAAACAACATCAACGCCTTTGTTTGAGATCGATTGCAAAACTGAAAAATGTTTTGTTCAAGGTAGAAGAATTTTTTTTCCAGTTTTTCATTTCATCCCAAAAAAAATGATGCATTCGACTGTGGGGCGGCTACAAATAAGATAACTATAGGGTTAAAGTTGTTCAACGAATGTTTTTATAGTAAAATATGATTATTTTATCCGTCTAGTTATCAAAGAAACTGAAGGGTTAAATCATTTATTTACACTTGTAAATAAATAAAAACATAAGGTGCAGTATGTAACACCCTTCTAAATTCACATACATTTTCGCATATATTTTACGAAATTAAATCAAATAAAATCACCAACAAGGGTGTCACATCAACAAGGGTGTCACATCTTTATAAAACTATCATACAAAACATCCTGCTCCGTAACACGGGTTTCCAAAACATTTAGAGCAACTACTTCTTTAAAATCATCAAGATCAAATTCAATTTATCGCAGTGTAATCATAGTCTCAAAAACATCTCTACAATAATACATCAAAGTAACTTTATTCCGATTTTATGGTGTTTAGTTCACAAATCAAAACATTACAGATACCAAGAAAGGTACATTCAAAATCTCAAAATAAGCAAAATAACATAATGATTCTGAAATCAAATGTTCCTAACCTCGATGTTATATATCAGAGCAAGACCCTCTTATTCAACAAAAACAAATGATGCACTACGAAGCTATACTCTAAGCTTCCACACACTAATCCTGATCACCTGCAAATTACCCACTTATAGAGGCAATATTTCTAAACAGAAAGGGTGAGTAATCATAATCATTATAAAAGATATAGTAAATAAACATAATAGTTATAACACATCAGTCAAAAACCACACATCATCAGAACTTCATGTTATACTCACACCTTCACTTCATTATTCATTCATAGCATCAACATATCATCAGTCAACAATAATCACTATAAAATCATTAATTCATACATTCACAAAGCATCACGTGATAAAATATTATGCAATACCACAAATAATGTAATGGAACTAGATTAGACTAATGCATGTGGTACCAAAGCTTTACTGATGACTCAGTCATAATTTTTCCAAAGATCCCCACCAATAGGATCGATTCCCTCTTGGAACCAGATCACATTATAGTATTGCACCCAATCCAAATTATGGGATTGAGGCCATCACTAGAATATCATCCTATCATCATTCATTGGAACAACTTTCCTAACAACATCACTTGATCAAAGTCCTAAAATATGCCATGAATGCGTGATGCAAAATAACACAATAAACACGACCGCTGCTAGTCAAAACGCATCATCATCCATAAATTCATCACATGTAGTCACATATATCGTAATACATAAATCGTCATCATAAAAAACATCAATCTATCATACGAACATATATCATGTTGCATCAATCGCATAATCACATCAGTTCCTCATAGTATTAACATATTTCATCATTTAGGATCTAGTTTAATCCTAGAGTGATAATGGAAAGATACATCATATGACTCATTTTATTATACCAAAGCATTGTATTTCACCTTAGCTTCCTAATGCTTTGAATGAAACATCAAACAGAGTTCGGAAACTCAAGTTGTGACCTTTCAAAGTTCTATCAGACACCGTTAGCCTAAGACTCGCCCGACGAAGAATTTTCTTTTGTCTCCTTCGCTCGACAAAGATAGTCGCTCCCCCGAAGAGCTTCTCTTGCGTTTTCTTTGCCCAACAAAGCTGGGGTGAGTCACCCTCCTCATACAAATATCTAGGGGCTCTTTTTTTAACCCCTTCCCTTCGCCTCTTGCTCGCTTGGTCGTGCTTGGGAAAAGATCACTCGCCCAACGAAGCATATGACTCGCTCGACGATGCAATGCAAGTAGGGAATTCCCTGTACATTTTCTGCACTACACCAGTCCCAATTTTCTTGCAATTTTATACAGAACAAGTTCTAAATCATCACTAATACCGATGTTTTCATTATACAATTGAAAAACATCACATTATACATCATATACATAAAATCATTACAAAACAATACCATAATTTCATCATTTATCAACATAGTCATCATATTTTCATCATTAATCAAACCCCAATACAAACAACCTATAATTATCTAAACCTTCTATTGATTATATAATAATGATAAACTCCCCTTACCTTAGATTAAATATTTTATCTTCTTTGTGTTCTACCAAAAACCCCTTGTTCTCTTCCTGCCCTAGTTCTATTGCGCTCTTCCAATTCATTCCATGATCGCACAAATGAGCATTCTAAACCTCAATATTTACTTATGTCAAACTTACCCCTTAGACCATTTCTATGGTCTTCCCATCTTATTCCTTCTACACCACTTTTATTTTATTTAATCAACAAAATAATTTTAAATAATTACTATTAAATCTAGGGTTAAATTCCTTCTACCCCCCTCCAATAGTAACGAGATTTGACTTATCCCCCTTTTAAAAAAAATCTTTTCGCCCCTCAACAAACATAGATTCCATAACCAAAAACCTTTTAGCCCAAGATTCCATTTGAAATGCAGACATGGCCAGAAACTGTTTGCTGACTAGGTTATGTATCCCACCATGGCTTTTTTTAATATTTCATATAATTGTATAAAATCTTTGCATTGTTAAAAAATATGCATCAGGTGGATTTCAAACCCTGCAGCCTCTACTTGCAAGCCAATTACTCAACCACTACACCATGTGTTTCAATTTGTATATTATTCATATGCTAATTTAGATATAATTTGTTCCAGAGAATATAGCTAAGGCTGGTAATCAAGGGGGCATTGCACTACATCATTGTTCCTATAAATTAAATTAAATAAGAGAAAATTTGAAGTTTACCAATTAACAAAAGTGAAAAAAAGGTGTAGTGGAGACGTCGGGTATCACAGATGTTGTTTGACATAAGATTGGGTATGGAGGATGAGCAGTGACTCTGTGCATGGATGAAGCTGGGTTTTCATGGTTTGGCCGTGTGGTTGGAGGGTGAATAGGTGACTGGAGTATGTGGCTGAAGGGAATTTCATGGGTTTGTTGAAGGTGGACGGAAGGTAGCTAACTTGAGGTGGCACATTGGCTTAAGGGACGCGAGGGAGAAGGACAATGGTGATGTTAGAGCATAGCGTGTTATTGTGTGGGTAGAAGAGCAGGGTCTATGTTACAGGTGAGGTGTGACGGCCAGATGGTGGTTATGTGGGTGGTTCTGTGAGGAATTTTGGAGAGAACAGGTATGGAAGGTTAGCATTGGTGAGAGTTGTTATGAGTATGGCGGAAGTAAGGCTGAGATGTGAGGAAATTCTCAGAATGGGTTTCTCTGTCTCTGTGTTTTGTTGTTTTTCTGATAAGCTCATTCCACTTTAGTAACTCATCAGTACAACTTTTAACATTCAAGGTTTTAGCACTATTCATTAAGTCACATGCTAAATCAATCAGGGCTTTGGAGAGCTTATCCCTAGCCATAATTACATTCAGCTTAGCAGAAACCAAAGGCCTATTAAGCTTAAACAAAATTTGCTTCAATCTCTTCAACTTGTGTGGGAGAATATCTCTTTAATTTATGGGAACAATGATGCAGTGGAATTCCCTCGTGGTTAGCAGCCTTAACTATATTCTTCAGAACAAATTATATCTAAAGTAGAATATGAATAATATACAAACTAAAACACATGGTGTAGTGGTTGAGTGTTTGGATTGCAAGTAGAGGATACGGGTTTTGAAACCCACCTGATGCATATTTTTTATCAATGCAAAGATTTTATACAATTAAAAAAAATATTTAAAAAAAGTCATGGTGGCATATATGACCCCGTCATCAAACAAGTCCTGGCCACGTCTGTATTTCAAATGGAATCTTAGGCTAAAAGGTTTTTGGATATGGAACCTATGTTTGTTGACGGGCGAAAACATTTTTTAAAAAAAGGGGGTAAATAAAATCTCGCTACTATTGCAGAGGGGGTAGAAAGCATTTAACCCTTATATCTAAATAATTCCAAACTAATTACTTAAATTCTAAACATCCCACATTATCTTTTATCGCACTACTATTGTAACACATAGTATCAGCAAACATCACGATGCATCATATAAATAATCAAGACATCACATATATGCACAAATACGTCACAAATTCTCAACATAAATCAATGAAATAGTTAAACAAATAATCTAATTATTTTTGGATGTTAGAATTCTCCCCCACTTAAAATAATTTTCTCCCTCGAAAATTACTTGGTGGAAACAAAATCAGATAGTCTCTCTCATCTAATCCTCGCGTTCCCAAGTCTAACATTCACCAACAAGTCCACCCTGCAATACCTTCACTAAGCGGATGTCTTTACCCCGCAATTGCTTCACTTCTCTTCCTTCTATCCGCACGGGTGATGTTTCAACTGTCATGTTATCTCTTACATGTAAATTATCCATTTGGATCAAATGTGAAGGATCCTGAGTATACCTCCTTAATTAAGACACATGAAACACGGCATAAAGATTCACAAGCGACAAAGATAAAGTAATCCGATAGGCCACTTTACATATCTTCTCTAATATCTGATATGGACCAACAAAATGTGAAGTACGTTTTCTTGACTTCAAAGCTCTACCAACTCCAGTCACTAGAGTAACTCTCAAAATACATGACCATCTTTTTGGAATTCAAGTACCTTTCTCCTCTTGTCATGTTAACTCTTCCGAGGACTCTGAGAAGCTTTCATCCTCTCTTGGATTGTCTTAATCTTTTCAGTCGTCTCCTATACAATCTCAGCTCCGAGCACACCACTCTCGCCCGACTCATACCAACACCATGGAGTTCTACACCTCATACCATACAACGCTTCATACAGTGTCATCCCAATACTTGCATGAAAACTATTGTTGTATATAAACTCAATAGTATGTAAAAACCTCCTTGTTTCAACATATAAGCCCTCGACAAATCCTCCGAAGACTGAATAGTTCTCTCTATCTGATAATCCGTCTGTGAATGATATGAGAAACTCAACCTTAACTTAGTACCAAAATAATTCTGCAACCCGTCCCAAAATTTAGACGTAAACCTCGGATCTTTATCTGATATGATACTCGAAGGTATCCCATGCAATTTCACAATCTCTTCAATATACATCTCAACTAGTTTCTCTATAGGATGATTGATCTTCATAGGTAAGAAATGAGACGACTTAGTCAACCTATTCATTATCACCCAAATCAAATCACTACCCTTAGCAGTCTTCGGCAAACCCGACACAAAATCCATAGAGACACTGTCCCATTTCCATTCTAGAATACTTAAGGGTTGCATAAGATCCAAAGGATTTTGATGCTCAATCTTTGACTTCTGACAGTCAAACAAGCATAAACAAATTTGGCAACTTCTTTCTTCATATCTGGCCACCAAAATAACTTCTTCAAGTCTTGATACATCTTTGTAGCAACGAGGTGAATACTTAACCCACTTCTATGCCCTTCTTCAAGAATATTTAGAACACACACTCTATTTCCAAACCTCATCACACCATTCTCATCAACCCAGAACTCACCTTCCTTACCTTGGTTAATCAAGGTTAATTGATTAACCAACTTCAAATAAAACTTCTGACCTTCTCGAATTTCTTCTATAATACCACTAGTCAGTTTCAGCATTCCTAAATTCACACTATCAGGAGTCTCTTCACACACCAAGCACATATCTCTGAATTGTTTGATCATTTCTAACTCTCGAACCATAAGCATTGGCATATGTAGTGACTTTCTACTCAATGCGTCAGCAACTACATTTTCTTTACTAGGATCATAACTCAAATCCAAGTCATAATCCTTTAACAATTCAAGCCACCTTCTATATCTCATATTTAATTCTTTCTAATCAAACAAGTACTTCGAACTCATACAATTGCTGAATACTTTAAATTTAGAGCTAAAAAGATAATGTCTCTAGAGCTTTAACACAAACACCATAATTGCTAGCTTTAAATCATGCATAGGATAATTCCTTTCATGAACCTTCAGCTGCCTAGAAGCATAAACTACAACCAGTCCATTTTGCATTAGCACACCACCAAGACTCATCTTTGATGCATTACAATACACCACAAAAGACTCACTTGGATTAGACAAGACCAATACTGAAGCGGTCATCAATTTCTTCTTCAATTCTACAAAACTTTCCTCACATGAAACATCCCACACATAAGCTTGGCCCTTTCTAGTCAACTAAGTTAACAGTAATGCTAAATTAGAAAACCCCTCAATGAACCTTCGATAATAACCTTCTAAACAAAGAAAACTTCAAATCTCAATCGCAGACTTCAGAGTCTCCCATTGTAACATTGTATCAACTTTAGAAGGATCGACAATAATTCCACCACTAGAAATGACATGGCCAAGGAAAATCACTTCCTTCAACCAAAATTCACACTTCGACAGCTTTGCATACAACTTCCTCTATTTTAACACTTGCAACACAATTCGCAAATGCTCAACATGTTCTTCTCTAATTTCGTATACGTCAGTGTATCATCAATGCAGACCACGACAAACTTATCCAAATATGAATGGAATGTTTGATTTATATACTCCATGAAAACACTTGGCGCATTAGATACACCAAACGACATCAGTGTACTCGTAATGACCATACCTTGTTCGAAAATCCGTTTTTGGAATATCATCTGGTTTAACATGAATCTGATGATAAGCTAACGTCAAATAAATCTTGCTGAAAACATAAGCACCCACTAATTAATCCATCAAACCTTCAATCCCTGGGAGTGGATACTTATTCTTAATAGTCACTTTATTCAAATTTCTGTAGTCTACACACAATCTCATACTCCCATCTTTATTCTTATCTAACAACACAAACGCACCCCATAGGGAAACACTCGGTTGAACAAAATTCTTCTCAAGAATTTCTTTAAGTTGTTTCTTCAACTCATTCAGCTCTGAAGCTAACATTCTATAAGGAGCCATTAAAATTGGAATCGTACCTGACACCAACTCTATGGAAAACTCCACTTCATGTTCTGGAGAAAATCACTTATATCGTCTGGAAACACCTCTGTAAATTCACAGACAACAAGTAGTTCAACACTCACAACTTCACGATTAACTTGCAACAATGCAAACATTGCAAACATCCAATCTTTGTCTTCCAAAAGTTCATTCACTTTCTTCGCAATCAACATCAGTTCTCAATTATCACCAAACTTAGGTAACCTCAAAGTCTTATTATAACAGTTGATGTGAAGATAGTTGAACTCCAACCAGATCATTCCAAGAATAACATCAATTTGGTATAAGGGTAGACACATCAAATCCATCACAAAACTCACCATAACTTGTCAGAGGACATCTCAAACAAACATAAGTAGTATTAATAGAACCACTAGAAGGAGTATCTATTACAATACTACCATTCATATCAGACAACTTCAATCCTAACATGTTAGCGCATTCACGCGAAATAAA
Organism: Vicia faba; assembly: GCA_948472305.1. Taxonomy (NCBI): domain Eukaryota; kingdom Viridiplantae; phylum Streptophyta; class Magnoliopsida; order Fabales; family Fabaceae; genus Vicia; species Vicia faba. The sequence goes on along the minus strand of CATIWC010001311.1, from coordinate 244,398 downwards.
TGAATGAGTAGCACCAGTATCAATAATAGAAACAATTTCAACATCATTAATAAAACAAGTACCTCAAATAAGGTTGTCCTTCTTGGAATCCTCCGATCCACTCAGAGCGAACACTCTATCAATGGTATGGGCATCAACATCCTTCCTCGGCTTCTGACATTAGGTACTGATATGACCCCGCTCTTTATAATTGAAATAGGTTGGATCGTCGTTCAGGAGCATGATAACTGTTGGAGCGGTGTAACGGCAAGCAACAAAAGTTTTGGAAATATTTATCCGAGAATTTATCGTGTCTATAGAGATTTGTTATTAAATTATCGTTATAAAAATTCTCGCGTTTATGAGTTTGGTTTTAAATGGGTTTGTTTGTAAGGAAAGGGTAAAAACTATTGACAAGAAAATAAATACATTAAATAGAAAGGAAAACCTAACAGGCAGGAATTTATACTACTCGTCACAAACTTAAACCTATTGATCAATTGCACTCAACCTACTGTACTCGACAAAATCATCACGGACACCATGAGATGTACCCACAATAAAGGTTATGTCTAACGCCAAGTCGTGAGACCAACCGTATTACTCTATCGACAATGTCTTGTGTGCTACAACAACACGGAGGCATTAAGCTTTAGCACCCAAAGTTGATATTAGCTCTAAATCTATCTCTAGAATCTAGAAACTAATAGATATCCATCCTTAATCAATATTTGTGAGGTATATGTTTATGAAAATCCAAATCCAAACATAAAGCGAAAATATCAAAGAAGACATCAAGATAGATTTGTAAAGCAAGCTTTATACAACACTATGATCAACAAATATACATATGTTCAAAGTAAACATACAAACATACCCAACAAATAGAGAAATAAGTAGAGAAGAAATAGAGAAAAACCAAACATCTCACAGATTGTCAGCGCCGATTGATGAGAAATCCGACTCTGGATCATCAAGATGCAAGCTCCAATGTTGTTTTATAGCTTCTCAAGACCAAAAATGGAGGTTTGATGAATTGGGACCAAAAATACCCAAAACATAACCTAAAAAAATGTGTTTTTGGCCCTAAATACGTATTTCTGACTGCCCAGGATCGCCCGACGACTAAAAAGCATCGTCCGACGATAGCTGACAGTAATTTGAAAAAGTAGCACAACATTCTGCACTGTTTTAGCCATAACTTTTGAACCGTAACTCTGATTCGCACCCGGTTTAAAATGTTGGAAAGCTTATTCGATGATCTTTCTAAAAATGAAAAAATATAAACCAATTTGATGATTTTTTTTCTTTGATTTTGAGTCTTATTCGTTGACGAGTTGCTTAAAATCACGCGTTTGAAGCTGTGTCTTTGACACTTTATTACTCATGGTCCAAATACACATCAATACCTACAAAATAAATGTAAAAATATCAAACGATACCCTATGTATACAAAAACACAAATAAACACAAACTAAATGTATTTACAAAAAATTCGGGTTTATTCAATGATATTAACAATAAAAAGTCAATAAGTGCAACAAAAAGTATATACAAAAATAGCTACAATTTGCACTTATCAAACTCTCTACAACTTGAACTATTGTTTGTCCTCAAACAAAGATCAAATAACCTAAAACAGTAAGAATCACGAATCTACATGTTTGGAAAACAGAAAACAAATGCAATGGTTCAAATTAAAAACAATACACACAAAGTAAACACTTACCACTAAATACGACTATAACATAAACACGAAACAAATGCTAAATACAAAAATTATGTCAAACATTCTAAAACGATACTAGTTCGCAAATGAATCACATCTGGCAAACATAATCATCGGTAGATAAAACCACAAAAAATGGGGTATTTTCACTCATCCAACAAGTTTGCAAACAATAGACTAAATTATGAATTCATCCAAAAATTTAAATTGAAAATATAAAAGCAAGAATCACAAGGGCTTTTTAAGGTTGTAATGTGGCTTGGTTAACAAACAAGGGATAAGTCCTAAAGCTAATCAAAACAAAAACTTGCCTAAACCTAAGGGAGTAATTACTTCCACAAAGTTTCAAACAATAGAATTTCAATCAAAACTCTTCTTTATCCCAAATTTCAAACCAACTGACATCACTTATTCAACACAATATTATTACATACTCTTTTTGTTTTTGTTTTTCAAAGCTTTTTCAATTTTTTTCCTTTCTTTTTCTATCACTTCTTTTTCACATTTTGTTTCTTTCTTTCTTTTTCTTTTTCTTTTTTCAACCTCATAGCAATCAACCAATAAATACACAATCATTTTTCTCCCCAACTTGAATTTAACCATACATTAAAGGGAATACTCCCTAATTTCTAAGGCAAGGTAAAAATTTAAACAAAAATAATGTTTGAGGGTTAAAGAAAACAACAAATGCAACAAGGTAAACTAAACACTCATAGACAAGCATTTAGCAAATACAACATGGATATCGAAAAAAAGCTCAAAGGGGTTACTAATGATCACACACTCACAAGGTGAATTAACTTATTTGACCAAGGTAGTTGTGCTCAAAATGAAACAAAACAAAATGCCTTGATCATGTTTAAGATTTCATACAATCAACACAAACAAAAGATTAAGCATAATGAAATCCAGTTAAAACAAGAATTGTGGTCTCTAGTATATGTGAACAACGGAAAGCTACCTTACAAAAAGGATAGGAACTAAAATGATTCACAAATGAACAAGTATACAAAAGAATGAATGGGATAAAAATTGTAAAAAGTCTAAGTATGATGAATATGCTAAAGTATAGAAAGCGATAAACATATACCTCGAACGTATACAAAACTTTAACAAAATCATTATCACGGATTTACAAGTCGAAATAATCAAACTTGACAAATCACCTCAATATTCTACAAGTTACTAGACAAAAACATGAGTCTAAACAACAACAAAAGAATTAGAAAATAATACTCCTACAAAATTTCAATGTACAAAATTTACAATATTTACAACGAACAAAACGCTTCAAGCTAAACACGACAAGCTTTCGGAAAACACAAATTGACATAACAAAACCTATACAAATAACGATATGAAAACCATGTGAAAATGAATTAACAAGTTGAAAAGTGACGATTTGAAGTTTAGAATATTTCCTCATTTCAACTTGTTAAAGTACAAATCACCACACACATAAAAAAATACAAAAAAAAAAATGCTTATTTTACGTCGTAAGCATGACACCTTTATTTTTTGAGCTAGTAACCTCCTATCATCATGCCATGGTATTGTCACACCGCGCAAAACTAAAGAAAGTCTACTAACAATCATACAACAAACGTTACGAAAACGAGACAATTCACAACAATACGTGAAAACACATATATGCACAAATATCATATACAAGTTAATGTAAAATTTCTATACAACATATCCATTATTGAAAAAACTAAAAAAAAGAATCGTTGCAATGTGAAGACAATAGAACCAATCCCAACCAACGGGGCCATTTTGTTGGAAGCGTTTAGCGGCAAGCAACAAAAGTTTTTGAAAAATTGATCCGGGAATTTATCGTGTCCATAGAGATTGGTAATTGAATTGTCGTCAGACAAATTCTCGCGTTTATAAGTTTGGTTTTAAATGAGTTTGTTTTTAAGGAAAGGGTAAAAACTATTGACAAGAAAATAAATACATTAAATAGAAAGGAGAACCTAACAGGCAGGAATTTATACTACTCATCACAAACTTAAACCTATTGATCAGTTGTACTCAATATATTGTACTCGTCAAAATCATCATGGACACCACGAGATGTACCCACAATGAAAGTTATGTCTAACACCGAGTCGCGAGACCAGCCGTATTACTCTATCGGCAATATCTTGCACGCTACAACAACACGGAGGCATTAAGCTTTAGCATCCAAAGTGAATATTAGGTTTAAATCTATCTCTAGAATCTAGAAACTAATAGATACCCATCCTTAATCGAGATTTGTGAGGTATATGTCTATAACAATCTAAATCCAAACATAAAGAAAAAAGATCAAAGAAGACATCATGATTGATTTGTAAAGCAAGCTTTATACAACACTATGATCAACAAATATACATATGTTCAAAGTAAAACTACAAACATACCCAACAAATAGAGAAATACATAGAGAAGAAATGGAGAAAAACCAAACGTCTCACGGATTGTCAGCGTCGATTGATGAGAAATCCGACTCCAGATCATCAAGATGCAAGCTCCAATGTTGTTTTATAGCTTCTCAAGACCAAAAAATGGAGGTTTGATGAATTGGGACCAATACTAAAGCATAACCTAAAAAATGTGTTTCTGGCCCTAAATACGCATTTCTGACTGTCCAGGATCGCCTTGCAACCAAAAAGAATCGCCCGACGACAGCTGACAATAAGTTGAAAAACCAGCACAATATTCTACAATGTTTCAGCCATAACTTTTGAATCGTAACTCCGATTCGCGCCCGGTTCAAAGCGTTGGAAAGCTTATTCAATGATATTTCTAAAAATGACAAAATATAAAACAAATTTAGGATTTTTTTATTCTTTTATTTTGAGCCTTATTCATTGACGAGTTGCTCAAAATCGCGCGTTTGAAGCTGTGTCTTCGACACTTTATTGCTCATGCTCCAAATACGCATCAATACTGTGATCGGTGGATCTGGAACTGACTGTTTAACGCTGGTTCACGAAATGTCACGGAAGCAAGAGTCGCCATCGTCTTTTATTTTCTCCAAATGGAAAGGACAAAAGCACAGAAAAATTCCTTATTGAGATTAGTTCTCGGTTCGGGAGGTAGATTTATAGAAAGGGAAGGTGTTAGCACCCTTTTTATCCATGGTTATCCATGGGCTCTTAGATACTTGCTCATTTGTGTTTTCAAAATGTTTGTTTGCTTTTCAAGGTGAGTGAGTTTGAAAAAGTTTCTTTAAAAATTTCAGTTCGACTCTTGTATCAGTCCTCAAGAGTGTTTGAAAAGTTGTTTTTGAAAGCTTTTTGCAAAGTGTCGGTGTGAAAAGAGTTTTGAGTTGTTTTTGTTTTGAATTAGAGCAAGTATCTACGAGTTATCTACCTACCCTAAGGAATTAGTTTGTGTAAATATCCTTAAGGTAGTGCCATCCCACCATCCAGAGGTAGGTAGCACCACCGTTGGAGGTGTTCGGGTCAATTCGAGGATTAGGGACAATGTGGTCACCAGAGCAATAGGAGGATACCTTAGAAGCTACCCCCATGCCATGTTCATGGACATGAGGACTTACTAAAACGTCCTCTACTCGACGACCACGTTTCGAGGGGCAAGGCAACAGTGAGGCGTACCCTAGGAGTGGTGTGTGATTTGTGTGTCATTTTCAGTTATTTTTGTCTTGATCAGGCATTGAGTGTTCTACGCATTGTTTTTATTTGGGCATACATTCTTTCATGTGATAATTAGCAATTTAAAGGTGCGGAATTTAAAGTGCAGAAAGTAAAGGTCCTACGCTATTACAAGGCGCGGGTCTACATCGCCAAATTAAACCAAGACCTGATTTGAATAAAATAAAATGCGGAAAATAAATGTCCTAATTATCTATTACAAAGCTTTGGGGAAAATACATTACTTTCATAAAAGAAATAAAAAATAAATGCGCGAAAAGGATTAAGAATCGAGTGCGAGGGCGTTGGACCCTTTAAAGGAATTAAATATGAATTGGAAATAAATTAATGATTAAATAAGAGAAAGGAAGTTATTTTTGATGTTTTTGTATTTAATAGAAATGAAGAAAATTACTTGGAATGAAAACCCTAATTCTAAGCATTTTTAATTATTAAAGAAATAAATTCAAGTTTGACCTAATTTACTAATTATTTAATTATAAGTTATTTACAAAAATAATTAATAATTAATAGTGATAAGAAAAAAAAGATTATTTATTTAAGAAAAAGAATAAAAAATGCTAAAAGACTTGTTTTTTTATATTTTTTAATTATCTAAGAAAAAGCATTAAAGTTAAAAACCTAAAATTAAAACTAAATTGATTATTGAATTTATTTACAAAATAAATATTATGGAATTAAATAATAAACATATTTTATTTTTTGACTTTCTGATTTTTTTTTGTATTTTTGTGTTATAAAATTAATTTAAGGAATCAAGAGAAAATAATTAAAACAAATAAAAAAAATAGAAAAAAGGAATAAGGGAAAGAGATACAAACATAAGGGGGTGGTTGTCCCAATTTGGAGGTTATATGCAAGCATTTTTGGCCCATTTGAATCAAGGCCTGTTTGACTTTTCTGGGATTGTGTATTGGTGGTTGACTGAGCCTGCATGATGAGCTGCAAATTTTGACCTTTGGATTGGTGTTGTTGGGCGCGTGGCAAGCAAGGATGTGAAGCTGCATGGTAGACCTTTGAAGAGAGAGTGTACCTGAACAAGTTACAAGGAAAAATATATGGAAATATGGGGGACCTGGGAATCGAACCCAGGTCCCATTGCATGCGTGACAACACAACAACCACCAAGCCAAGCGCGTTCATTTGTAAGATTAATGGAACGTGATTAATATGAGAGAGAATAAGTGCTATTGGTAAAAAACAAAAATACGCGCACAAGATTTGAATTGCCCAGTCTGGTGATTACACCTCAGCGTCTTCTCCACTATGCCTTCACTTTTGCCTGAAAATACAAACAGATAGCGGGGGTTTTAAACCCCCACTAAATGCATCCTGCGAAAAATAGCGATTAGAGTATGTTGGACCATAAATTGAGCGCGAGGTACGAGCTTGCTTCGTCTTGACACAACGAGTTTGCCTGCACTGGTTTGGTGATCCAATTTTGCACCTTGTATAAAGCCCCAATTTTGGAACTCTGAAACCCTAAAATCCGTCAATGGTGAATCACGCTACATGCATTAATAGTTCAATTGATTTATGTCATTAGCTTCAGAAAGACAACATTAGCATAAACCATTCAAGAAACATGATTAAAAATGCATGAATTGTCGTATTGAATTCAAGAATTTTGGGCAAACCGTATGATCTGTAACTTCTGATTCTCAGCGCGTTTGGAATGACTCTTGGTGCTGACAGGTTCCTGGAAGGTCTACCAATGCATTAGGGTTGTTTTTAGACCTTGAATTGTCCCCTAACCATGAAGTCAGTTTTAAGCTTTTCAATGAAAATTTGCAATTTTGTTTGGCTTCCTTGAGCAGCTTTTCGTGTCCACTGCATTAGGTTTTCATTGTGCACATATGTATGAATGAATTAGGTTAGAAATCCCAGCCCAAAACCTTTGCATTGATGATTCAAATATTTGATATTTCCATATCTTTTTCAATCCTTTTTCCATTGAAATCTTGCCAAATTTAGATGATTTTGTCTCCTTAAGAAGGTGCACGAAATCTCCATCACATGTGGAAGGTATTTGCTGCATAAAAGGATTTAAAAACATTGATTTAGTATTTTTGTCATATTTAATTTTAATTAAATGAATTAATGGATTTAAAAATTCAATTAATAAATTAAAAATAAGAAAATAACTCCCCTTTGGGTCAATGGGTCGTGCATAGCTTTTGGGTGATGATTCTTGGAAGAAATTGAGGCCCATTAGCAATTTTGAGGCATTTGAAGCAAAGTTGACTTTTCAAAATTCCCAAAAATTTCCCAACTTCCACAAGGCATATCTTGCTCAATATTTAGGCTTTGGTCATGTTCTTGGACATTTTGGAAAGGTCTTAAAGTCCTCTAACCAATTCCTTTGGTCCCATGTCATTTTGATTTACCAATCTCAAGTTATGGTCTTTGACTTAAAGTGCCTTTTTGTTGACTTTTGAAAATGACCTATAATGTTGAGATTGATAACTTTTTGTGAGAGCATTTCTTGGACTTGAAGTGTGAATAGGAGTTGTAGGAAATGTCATTCTCTTCAAAATGAGCTTTGGATGGAATTTTTCTGATAAACCATGTGGAAGTTATGCCTTGGTCAATTTGCAGTTGACTTTTCCAACAGTCCAAATATAGCAACTTTTGCATCTTGAGACTTTTTGAGCCATGCCTTGAGAATCATGATCAAGAATTGATCAAATGATGTTTGTGGCTTCAAAATAAGATGTTGACCAAAATTTTTGACTTTTGACTGTCAAATGACCATTTTGCCCCTACAGTTGACTGATGCAATTAGGGTTTTTGACTGTGCAATTTTGTGCTGTGAGTCTTGAAACTTGGCCTAAGGATGCTTGACAATGTTTATAGGCATGTGGGACTTGATTGGATCCTTGGAAACTTCAATTTCTTTGCCAGAACCAAAACCCTAGTTTTTGACTGTTTAGGAGGCAATTGGACTGTGCAACCCTTGGGAGATTTTGAAGCATGCTCTTTGCAAATCTTGAAGAATATGGGAGGGCAAATTTTGGGGTACAACAGTTGCCCTTGTTCAATCTTCTTAGACCTGAGGATGTAGATTGGCTGACGTGCCTTTCGTAATCCGAAGGTGGAAGATGATTGAACACTAGAGTGCCCAGAAATTTGCGCTCACATGTTGGCAGTGTGATGATGGGAATTGGCTTACAGATGCCATTTGGAGATTGATGGATAGGAAGATGGGCTTACAGATGCCATGTTGAGAGGTGATGGATAGGTGGATGGGCTTATAGATGCCATCTGGGTGTTGATCGCGTAAGAGATTCCTTAGCGAGAACTTGCGTACCTGAAAAAGAAAGATGATTACCTGACCTGTTACATGAGTTGTTCTTCAAATTCTTTGTGTAAATGTGCCCTGACTGGTTACAGGAATTGAATCTCAAAACCTCTTCGGACGTGTCCTGGCGAAATACAGGAATCGAGTCTGGAGCCTCAAAAGGTGATGAATGAATCAGGGATGGTTACTACCTCAACGGGACGGTGAGAGAACCTTGGATGGTTACTACCTCAACAGTAACAATGAGAGAATCTGGGGCGATTACTACCTCAACAGTAACGATGAGAGAATCTGGGGCGATTACTACCTCAACAGTAACGATGAGAGAATCTGGGGCGATTACTACCTCAACAGTAACGATGAGAGAATCTGGGGCGATTACTACCTCAACAGTAACGATGAGAGAATCTGGGGCGATTACTACCTCAACAATAACGATGAGAGAATCTGGGGCGATTACTACCTCAACAGTAACGATGAGAGAATCTGGGGCGATTACTACCTCAACAGTAACGATGAGAGAATCTGGGGCGATTACTACCTCAACAGTAACGATGAGAGAATCTGGGGCGATTACTACCTCAACAGTAACGATGAGAGAATCTGGGGCGATTACTACCTCAACAGTAACGATGAGAGAATCTGGGGCGATTACTACCTCAACAGTAACGATGAGAGAATCTGGGGCGATTACTACCTCAACAGTAACGATGAGAGAATCTGGGGCAATTACTACCTCAACAGTAACGATGAGAGAATCTTGGACGTCTTCTACTGAGTCTTCATTGGGAAAATCTTTAGGAATCGATTTAACTGGACTAGAGAAGGCCTTTGACTGGATAAGAATCAGAAAAATCTTAGGGTCGATTTAACTGAACCAAGCAAGGTCTTGGAATAACTTCAACTGGATAAGAATCAGGGAGATCTTAGGGTCGATCTGACTGAACCAGAGAAGGCCTTTGACTGGATAAGAATCAGAAAAATCTTAGGGTCGATTTAACTGAACCAAGCAAGGTCTTGGAATAACTTCAACTGGATAAGAATCAGGGAGATCTTAGGGTCGATCTGACTGAACCAAAGAAGGCCTTTGACTGGATAAGAATCAGAAAAATCTTAGGGTCGATTTAACTGAACCAAGCAAGGTTTTGGAATAACTTCAACTGGATAAGAATCAGGGAGATCTTAGGGTCGATCTGACTGAACCAGAGAAGGCCTTTGACTGGATAAGAATCAGAAAAATCTTAGGGTCGATTTAACTGAAACAGACGAAAGTCTTGGAATAGGTGAGAGCTTAACTGGATCTTTCCTGAAAGGTAAAGGTCAGTCATATACAATGCATGATACGGATCAAGCAATGATGTTCTCAACATAAATGAGATTGTATGTTCATGATGCGTATATGCATACTGTAATGTATGGAAATGCAGTGTTTATGAATGTATGCTTTTGTCTAGGAAAGTAAATCCTTGACAGGTGCTGGGAAGTCACATCCTGGGCTGCTGTTGGAGAATAGTGCTTTGTTGTTTCCGCTGGGGATGATAGTTGCAAGAATACCGGCAGGAGAAGATAACTCCGTTGGGGAATAAACTTGGCGAATGGATTACTCTGCGGGGAGAAAGTTATTCTAGCGGTCTTGCTGGGGAACGATACTCTGTGGGAAGAGAGGTACCTTGCTGGGATATTGATGATAAATCTACTGGGAATACCGTTGTTATGTTGGAAGCTTTAATAGACTTCGCTGGGGATAAGAAGACTTTGCCGAGGACGATCTTTCTGTGACTTTTGGCTGAGGATAACCTAGTTATATCCTGGTAGGGAAATAACCTTTGAATAAGGCCGGGAGGCACGTTCGTGCTCTGTAGGGGGGGAAGCTTCCAGAATCTACCGGGGATAAGCTTCCTGCTGGGGAGATGGATTCAAACTTCCCTGGGGAAATCTTGAACTATGCTGGACTCTCCTGGGGAAATTTTTTTGAGATGTATTGGGGAAGAGGCTCCGCTGGATGTCTGGTATACCACCGGGGAACAATCTTAGATCAAGACTGCCGGGGATGCTTGTTAAGAATATCTGTGTATTGCTCTGGGGAATATTGAGATCTGCGGGGGATACCCAACTTCCTTAAGGCTGATTGTATAACTTTGCTTGGGGAGAATGCATTGACTTGCTGGCTCACTCTCTGGGGAGTTTTGGTTATGTTCTTCAGCTGGACATACCTAGTATTTTGTGGACAGAGCAATTAGATCGTTGGGACAACTCGTCATTGCCCCTGTTTCTGTGGGGGAGGAAGACCTGTGAGGTGCTGATAGTTGTTAATGGACAACCTTCTTCTGGTAGGCAGGTGACAAGATGACAGGACATAATCGTACGCTTTAATCCCTTATTTTTGCCTGGACCGCCCTTTCGGGTTTTCAGTCCACCGGGATACCCATTTTTGCCCAAACCGCCTTTTCAGGTTTTCGACTTGCCGGGTGTACAGATTTTTTTTCATTTCATCCCTCATTTTTGCCCGAACCCTTTTGGTTCGCCGGGAAGCCCTTATTTTTGCCTAGGTATGTCAACCTAGTGGGTCTTTGATTTTGCGTAGTATTTTTTCCGACTATGTCCATGCTCTCAGGATGTAGGGAGGTGCCCTTGTTATTGTGTTGCCATGCTACCAGAAGATGTTTGGTCATGCAAGATTTGTTGCTGGGAATTCATGTCCAATGCCTCAAGTGGCTCAGGCGGAGGTTTGCCCCTGGCTGTTTGGCATCTTGAGAGATTCCTTGAATCTTGACTGGACTGCCCCAGATGATGGACAATGATCAGGAAATGCCTCTTGATTGGAGGTGCTTTTGTTCATTAGGCAATCGTCGTGCGAACTTCTATGTTGTTCAAACAAATAGTCATATGCGAACAATGTTATATCAGGAATGCGAAGCTTATGTCTGTCTCGAAGATTTTGAAAATGCATTCTTTTTCATAAAACAAGTGAATGTTTGTAAAACGTGATGTCAACTCCGTATTTACCGTAGGCCTTAAGGAGTCAGGATACCTTTCATAATAGTATGCTTTCGAACTAACCCATGCTTCAGCTAGGACTTTTGAGGGTTATAACGTGGCCTGGTTCACGGTTTAAGAAACAAAGGATAAAGGCTCAAATTATTTGTACCCACCCGCTCTTCGTGATGTTCTTCAATCCTAAACTCAGCTGATCGTACGTTAGACCTTATTTGAGTTTTTGTCCTGATATTCCCGTGATGGTTCGGATGTTGATAGTTTATTTTGAATAGGCAGTCATTCCTTTTGTTATTGAGGGTTTGTGTGACCTCTTTCTTTTTGATTTTGCTATCCCTATTTTTTTTCCTGAACTGTTTCTTTTATGATTACAGTCAGCTGGATGCCCCAGTTTTGTAAGTCTCCTTCGTAGGTTCTGACTTATTGGGTTTTTATTCTTTGAGAGATAATGACTGCCTGTCTTTATGGTCATTCGGAGCCATCATTGTCTTTTGTTTTGTAAGGACCTCTTTGGTGCCATTCGTTATGCACTTGGATCAACTGAGAGAACTACCCTGCCCCAGGTTATGATAAAGGGTTTTAATTTTCGAAAAGAAAAAACTCCTACTTCTTTGGCTCAAAGGGGTTGACGAGGGATTATCTTCCTTATAACTCCAGTGTTTAGGGATTTGAAACAATGCCTGTACTTCATCAGCGGGGTCTGTTCAAAAGAATACTGTAGATTGAGGTATCGTTTTCGTCATCCTCCCTCAAGAGGCTTAGAATTTTAGATCAAGAGTTGACATCAAAAAATATGAAAATAGTTTGAGTATAGCGAATGCGAATATATTGCTTCAAAACAGACATATGCGATGTATTAATGAAATAACAACGTTTAACATGGATAAATGTTTGAACAGTCAAAAGAAAGTTACAACTTGAAAATTCTAATAAACAAAAGTCTTCTCCTCTCCGGGCTTGTTACTTCAACTAGTGCATCTTGTGGGGATGACAGGAGCATTCAGCCTGGCCCATCTGGGTGAAATCCACAACTCTTTCATTAATCAGAGCTTGGATCTTATTCTTCAGAGCCCAGCAGTCGTCGGTGTCATGTCCTGGACTGTCAGAGTGGTACGCACATCTTTCCTTAGGATTGTACTTTGGGGAGGCTGTGTTGAGATTCTTAGGAGGGTCTCTTAACGTCACCAGATTCAACCTCAACAATTGTTGTAAAGCTTGAGACGGTGACATGTTGAGCTTGGTGAACTACCTTTTAGGCCTGTCTGGCTTGCTCTGATCAGTCCGTTGTTCTTGGCGAGGTCGTTGTTGGACCTGTGAAGTGGTAGCATCTTGGAGAGGCCCAAACCTTTGACTTCTTGGAGGCTGATTAATGACTTGGTCCCTGATTTGGGCTGGTTGCTTCATGTCTTGATGAAGCTGACTGATCATGGCCCTCAGCTCTCCTTGCTCCTGAACTAAACTTTGGATGAAAGCTCTTTGCCCCAGCATCTGGGTTTTCAATGTGTCTATCTCCGCCTGTAGACGTTTCAGCCGTTCGTCCTTGTCATCCTCAGTACTGTTCCTGACCAAAGTCCCCGTGAGGAGTGTCCTTAACTCTTCCTTCCCCTTGGATAAGCTTAGAAAGATCTCCCTGAACTGAGTCTCTTGAGCATGAAGACCCTGGTTATCTTGTTGGAAAGCCATTGCTGAAATAAACAGCGTAAAAAGGGTAAGTGACCTGTAGCAAGGGTGCCTGTTATGCAATGATGTGTTTGTATGCATGCAATGTTTTCAAGGATCTCGCGGGGTAAACAAGAAAATTGTTAGAGTTGGAAACTGGTAACTTGATTGAAGGAACTTCATGTTGTTGAGAGTCCTTCTTCAAGGGTCAAGGATCACCATATCGAGTGGGTCATAGCCCCTGACAACCTTGGCTAGAGGAAAATAAATCCCCTTTGCCCCTTGCTGGACAGTTGGTTCATCATGACTTGCATCACAAGCCCTTGAGATCCTTGAAATGGATTAGTCTTTATGCAGGATGTATGCAATGGTATGATGTTATGCTATGCATGGAGTAATGTAGGTAAACCCTGTTATGAGTCCCAATTAAGGACTATAAACAAAACCTGCAAGAAACTCAAGTGTCAGATAACAAGCATGCAAGTAGTCAAGTATGAAAGCACACAAGTCACACAAAGAGCCCTTAGAGTTTAGGCCAGCATGAAGTTTAGGTATTACCCTCTTTCAGTTTGTTGGTTAAGACCTGTCCTATCAAAAGTAACCGGGTTCTAGAGGATCCCAATATCACTGACTACCCTCAATCGGTCATAACTCCAGCATCGCAATCTTTTCTTGCGGCCAGAACCATCACGAGAGTTTAGCCTCAATGGGCGTAGCATACTGCTACTGTTCTATTGGCCAAGTTGGGTCATTTAAGGTTCTAAGGTCGGTTGGTGCTTAATGACTCCTCAGAAGACCCATATTCTCCTCGTTGCAACACAAGGGATATCGATACAGACCAAGGTGCCACACCAACGTAGCCACTGCTTCACCCATGTCGGTCTACGCCGGACAGGTCTCTCACAGCTTATGCTACCTAACAGGGTATCCCCAGATCCGGGTTAGGATCTATGTAACTCCGATGCAGCCCATAATAATAAAGAAAACAAGCACAACAATTGAACACACAAGTGATCTTAGTCATAAGGTACACCTCACTTTATAACAGTATCCCCAGCAGAGTCGCCAGTTCTGTGATCGGTGGATCTGGAACTGACTGTTTAACGCTGGTTCGTGAAATGTCGCGGAAGCAAGAGTCGCCACCGTCTTTTATTTTCTCCAAATGGAAAGGACAAAAGCACATAAAAATTCCTTATTGAGATTAGTTCTCGGTTCGGGAGGTAGATTTATAGAAAGGGAAGGTGTTAGCACCCTTTCTATCCATGGTTATCCATGGGCTCTTAGATACTTGCTCATTTGTGTTTTCAAAATGTTTGTTTGCTTTTCAAGGTGAGTGAGTTTGAAAAAGTTTCTTTGAAAATTTCAGTTCGACTCTTGTATCAGTCCTCAAGAGTGTTTGAAAAGTTGTTTTTGAAAGCTTTTTGCAAAGTGTCGGTGTGAAAAGAGTTTTGAGTTGTTTTTGTTTTGAATTAGAGAAAGTATCTACGAGTTATCTACCTACGCTAAGGAATTAGTCTGTGTAAATGTCCTTAAGGTAGTGCCATCCCACCATCGAGAGGTAGGTAGCACCACCGTTGGAGGTGTTCGGGTCAATTCGAGGATTAGGGACAGTGTGGTCACCAGAGCAATAGGAGGATACCTTAGAAGCTACCCCCATGCCATGTTCATGGACAAGAGGACTTACTAAAACGTCCTCTACTCGACGACCACGTTTCGAGGGGCAAGGCAACAGTGAGGCGTACCCTAGGAGTGGTGTGTGATTTGTGTGTCATTTTCAGTTATTTTTGTCTTGATCAGGCATTGAGTGTTCTACGCATTGTTTTTATTTGGGCATACATTCTTTCATGTGATAATTAGCAATTTAAAGGTGCGGAATTTAAAGTGCAGAAAGTAAAGGTCCTACGCTATTACAAGGCGCGTGTCTACATCGCCAAATTAAACCAAGACCCGATTTGAATAAAATAAAATGCGGAAAATAAATGTCTCAATTATCTATTACAAAGCTTTGGGGAAAATATATTACTTTCATAAAAGAAATAAAAAATAAATGCGCGAAAAGGATTAAGAATCGAGTGCGAGGGCGTTGGACCCTTTAAAGGAATTAAATATGAATTGGAAATAAATTAATGATTAAATAAGAGAAAGGAAGTTATTTTTGATGTTTTTGTATTTAATAGAAATGAAGAAAATTACTTGGAATGAAAACCCTAATTCTAAGCCTTTTTAATTATTAAAGAAATAAATTCAAGTTTGACCTAATTTACTAATTATTTAATTATAAGTTATTTACAAAAATAATTAATAATTAATAGTGATAAGAAAAAAAAGATTATTTATTTAAGAAAAAGAATAAAAAATGCTAAAAGACTTGTTTTTTTATATTTTTTAATTATCTAAGAAAAAGCATTAAAGTTAAAAACCTAAAATTAAAACTAAATTGATTATTGAATTTATTTACAAAATAAATATTATGGAATTAAATAATAAACATATTTTATTTTTTGACTTTCTGATTTTTTTGTATTTTTGTGTTATAAAATTAATTTAAGGAATCAAGAGAAAATAATTAAAACAAATAAAAAAAAATAGAAAAAAAGGAATAAGGGAAAGAGATACAAACATAAGGGGGGTGGCTGTCCCAATTTGGAGGTTATATGCAAGCATTTTTGGCCCATTTGAATCAAGGCCTGTTTGACTTTTCTGGGATTGTGTATTGGTGGTTGACTGAGCGTGCATGATGAGCTGCAAATCTTGACCTTTGGATTGGTGTTGTTGGGCGCGTGGCAAGCAAGGATGTGAAGCTGCATGGTAGACCTTTGAAGAGAGAGTGTACCTGAACAAGTTACAAGGAAAAATATATGGAAATATGGGGGACCTGAGAATCGAACCCAGGTCCCATTGCATGCGTGACAACACAACAACCACCAAGCCAAGCGCGTTCGTTTGTAAGATTAATGGAACGTGATTAATATGAGAGAGAATAAGTGCTATTGGTAAAAAAACAAAAATACGCGCGCAAGATTTGAATTGCCCAGTCTGGTGATTACACCTCAGCGTCTTCTCCACCATGCCTTCACTTTTGCCTGAAAATACAAACATATAGCGGGGGGTTTAAACCCCCACTAAATGCATCCTGCGAAAAATAGCGATTAGAGTATGCTGGACCATAAATTGAGCGCGAGGTACGAGTTTGCTTCGTCTTGACACAACGAGTTTGCCTGCACTAGTTTGGTGATCCAATTTTGCACCTTGTATAAAGCCCCAATTTTGGAACTCTGAAACCCTAAAATCTGTCAATGGTGAATCACGCTACAGGCATTAATAGTTCAATTGATTTATGTCATTAGCTTCAGAAAGACAACATTAGCATAAACCATTCAAGAAACATGATTAAAAATGCATGAATTGTCGTATTGAATTCAAGAATTTTGGGCAAACCGTATGATCTGTAACTTCTGATTCTCAACGCGTTTGGAATGACTCTTGGTGCTGACAGGTTCCTGGAAGGTCTACCAATGCATTAGGGTTGTTTTTAGACCTTGAATTGTCCCCTAACCATGAAATCAGTTTTAAGCTTTTCAATGAAAATTTGCAATTTTGTTTGGCTTCCTTGAGCAGCTTTTCGTGTCCACTGCATTAGGTTTTCATTGTGCACATATGTATGAATGAATTAGGTTAGAAATCCCAGCCCAAAACCTTTGCATTGATGATTCAAATATTTGATATTTCCATATCTTTTTCAATCCTTTTTCCATTGAAATCTTTCCAAATTTAGATGATTTTGTCTCCTTAAGAAGGTGCACGAAATCTCCATCACATATGGAAGGTATTTGCTGCATAAAAGGATTTAAAAACATTGATTTAGTATTTTTGTCATATTTAATTTTAATTAAATGAATTAATGGATTTAAAAATTCAATTAATAAATTAAAAATAATAAAATAACTCCCCTTTGGGTCAATGGGTCGTGCATAGCTTTTGGGTGATGATTCTTGGAAGAAATTGAGGCCCATTAGCAATTTTGAGGCATTTGAAGCAAAGTTGACTTTTCAAAATTCCCAAAAATTTCCCAACTTCCACAAGGCATATCTTGCTCAATTTTTAAGCTTTGGTCATGTTCTTGGACATTTTGGAAAGGTCTTGAAGTCCTCTAACCAATGCCTTTGGTCCCATGTCATTTTGATTTACCAATCTCAAGTTATAGTCTTTGACTTAAAGTGCCTTTTTGTTGACTTTTGAAAATGACCTATAATGTTGAGATTGATAACTTTTTGTGAGAGCATTTCTTGGACTTGAAGTGTGAATAGGAGTTTTAGGAAATGTCATTCTATTCAAAATGAGCTTTGGATGGAATTTTTATGATAAACCATGTGGAAGTTATGCCTTGGTCAATTTGCAGTTGACTTTTCCAACAGTCCAAATATAGCAACTTTTGCATCTTGAGACTTTTTGAGCCATGCCTTGAGAATCATGACCAAGAATTGATCAAATGATGTTTGTGGCTTCAAAATAAGATGTTGACCAAAATTTTTGACTTTTGACTGTCAAATGACCATTTTGCCCCTACAGTTGACTGATGCAATTAGGGTTTTTGACTGTGCAATTTTGTGCTGTGAGTCTTGAAACTTGGCCTAAGGATGCTTGACAATGTTTATAGGCATGTGGGACTTGATTGGATCCTTGGAAACTTCAATTTCTTTGCCAGAACCAAAACCCTAGTTTTTGACTGTTTAGGAGGCAATTGGACTGTGCAACCCTTGGGAGATTTTGAAGCATGCTCTTTGCAAATCTTGAAGAATATGGGAGGGCAAATTTTGGGGTACAACAAATACCTACAAAATGAATGGAAAAACATGAAACGGTACCCTATGTACACAAAAACACAAATAAACACAAACTAAATGTATTTACCCAAAAGTCGAGTTTATTCAACGATTATAACAAAAAAAAGTCGATAAGTGCAACAAAAGTATATACAAAAATAGCTACAATTTACACTTATCAATGACCCGTCTTACCACATTTGTAACATCTCAAAACCTTATTCTCACATTCATTAGAACGATGACCTGGTTCACCATACCTATAACACTTGAAAGGAGTGGGAGACCTTCCCCCACTTGTCTTCTTCCCGTCAGAAACCTCATGTTTCTCTTTATTAACTGGAGCATCATAAGGCTTCCTACGATCTTGATATTGTTTTCCCCTTTTCTCATTCAGACTATTATAGTGAGCCGAATGAGCTTTGCTATCTTTTTCGTAGATCCTACAGTTGTTTACCAACTCTGGGAACCTATGGATCTGTTGACATCCGATTGTCTGTTTCATCTCCAGAAGAAAACTATTCTCAAACTTAATACACTTTAAGAATCCAACAGTCGCTTCAATGTAATGTGGATAATACTTCTTCAGTTCCACAAACCTCGAAGCATACTCAGTCACAGCCAAATTCCCTTGTTTCAACTCTAGAAACTCAATCTCTTTCTTCCCGCGCACATTCTCTGGAAAGTATTTCCTCAGGAACTCCTTGTTGAACACAACCCATGTAATGACTTGACCTTCTGCTGTTAGTCTCTGACGGGTGTCAACCCACTAGCCATCGGCTTCCTCTACTACCATATACGTACCAAATCGTACCTTCTGTGCTTATGAGTAATCCATGACCCAAGAGATCCTTTCAATCTCTTTGAGCCACGTCTGCGCTCGATCAGGATCATACCTAACTTTGAAAAAAGGTGGATGATTACTCTGAAACGTATCTAAAACACGGGATCCATCATTCTTGACAACATTAGGCTGATATTGCACAGCCTGAGCAACAAACTGTAAAGCAGTAACAATCACAACATTGTTTCTTCAAGCCATTCTACATATAGAAAAGTAACATTGGAAAACAACGCATCGACAATTTACTCTCACTAATCGATTGACAGGACATGTACATCATAGGAAAACTTGGTCAGACATACTAACTTACTCTGATACCACTAATGTAACACCCTTCTAAATCCACATACATTACTCATATATTTTACGAAATTAAACCAAATAAAATCCCTAACAAGGGTGTCAAATCTTCATAAAAGCATCATATAAAACATCATTCTCTGTAACACGGGGTTTCAAAACATTTAGAGCAACTATTTCTTTAAAATTATCAAGATCAGATTCAAGTTACCGGAACAAAATTATAGTCTCGAAAACATCTCTATAAAAAATACTTAAAAGCAACTACATTACGATTCTATTGTGTTTGGTTCACAACTCAAAACGTTTCAAATACCAAGAAAGGTACATTCAAAATCTCAAAATAAACGAAAGAACATAATGGTTCTAAAATCAAGCATTCACAACCCTGGTTTTACATATCACAATAAGACCTTCTTATTCAACAAAAATAAATTACACACTCCGAAGCTATACTCTAAGCTTCCACGCACTAATCCTGATCACTTGTAAGTTACCCACATATATAGGCAACATTTCCAAGAAGAAAAGGTGAGTAATCATAATCATTATAAAATATATAAGGAATAAATATAGTAGTTATAACACATCAGTCAAAAACCAAACATCATGAGAACTTCATGTCATACTCACACCTTCACTTCATTATTCATTCATAGCATCATCACATCTTTAGTCAACAATCATCACTATAAAATCATTAATCCACACATTCATAAAGCATCATGTAATCAAATATTATGTAATGCCACGAATATTATAATGCAACTTCATTAGACTCATGCATGTGGTACCAAAACTTCACTGATGACTCAATCATCATTTCTCCAAAGATCCCCATCAATAGGATCAATTCCTGCTTAGAACCAGAGCACATAATGGGATTGAGGCCATCACTGGAATATTGTCATATCATCATTCACTGGACCAATTGTCTTAACAACATCACTGAGCCGAAATCCTAAAATATGTCATGAATGCATGATGCATAACAACACAATAAACATGACCACTCCTAGTCAAAGCGCATCATCTTCCAAGAATTTATCACATGTCCTCACATATATCGTAATACACAAAGCATCATCATAACAAACATCAATATATCACTCGAACATATATCATGTTGCATCAATCGCATAATCACATCAGTTTATCATAGTATTAACCCATTTCATCATTCATGCTCTAATTTAATCCTAGCAAGGTACTTGAAAGATACGTCGTATGGCTCATTTTATTCTACCAAAGCAGAGTACGTTGTGTTTGCTTCCTAACACTTTGAAAGACGCATCAAACGAAGTTTGGAAACTCAAGTTGCGGCCTTTCAAAGTTCTTTCAGACACCCCCTCGCCCGAGGCTTGCCCAACGAAGCAGCTTGCTCGCCTGAGGCTTTCCCGACGAGGCTGGGGAGAAAAGCCTTCCCCCGTACAAAATCCAGGAGCATTTTTTTTCTTTCGTCTCCTTCGCTCGCCCGACGAGCTCCTCTCACTTCTGCTTCGCCCGACAAAGTTCGGGTGAGTCATCCCACTCATACAAAATTCTAGGGAATATTTTTTTTCACCCCTTCCCTTCACCTCTTACTCACCTGATGCTTCTTTGGGGAAGCACACTCTCCAGATGAAGCACAAGGCTCGCCCAACGACGCAACGCGAACATGGAATTCCCTGTGCATTTTCTGCACTGCACCAGTCCTAATTTTCTTGCGATTTCACGCAGAACATGTTCCAAATCATCACTAATAGTCATGTATTCCTCATACGATATAAACACATCACATTATAAACATATATAACAAACCATTGCAAAACAATACTACAATTTCATCATTTATCAACAAATTCATCATATTTTTATCATTAATCAAACCCAATTTCAAACAACCTACAATTATCTAAACCTTCTATCGATTATAATAATAACGATAAACTCCCATTACCTTAGATTATATCTTTGGTCTTCTTTGTGTTTTACCAAAAACCTCTTATTCTCTTCCTGCCCTAGCTCTGCTGCACTCTTCCAATTATTTCCATGATTGCACAGAATGAGCGTTCTAAACCTCAATTTTTCCTTATGTCAAACATACCCCTTGGACCCTTTCTATGATCTTCCCATCTTATCCCCATTAATCACTTCACTAATTACTATCTTACCTATGTTCCTTCTACACCACTTTTATTTAATTTAATTAATAAAATAATTCTAAATAATTACTATTAAATCTAAATAATTTCAAACTAATTATTTAAATTCTAAACATCTCACGTTATCTTATTATTCACTACTATCCCAACACATAATATCGACAAAAATCACAATGCATCATATAAATCATCAAGACATCACATTTACTCACAAATAAGTAACAATAACTCATCATAAATCAATTAAATAATTAAACAGTTAATCTAATTATTTTGGGGTGTTACACAGTATTTAGGATTCAAAGCATGTCTGGAATGGTACATCACCTTGGTTTTTAAAATAACTAAAGGAACAAGTTTTTTTTATAAATAAAATATTGTGCACCTTGGAATAAAATCTCGGTTTCTTTTTTGGATGACGTGAAAGTTTCGTAATGAAAAGTATTATTTGTTGTAGTGAGATTGAACACTTTATAAATAAGAGAATTCATGCTCATGTTACCTTAAAATTTTGATTGAGTATGTGGTGTATCTCTCACAAAGGTGTGTTACTCATAATGAAATGTACCAAATATAAAAATATTCCCACGTATTGACCCCGCATTGATGTCCAACACATATCACAAAAGAGAAACATGTGAGGCTAACTAAAAATCACTTAAAAGAGATGAGTTTAAAATTGCATAATCGTAATACTTGAGGGCCAAAAATGTAAGTATTCATGTATGAACTTACTGGATGAATTATCTAAGAAGTTGACGTGGTATTTTCTTTATTGGATATATTGATTTGATCTCCTCTCTTGCTTCTAACTCTGTTACTTTAAATAGAAAGGGAGAAGGAGTTCTTGTAAAATTTACTATAATGTATAAATTGAACAATGTGTTAGTGGGTAGAAAATGAATGAATGCATTTTGTGATCAAACCTAAAGGGGAAGATCTCTATTTATAAAGTGAATAGACTTTGATAAGTTCCATGTGGTTGATATTTTTTCTAAGATGATCTTGGAAATCATTGTTGGAAATGTGTAAGCAGATTGACATAACTTATTTAGAGATGTATAGGTGGTGTGACCCATCTAATATGAATATGATCCATCTACCTCACAAAAGTACTAGCATGTATGTGCTTCTAGATATCTGATTAATAGACTAGGCAATTCCAAAAAAAAGTTACTTCAAGAGTGTAAAGTGCGTTGTGTCATTATGTGGTATCAAGGTAAACTACACTTAAAATGGTTTTGGGCATCAATATTTAATTTATCATGAATTATGAAGTGAGAGCTGAAATTCAAGTACACATACAATATCAGATGTCAAGACTGATGTCTCAATAACACACAATGTGATAGTAGATGTTACGATATCTAATGACAAAAAAAAACTTGCTAAAAATAGAACGAAGATGCAGGAAGATAAGGTGCAAAAATGTAAAGAACACAGTGAATTATTAACTCATTCGGTGCAGACTCACCTACTCTGGAGACTACCAAGTCAGGAAGGAAATCCACTCTCAACAGTATTAATTCTAAGCTAAACTCTCATGTTTACAACTTATCACTTAATCCCTACCTAGTGCAACTTCTACCTAGGCATCTCTTAGATATTAGAATCCACTTACTTCTAATCACCACAGTGATATAAAACAATCCCAGTCCCAGGGAATGTCTCAAGAAACCAAAAAGGAAAAACACACTTCCAAATTTTAAATACATAGTTTTCTTAAAAGCTTCACTAAGAACAATTAACTCGTGCCTACGGGCTTTGAGTGAGAATAATAACTTGACAA
Organism: Vicia faba; assembly: GCA_948472305.1. Classification (NCBI taxonomy): domain Eukaryota; kingdom Viridiplantae; phylum Streptophyta; class Magnoliopsida; order Fabales; family Fabaceae; genus Vicia; species Vicia faba. The sequence goes on along the minus strand of CATIWC010001311.1, from coordinate 221,174 downwards.
GAAAGTAACAATCAGTTGTCTCAGATGTATAAAAGATACATAAAGGCGTACAATAAAAAACACACGAAGAGCCTAAAGACTATCAAACCCTAAACCCTTGTTTTTACAAGGTTTTAGAATTAAACTATGCTTAAAAACTAGGTCTTGGACGAATTCTTATATAGGCTTCTGCAGTTGGGCTTGGACTGACTTGGATTCTTCAATCAATTCCAATCATCAGCTGAAAAATCTCTGCAGATTGTTCTCCATAAAAATAAAAACAATCTTCATAAAAAAGTTTTCTAAAAAGGCTCAATCGATCATTTTTAGTAACCAATCAAATATGAACTTGTTTGTAACAAAATCCTTGATTGGCTTGCGCCAATAGTGAGTATAAAATATTCCATATACACGTATCTTAAAATTAATTCTTCAAGGATATCGAAAAGCAGCGCCTGCTGCATTAGACCAGGATATCACAATATCTTCTGCAACATCTGGCAGAAAAACTCATAACAACAACAATGCTATGATAGTTGATGAAGATGTTGCACCATCTTAGTCAACATCAACATAAAACTATGTTTAGAACCATGCTTAGCCAAAATTTATCCAACCATTAAAACAGGGAACTAACAATCTCCCCCTTTGAAATTTTTTGGTTAAAACAACCAAAATCCAAATACACTTGGAGAGAGGAATAAGACCACAAACACTAGCTACATGTTAATCATGTAAGCTATATAAAAAAACACAGCTCGGAACATTATACAATAATACATGTCCAATACTCCCCCTGTCACACATAATCAGTTCTCCCCCTCAAAGGAAAACTCACACCAGAGCACCTACAATGGAATAGCAGAAGCAGAGCTTCAGCATACACATAAGCATAAGCTTATGCTGCCCCTGAGTAGTTGCATGAGCAACCACACAAACACAATCAGCTACTCTCTCAAAAGTAGTAGCACACAATCCTAAAACAATGCTAGATCAACATGTCAAGACATGTGATGTAACATCAGGACATAAACACTTTACTCTCCCTTTTTAGAAAAAATATTGACAAAAAGAAACAACGGAAATGTACACAATGGAAACATGTTATACACAAGCAAGAACATGTATCAGTCAGACCTGCACATATGCAGATACCCAGATGGAACCACAGATGGAAACACGATTTCTTGGACAACTTCAGTTAACTTTTCACCTCTTACCCCTGTCAAAGAGCCTTTTTCCCCTATAAAATATCCTTTTTCATTCCTTGGTGTTATAGCTAGCTCCACTGTCTTGCAAAACACCATTCTTTCATTCCTTCTCATTAACAATTTGCCCAGGGATGTCATGCCTCAATATAAAGGAAAGATGCAGTGTTAGTTGCATTCCTCCATTTATGTAATTTCTATAACTCTTTAATAGTGCTAGTTCCAATCCCACTATTTTTCATAACAACAAATTGTTCCTTGTTTTACATAAGCTCTAGAGTATCATCCTTCCATTCAACAAGATTCCTGATCAGTTGCTTACAATTACCAAGATCCTTGTATCAGTCATGCTGAATAAGATATTCGAAAGAATTCATATCTTCATTATGAAATGTCATGACTTCTCTCTTGACATCATACCTCTTAAACATCAGTTCATAGAAACTTCCTCTTATTTCCCTCAAGGAAACACATCAATATGTATTTGATATATGTTTAAATTTAGTGATGTTAATTTTATGAGGTTTACTTGCAATTTGATCCCTGAATTGTTCTATCTATACCTCGGTAGAAAAACGTGTGCTTGATTGAGAATTCATTGTCTTAGTGTTTGTAAGTTCACAATTCTCCTCTCCTAGTGCTTCATCTGTTTGTGCATAGGATATTCCAACATCGTCTCTTACATCATGTTTCTCTTCAGTAACTGAATCGTCAATTCTTACATTGATAGATTCAATAGTCATACCAGTTCTGGAGTAATAGATCCTATATGCTCTTCTGCTTGAAGAGTAACTCATAAATATCCCTTTATCCCCTATGGTACTCATCTTGTCCACTTGACCTTTAGCAACAAAGATCTATAATTTACTTCCAAAAATATGAAATTATTTGACTTTAATTTTCCTTCCTTTCCATAGATCATAAAGAGTAGAGACAATACCTCCCTGTCATACACCAAATTTGCCCGCATTGTTAGTACCAATTAAAATTTACTTTACTAGGACTATTACGTCATTTTATTCTAATTTTTGTGTTATTACACTTGTTTAAAATTATATTATCAAGCATGCTAATATTTATTTATAAAAGTGTTATAAATATAAGAAAATCAAATGGAGTTTTATAAAATTATTATCACTTTTTTATTTTATTGGGCTCATCATTTAAATTAGCAAAAAAAAGCCCATTAGGTTTTGTTGAGTCCATAAGGGGGTATATTTTAAGTAAATATAAATACGTTCACTAATTATTTTATCATATTTTACATATATGGTTGACCGGAGTCAGCACCTTTTAATTATTTGTTTTTTGTATCCTTTTATTATTATTATTATAGTCAGTTATTGTTTTATAAAATATATATAGATTACGGTGTTTGTTTAAGTTTACTCGGGGTCAACATTGTCTACACACATGTTGATTTATTATTATTATTATTATTATTATTATTATTATTATTATTATTATTATTTTTATCATTATTATTATTATTATTATTATTATTAATATTAATTATTAAAAAAATTGACTGAGGTCAAAATTAGGGTTTGGAAATCCTGAATCCCCAAGGGTTGCGCCCAGGGTTGTCTTCGACCTTAAGATAATCAAAGGCCCAAATCCAGAAACTTTTGAATCTATTCTGAGAATCAAATCAAATATTGAAAACATTTTAATTGATTGAAGAACAAATTTACAACATATTTCAGACCAGTACATTCATATTACAAACCATAATTCTATTTCTAAATCAAATCTAATCCTAAAATACAAATCAAATTAGTCATAGATTCAATCATAACTCAATTGATTTGAAACAACAATCAGCCTTAAACTATTTCCTAATTCATACTAAAACCTAAGCCTATATAAGGCTAATTCCTAAACCTAAGAAGGGATGAAGAATTTTGGTGAAGAAATTGGAGGATAAATTTGAAGAACAAAGGTGGAGATTAGAGATAGCTGAGCCCTTGTCCTTGCTACCTGTTGTACCCCAAAATTTGCCCTCGCGCTTTTCCACAAGAAATCTCAGCTTCAGACATTTCCTGACTTTTCAAACTGGCTCAAGAATCGGACAAATGGACTTTTCTTGACAGTCAAGCAAAATTAGGGTTTTTACTGATTTTCAGAGCTCTGGATTGTTTCATACAGTTGGCTTAGGGTTTTGGTTGATTTTGGCTCAATTTTGATCAGGCGAGCGTTATTTGGCATTTAATCAGGAGTTAGGGTTTTACGGGCATATTCTCAGAAGAATTTAAATTCCACAAGCACTCTGCAGTTTATTCCGAGATTCGGGTTAAAATTCGCGTTATCTTGATTTAATCAGTTAGAGGAGGCAATTGGTTTGAATTCACCAGTCAAAAGATATGTGCAGTATTGGATTTACAGTGCTTATGGCAAATCAGTAAAGAAGGAATGCGTTTGATCAGTCTATTTGGGTTAACTACTGCTTTATTTTGGATATTGGAAGAGACAGGTTTAATTGATCAATATTGATTTTATTTAAGTTATTTATTATTCTAAAAATTGAATGATTGAAATTTATTTTTCAATTGTTTTAATTCAAAGAATTTTAAATAAATAAATAAACAATAAAGAAAATTAGAACTAATTGGATAATTTAGATTTTATTGATATTTGAATTATTTGTACAAATTGTTGTTTATAATTTAAATTACAAACAATAATATACATTAATTTAAATATTAAATAAAATAAAATTCTATCCTATTTCTAATTCTTCATTCTTCACTCCGTTGCTCCATTTTTATCTGCAAAAAGAAAAGAGAAAGTCAGAAAGCAATTGAAATTAAAAGAGACAGTTAAAATTTGCTCATCATTAGAGGCCACTGACTGGGATCAGTTGACCCTCTCTGCAAATCACGGGATTTCTCCCGGTTCACAGAGAGGGAAGATTTTTATTCATGAATGCAAATGTCAAATGCATAAGTTCCAAAATTCAAGCTGCATAGAATCTCAAATCCAAAGTTCAAACTACATAGTTCAAATCCAATTCCACTTTCCACCAAAAGCAAAAAGGAAATTTACTGTCAAAACAGAAAATCTATCCAAACTGTCAAAAAAAGAGATAAAGAGGATGCAGTCAAGAAATGTGTTATGCAAGCTAAAATCTTAAATCATCATTTCCCAGCATAGAGGGGCCCCTTCAGAAATAGTACAGGAAATCATATAATAATATTAAACTGTACTGAAAAATGATAAGAAGAGAGATAAAGCAGCATAGGCAGGTTTTAGGCTTAGGCAGGGAAGACAGAAAAGATATACAAAAAAAAGAATACAATTCAACATTATTCAAAACTGGGCAGAAGTACACAGCATAGACAATTACCAAAAATAGAAAAGTTCCAAGAAACTTTGTAAAACTACCCAGCAAACTTGGATCAAAGAGAATACCAAGGTTTGAATGAAGATTGGGCGCCAAAGACCAAGAGAAAGAGGACAAAAGAACACAAGAAAACATACTGTCAAACCTGATTGAGCCAAGCACCAATATCACAAAATATATAATCTGCAAACAACATAACCAAGCCAGGCAGACATAAACCCACGACAAGTTCAACCTCAAATTCCAAAAGTTCAAAACCTGAAACCAAGTTCAAAAGCATAGAAAACCTGTGGAACATCAAAAACATACAAATTCAAAAACTACCCAAAACCTGCTAATGCCTTAACCTGCCTGTTATCAAACTGAAGCAAATCAAACACATCTCAAACTTGATACCAGCATAACAACCAAATAACCTCATACCTGTCTCAGGCACTACCATAACCTGAAACACCTCAAAACCCAAGCCTCAAAAACCTGAAAACACAACTCAAAAGACAGATTAGAAGTGATAAACCAGTTGAAAACCTGCAGAACCCAGGCTTCACCCTAAAGAGCCATCAAACACTACCAAAACCTCACCACTACTGTCAAGGCCTAACCACATAACCAGAATCACCATGCCTATTGCCTAATCTCAAGCCTGACCATTACCAAAACACTATACTGTCAACAAACTCACAAGCATAAAAGTTCAAGGCAATGCAGGTGAGGCAACCTAGGCCCTCAGTATGAACATCATCGGGCAATAAAAAGCTTCAGAAGGCATCTAACTCAAGGATCGTTCAAGGGACAAAATCAGAAGAAAGTCAGAAGAAGAGAGGCAAGTTCAAGATAATACAGAACAGCAACTCAAGGCATCAGGGGATCAGGGGAAAACAAAATATTCAAAGGAAACACACGAGCCCTCAATACAAACATAACTGGGCAAGTTCATCTCAAAGCATCACATTCCAATCCAACATAAGCAACAAGCACGCAATAGAAAAGAAGAAGAAGAAAAGGGCAAATTCAAGAGGGTTCTCAGCACACATCATCATCAAAACCCTAAAATATCAATCAGATAAAGATACCAGGAAAGCATCAAGAAGCAAACATTCGTCACCGAACCTCCGCCATCGAGCCTCCAACTGCCTCCTTCCTCTTCCTTTGTAAAGGTAAAATCTCTTTCACCTTTTTCTTCAAAAAAAAAAACCTCGTATAAGCCAGTAAACGAAAATCAAACAAATATACAATCACGACATGCAAGGACAAAAGAAAGTTAGAATGGGGATGAAAGCAAGTTTCTGTACCTGACGTGAGTGATTCATGGAGGATGGTAGACGAAGGAGGAGATGGCACGGTGACTCTGGGCGAAGGACTGCGTTTCAAAGTTCAAGATGATCGGAGAAGACGAACTCAGTGAACGGCGCGCCGCTGCTAACCCTAAAACCTTCGTTACCAAACTGAACTAACAAAACCTAACCCTAAATTTGTTTCCAGATTAACATGGGCCTTGCCCACTCCGTTTTGCCCTAAGCCCATAGGATTTTCACTTCTAACCTAACATTATTTTACAAACACCATGTTAATACTAATACTTAAAAAATACAAATATATTTTATCTAATTAAAACTTTCTTTTCTATACTTAATTTAACTAATTTTAAAACACTAACCTCTTTTCTTTATAATTATATAAACACTCTTTCTTTTTTTTATACAAATAATAAAATACTCATTTTTTATCATATATTAAAATTGAAAATACTTGTTTCCTTTTATTTATTTACTCTTTTAATTAAAATACATATTCATACATAACAATTTAAATACATTTTTTCTCTAATATTAAAATTCACAAATATTTGATTAAAATACTTTCTTTTTTATCCATAATACAATTTAATTAAAATTTGAACATACCATTTAATTAAAACATTTTCTTTTGTACATAATTAAACATATAAATCAAAGATTCATTTAAAACATTCCTCTAGGTCAAAAACCCTAATACGCTTCAACTTCACATATCGCACTTGTAAATAATTACACACAATTCATATACATATACACTTGTACACTTACACAAATACATTCACATTGCCCTACACACATTTTTATCTTATATTTGTATATTCGATATTCACATTTTGATCGCACATTCGATTTGGTTGTAACTTATTGGATACTATAAGTCTCATCCCCATTCATACATTTGTACCCCCACTCCCGGATACTACTTTGTAATAGCGTAGATTTTACATTTCCGCAGTTTACAGTTTTCCAATTATACCATGGTTAGACCTAGGGTTTGTATGTACATAAAACCAAACGCTAGATGACCTAATACAAGACAAATACATGTAATCAATACACAATCACACTTACACCCCCTAGGATAATCCCACATGTTGCCTTCCAAAATGGGCCATGCTTGCACGTCGAGTATCTTTGGCAAAACAAAATCAAATGATCATAAGTCTCAAAGTGTTGCCTAAACGGAATGATCATAGTCCCTTCAAAGCAAATTGCCGAAGACACTTGGCATCATTGCATTCATGGTCCATACGATGACCCGCGCCCGTCCCGAATAAACTTCCTAAATGCAAGATTGCCTACCAATTTCAATGGTAGAACAAAATTGTTAAAAGGGGTTAAAACATGACAAAAACCTTTGAGTACAATAGGGTAGACAAAACTCTTAGTTACTTGAGATCAAACTTGCAAAAACACTTGCCTTCTTTTCAAAAACCACAATCCACAACACTTTCAAACAAACTCCCAAAAACATTTAAAAACATCTTTTCGAAAAGATTCACACTTTTGTAAAACACTCAAACACGAGTCAAATACATTAGTTGCCTAAGACAAGGCATCTTTTTCCAAAACATTTTCAAAAGCACCCACACACACACCATCTTCAAAGCAATCGAAAAACAAGGCAAGTGATCTAAAAAACCAAGTAACTAAGAGCCCATGGATAACCATGGATGAAAAGGGTGCTAATACCTTCCCTTTTCATAATCTACCCCCCGGACCCACGAAATATCTCAAAAGGTTTTTGCTGTGCTTTTTTAACCTTTCCTTTAGGATAAAATAAAAAGTCGGTGGCGACTCTTGCTCAACCGCACAAGTGCGAATACGAACGCAAAACACTAGTCAGTTCTCCCACCGTATCACAGAACTGGCGACTCTGCTGGGGAGATTTTTAAAAGCGGGGTTACCTTAGGGTTTAGATCACCTTTACTTTCAATCGATTTGCTTTGTTTTCTTTACATTTGTGGGCTTTGTATCGGAGTTTTATAGATCCTAACCCGGATCTGGGGAAACCCTTTTAGGTAGCAACAAGGCTGTGAGGGAACTGTGCGGGGTATACCGACATGGTTGAAGCAGTCTGCTACGTTGATGTGGCACTTTGGTGTGTACCGGTAACCCTTGAGTTCAGTTAAGGAGAGTACGGGGCCGCCGCGTGGTGTCGTGAAGCATCAACTGACCTTAGGAACCTTAATTGAACCATCTTGGCCTTTCCAGGGTAGTGAGATAACTGACTTTGGTGCAGTCCGAGGTTGGTTGATACTCGATACTACACTCAATTGAGGGTTGCTTTCCTGGAATATTTCGGTCGCCAGTTCAGTGGCTAAATCGAAACGATGAACAATGAAAGCAGTCCAGTGATATTGGGACCCTTAGAACCCGGTTACTTTTGGTAGGACAGGTTTTAACCAACAAACTGAAAGAGGGTAGTACCTGAACCTCATGCAAGCCTAAACCTAAGGCCTTGTATGCTTTGTGTGAATATTGTTTGCCTGTATATACACTTACTTGCTTGTGCATACATGCACATAACATCATAACATCATACCATAGCATTTTAGCATTTTCAATAACCATTTCAAGGATCTCGAGGGTTCTGTTGATGCAGGGTTACGTTGAACCAGACATCTATCAAGGGGCAAGAGGTTTCTCCTCTAACCAATACCATCAAATTTCAAGTTCAACAACTTGAATCAGTGGCTATGACCCACTCGACATGGTGAGCTTGATTCTACTGGAAAGACATCCACCAATACAAAGCTCTCCAATCAAAGATCAAGTGCAACAACTTGAATCAATGGCTATGACCCACTCGACATGGTGAGCTTGATTCTAGTGGAAAGACATCCACCAATACAAAGCTCTCCAATCAAAGATCAAGTGCAACAACTTGAATCAGTGGCTATGACCCACTCGACATGGTGAGCTTGATTCTAGTGGAAAGACATCCACCAATACAAAGCTCTCCAATCAAAGATCAAGTGCAACAACTTGAATCAGTGGCTATGACCCACTCGACATGGTGAGCTTGATTCCCGTGGAAAGACATCCACCGATGCAGAGATCTCCAATCCAAGAGCAGAGTTCAACCTCTAACATTTTCTTGTGTTTACCCCAAGAGATCCTTGAAAGCATGCATCCACATATCATGCATTGCGTTTTGACAATCTTTCCTTTTTCAGGTTTCCTTACTCTCCTGCTGTTTATTTCAGCAAGAGATGGCTCTAGAAAGGTCTGTTAAAGACATTCAAGACCAGACTACTCAGCTGCAGGAGATGTTCCTGAACTTGTCTCTGGGGCAAGAAGAGATGAAAGCTCTCCTCACCAAAGGCCTGGGGAGTTCCAACAATGCCAGGAGTGATCAGATTGCGGAGCTGCAATTTGATCTGACAACCCTAAGGACTCAAATGATGGGACAGTTGGTGGGCCAGATGGCCCTCATCCAAGACCTATCTCAAAGACAAGAGGAACTCAGAGTTCTTGTCCGCCAACTGCTTCCAAACAACCAACTGAGGCAAACATCTGAGGTTGAGGAGCAAGTCACCGCTCAGCCTCCATCCACTCAAGAAGACAAAGGGAAAGCTCCTTTGCTAGCTTCAGGGTCACAAACCCATCAACAACCTCGCCAGCGTCAACGGGGCAATCGGCGTAAACAAGAAAAGTCGGGAAGACAGTTCACGGAGACTGAAATACCATCATTTTTCATACTGAAGCGCCTGTTGGAGGTCGATTTGCTCACCTTAAAGGACCCTCCTCAGAAGCTCAATATCTCCTCTCCTCACTTTAATCCCGATGCATTCTGTGTTTACCACTCCTACAGCCCGGGACACGGCACCAACGACTGTTGGGCCTTGAAGAACAAGATTCAAGATCTGATCGACATTGGGGTGCTGGAATTCATGCCAGACGGCGAGATGAAAATCTTCCGTTAAAGGGTTCTCCGCTTGAAGTGACGAAGCTCGAATTGAAAGACTTTTGCTTCTTTTTGAATTTTTAAAGTTGTAATTTCTTTTGCTGTCAAACAATTATCTGTTGATGTTAAACTCTGTTTTCATTAATGCATTGCATATGTTTGTCTTGAATTCATCCATTCGTTTCACTACTCTTATGCTCTTCTTTATGATATTTGACTCTTGATAAAAAGCTGCGAGCCTTTAGAGGGAGGATGACGAAACAATATCGTGATCTTATACAGTATGCTTTTGAACAGACCGTGCTGATGATGTACAGGCATTTCTTTCAATTCCCAAACACTGGAGTTATAAGGAAGTTAATCCCTAGTCAACCCCTTCGAGCCAAAGAAGTAGGAGTTTTCTGTTCTAAACAATCGAAACCTTTGATATAAACCTGGGGCAGGGTAGTATCTCAGTTAATTCAAAAGAAAGTGCGCATTGAAGTCGCAAACTCTCAGTTCGCAATACAACGAACGACGTCAAAAAAGAAAGCATTCCTTTGGAATCAAAAGACAAGGGTGATTCCCTATCACATGGACAGTCAATCTCTCAAAAGAGAAAAGCCCGCCGAGCCAAAACCTATAAAGGAGGCTTAAGAAAGCTGGGGCATCCCGCTGACAGTAATCCCGAAAACGGTAACAGTCAGGCAAAAGTTAGGGATAACAAATCAAAATCAAAATAGTGAGGTCATTACCAAATCCTCAACAACATGAAAAATGTTGAAAAAGAAAAAGGGGATGATGGCTGTCTCCCCAAAATTCAACTGGTGAACCATCACCCAAAAGTCGTTCCAAACTCAAAACAGAGTGCGACGCACAGTTAACTGAGCTTAGGTTGAAGAACATCACGAAGAGCGGGTGGGTACAAATATACTTTGAGCCTTTATCCTTTGTTTCTTAAACCGTGAACCAGGCCACGTTACAACCCTCCAAAAGTCCTAATTGAAGCATGGGTTAGTTCGAAAGCATACTGTTACAAAAGGTATCCTGACTCCTGTAGGGCTTTGCTCTAAATCTTGTGTTAACTTGTCTTGTGAAAAGTTTTCTGCTAAAAACGCATTTTTCAAAACGAAAAAAAAACTTCGAGACAAACATAAACTTTGCATTATTCGAATATCACTGTCTGCATTTGACCCCTTTTGTTTGACAGCGAAGAAGTTCATACAGCGAATGTTCGGAGGAACGAAAACTCTCTCAGTAAGTCAAAATCACTTCAAGAGGATAACACTTCCATCAAATCTCCTATCAACAAGGGGCATGACATGTCACAATCCAATTAACCTGGGGCAGTCCAGTCAAGGTCCAACAGATCTTTCACAATCCAATTAACCTGGGGCAGTCCAGTCAAGGTCCAACAGATCGTTCAAAGTTCAGTTAACCTGGGGCAGTCCAATCAAGATTTCAAGAAATCTCTCAATATGCAGAGTAATCTGATTCGAGACTCCTTCTTCACCACTTGGGGCATTCGAATGTCAAAAGTGTTCAACAAATCAACTACAACATCTCCAGATTCGATTCCTGTATCCAGCCAGGGCATATCTGTCAATCATTACATTTCCAGACTCGACTCCTGCATCTAGCCAGGGCATGTCTGAAGAGTTCTCCAGATTCGATTCCTGTATCCAGCCAGGGCATATCTGTCAATCATTACATTTCCAGACTCGACTCCTGCATCTAGCCAGGGCACGTCTGAAGAGTTCGAAGATTCGATTCCTGTATCCAGCCAGGGCATATCTATCAACTATCACCTTTCCAGACTCGATTCCTGTATCTATCCAGGGCACGTCTGAAGAGTTCGAAGATTCGATTCCTGTATCCAGCCAGGGCATATCTGTTGACGACTGTTTCCAGATTCGATTCCTGTATCCAGCCAGGGCATATCTGTTGACCACATTTCCAGACTCGATTCCTGTATCTAGCCAGGGCACGTCTGAAGAGTTTGAAGATTCGATTCCTGTATCCAGCCAGGGCATATCTATCAGCTACAACAATTCCAGATTCGACTCCTGTATCCAGCCAGGGCATGTCTGAAGAATTCCAGATCAACACCTGTAACAATCCAGGAAACATCTGTGAACGACCGATTGTAGACCAACACCTGTGATAAGCCAGGATTTATCTACATCACCACTTGGGGCATTCGAATGTCAAAAGTGTTCAAAACCCGATGCAGTTTTTACACAAGCTCATCTTCAGGAAGCCCTACACCGGTTCCTCTTCAAGACTTCTGAAACAAGTTTACGGATTCTTCCCAACAACGGACGCTAATCTACCGACTTGTTCAGACTCTTCTCAAACCGTTGAAAACAGTTTACGGACGCTTCCCAACAACGGACGCGGCTCTATTGCTGATTCAACTTCAAGACTTCTGAAAACAGTTCATGGATTCATCCCAACAACGGATGTTAATCTATCGACTTGTTCAGAGGCAACTTTTGAAAACAGTTTACGGACGCTTCCCAACAACGGATGTTGTTCTATTGCTTATTCAACTTCGAGATTTCTGAAAACAGTTCCCGGGTCCTCCAAGTAAACGGAGGTTAACTTATCGCTTGTTCAGATTCTTCTCAAGCTAACCACCACAGAAGATCGTGCTCGCCAAAATTCTCCCTATCCCCAGCGGAGTTCATCAAAATCCCCAGCCAAAGAATCCTCCGGAGTTCAATCCCCCTCAGAGTTTAAGCTTCAGTATCCCCAGCGGAGCCAGACCATTGAACCTTCGCCCCACAGAGTTTTAGGAAGACAAATCTTGAGTTCCCCAGTGAAGTCGCCAGAGTTACTTCCCATCAAGCTGAAGATTCTCAATCTGGCCTCCCCAGCATGAGTCTACTAGTTTGGAACTCCCCAGTAGAGGTCATCAGGAATTCTCTTCTCCAGCAACAGCCAAGGATTTATTTTCCCCGGCAGCAATCAAGACGCTTTTATCTTCAGCCATTTCGGATTCATGTATCCTTGGCAAGATTAGCTCATCAGCTTACATGCGCATTCATCGCATTCATTCATAAATATTGATGTCACGTACATTGCATCATGCATCATAACATTGCATACAACTAACCCTTTGCCTTTTCAGGTAAGATCAGTCGACAAACACAGATCAACTCCCCAGATTCATCCAGAAATAGTTCAGATGCGACCCAGACACGGCGACATTCTGATACTTATTCCAGATTCATTCAGACGCATCAGCAGAAACCCTACACCGGTTCCTCTTCAACTTCAAGACTTCTGACAACAGTTTACGGATTCTTCCCTACAACGGATGTCAATCTACCAACTTGTTCAGACTCTGCTCAAATTCTGAAAATAGTTTACGGATTCTTCCCAACAACGGATGTCAATCTACCAACTGATTCGGAATCTTCTCAATTTTTGAAAATAGTTTACGGACGCTTCCCAACAACGGATGTTGCTCTATCGCTTATTCAATCTCAATTCCTGAAGTAGTTTACAGATTCTCCAGACATGGACGTCAATCTGTTGCTTGTTCAGACCCCTAATTCAGAGATGTTCCAAAACAGGGATGCCTTTCTGACACTTATCCACTCACTTTTGACATACAGTTCAACATGTCCAAATGGCATCTATAAGCCCATCCTCCTACCAGCAGTCGCCGAATGGCATCTTTAAGCCCATTCTCAGATGGCATCTCTAAGCCCATCCCCCGACAAAATTCTACCGCACCAGATGGCATCTTTAAGCCCATCACCAAATGGCATCTTTAAGCCCATTCACCTCCACCATCAGATCGCCGAGTGCAAATTTTCTGGGCACATTAGTGTCCAATCTCCTTTTACCTTCAAGTCGCGAAAGGCAAACTTGCCAATCTAACTCTTCAGGTCAAAGAAGATTGAACAGGGGCAACTGTTGTACCCCAAAATTTGCCCTCGCGCTTTTCCACAAGAAATCTCAGCTTCAGACATTTCCTGACTTTTCAAACTGGCTCAAGAATCGGACAAATGGACTTTTCTTGACAGTCAAGCAAAATTAGGGTTTTTACTGATTTTCAGAGCTCTGGATTGTTTCATACAGTTGGCTTAGGGTTTTGTTTGATTTTGGCTCAGTTTTGATCAGGCGAGCGTTATTTGGCATTTAATCAGGAGTTAGGGTTTTACGGGCATATTCTCAGAAGAATTTAAATTCCACAAGCACTCTGCAGTTTATTCCGAGATTCGGGTTAAAATTCGCGTTATCTTGATTTAATCAGTTAGAGGAGGCAATTGGTTTGAATTCACCAGTCAAAAGATATGTGCAGTATTGGATTTACAGTGCTTATGGCAAATCAGTAAAGAAGGAATGCGTTTGATCAGTCTATTTGGGTTAACTACTGCTTTATTTTGGATATTGGAAGAGACAGGTTTAATTGATCAATATTGATTTTATTTAAGTTATTTATTATTCTAAAAATTGAATGATTGAAATTTATTTTTCAATTGTTTTAATTCAAAGAATTTTAAATAAATAAATAAACAATAAAGAAAATTAGAACTAATTGGATAATTTAGATTTTATTGATATTTGAATTATTTGTACAAATTGTTGTTTATAATTTAAATTACAAACAATAATATACATTAATTTAAATATTAAATAAAATAAAATTCTATCCTATTTCTAATTCTTCATTCTTCACTCCGTTGCTCCATTTTTATCTGCAAAAAGAAAAGAGAAAGTCAGAAAGCAATTGAAATTAAAAGAGACAGTTAAAATTTGCTCATCATTAGAGGCCACTGACTGGGATCAGTTGACCCTCTCTGCAAATCACGGGATTTCTCCCGGTTCACAGAGAGGGAAGATTTTTATTCATGAATGCAAATGTCAAATGCATAAGTTCCAAAATTCAAGCTGCATAGAATCTCAAATCCAAAGTTCAAACTACATAGTTCAAATCCAATTCCACTTTCCACCAAAAGCAAAAAGGCAATTTACTGTCAAAACAGAAAATCTATCCAAACTGTCAAAAAAAGAGATAAAGAGGATGCAGTCAAGAAATGTGTTATGCAAGCTAAAATCTTAAATCATCATTTCCCAGCATAGAGGGGCCCCTTCAGAAATAGTACAGGAAATCATATAATAATATTAAACTGTACTGAAAAATGAGAAGAAGAGAGATAAAGCAGCATAGGCAGGTTTTAGGCTTAGGCAGGGAAGACAGAAAAGATATACAAAAAAGAGAATACAATTCAGCATTATTCAAAACTGGGCAGAAGTACACAGCATAGACAATTATCAAAAATAGAAAAGTTCCAAGAAACTTTGTAAAACTACCCAGCAAACTTGGATCAAAGAGAATACCAAGGTTTGAATGAAGATTGGGCGCCAAAGACCAAGAGAAAGAGGACAAAAGAACACAAGAAAACATACTGTCAAACCTGATTGAGCCAAGCACCAATATCACAAAATATATAATCTGCAAACAACATAACCAAGCCAGGCAGACATAAACCCACGACAAGTTCAACCTCAAATTCCAAAAGTTCAAAACCTGAAACCAAGTTCAAAAGCATAGAAAACCTGTGGAACATCAAAAACATACAAATTCAAAAACTACCCAAAACCTGCTAATGCCTTAACCTGCCTGTTATCAAACTGAAGCAAATCAAACACATCTCAAACTTGATACCAGCATAACAACCAAATAACCTCATACCTGTCTCAGGCACTACCATAACCTGAAACACCTCAAAACCCAAGCCTCAAAAACCTGAAAACACAACTCAAAAGACAGATTAGAAGTGATAAACCAGTTGAAAACCTGCAGAACCCAGGCTTCACCCTAAAGAGCCATCAAACACTACCAAAACCTCACCACTACTGTCAAGGCCTAACCACATAACCAGAATCACCATGCCTATTGCCTAATCTCAAGCCTGACCATTACCAAAACACTATACTGTCAACAAACTCACAAGCATAAAAGTTCAAGGCAATGCAGGTGAGGCAACCTAGGCCCTCAGTATGAACATCATCGGGAAATAAAAAGCTTCAGAAGGCATCTAACTCAAGGATCGTTCAAGGGACAAAATCAGAAGAAAGTCAGAAGAAGAGAGGCAAGTTCAAGATAATACAGAACAACAACTCAAGGCATCAAGGGATCAGGGGAAAACAAAATATTCAAAGGCAACACACGAGCCCTCAGTACAAACATCACTGGGCAAGTTCATCTCAAAGCGTCACATTCCAATCCAACATAAGCAACAAGCACGCAATAGAAAAGAAGAAGAAGAAAAGGGCAAATTCAAGAGGGTTCTCAGCACACATCATCATCAAAACCCTAAAATATCAATCAGATAAAGATACCAGGAAAGCATCAAGAAGCAAACATTCGTCACCGAACCTCCGCCATCGAGCCTCCAACTGCCTCCTTCCTCTTCCTTTGTAAAGGTAAAATCTCTTTCACCTTTTTCTTCAAAAAAAAAACCTCGTATAAGCCAGTAAACGAAAATCAAACAAATATACAATCACGACATGCAAGGACAAAAGAAAGTTAGAATGGGGATGAAAGCAAGTTTTTGTACCTGACGTGAGTGATTCATGGAGGATGGTAGACGGAGGAGGAGATGGCACGGTGACTCTGGGCGGAGGACTGCGTTTCAAAGTTCAAGATGATCGGAGAAGACGAACTCAATGAACGGCGCGCCGCTGCTAACCCTAAAACCTTCGTTACCAAACTGAACTAACAAAACCTAACCCTAAATTTGTTTCCAAATTACCATGGGCCTTGCCCACTCCGTTTTTCCCTAAGCCCATAGGATTTTCACTTCTAACCTAACATTATTTTACAAACACCATGTTAATACTAATACTTAAAAAATACAAATATATTTTATCTAATTAAAACTTTCTTTTCTATACTTAATTTAACTAATTTTAAAACACTAACCTCTTTTCTTTATAATTATATAAACACTCTTTCTTTTTTTATACAAATAATAAAATACTCATTTTTTATCATATATTAAAATTGAAAATACTTGTTTCCTTTTATTTATTTACTCTTTTAATTAAAATACATATTCATACATAACAATTTAAATACATTTTTTCTCTAATATTAAAATTCACAAATATTTGATTAAAATACTTTCTTTTTTATACATAATACAATTTAATTAAAATTTGAACATACCATTTAATTAAAACATTTTCTTTTGTACATAATTAAACATATAAATCAAAGATTCATTTAAAACATTCCTCTAGGTCAAAAACCCTAATACGCTTCAACTTCACATATCGCACTTGTAAATAATTACACACAATTCATATACATATACACTTGTACACTTACACAAATACATTCACATTGCCCTACACACATTTTTATCTTATATTTGTATATTCGATATTCACATTTTGATCGCACATTCGATTTGGTTGTAACTTATTGGATACTATAAGTCTCATCCCCATTCATACATTTGTACCCCCACTCCCGGATACTACTTTGTAATAGCGTAGATTTTACATTTCCGCAGTTTATAGTTTTCCAATTATACCATGGTTAGACCTAGGGTTTGTATGTACATAAAACCAAACGCTAGATGACCTAATACAAGACAAATACATGTAATCAATACACAATCACACTTACACCCCCTAGGATAATCCCACATGTTGCCTTCCAAAATGGGCCATGCTTGCACGTCGAGTATCTTTGGCAAAACAAAATCAAATGATCATAAGTCTCAAAGTGTTGCCTAAACGGAATGATCATAGTCCCTTCAAAGCAAATTGCCGAAGACACTTGGCATCATTGCATTCATGGTCCATACGATGACCCGCGCCCGTCCCGAATAAACTTCCTAAATGCAAGATTGCCTACCAATTTCAATGGTAGAACAAAATTGTTAAAAGGGGTTAAAACATGACAAAAACCTTTGAGTACAATAGGGTAGACAAAACTCTTAGTTACTTGAGATCAAACTTGCAAAAACACTTGCCTTCTTTTCAAAAACCACAATCCACAACACTTTCAAACAAACTCCCAAAAACATTTGAAAACATCTTTTCGAAAAGATTCACACTTTTGTAAAACACTCAAACACGAGTCAAATACATTAGTTGCCTAAGACAAGGCATCTTTTTCCAAAACATTTTCAAAAGCACCCACACACACACCATCTTCAAAGCAATCGAAAAACAAGGCAAGTGATCTAAAAAACCAAGTAACTAAGAGCCCATGGATAACCATGGATGAAAAGGGTGCTAATACCTTCCCTTTTCATAATCTACCCCCCGGACCCACGAAATATCTCAAAAGGTTTTTGCTGTGCTTTTTTAACCTTTCCTTTAGGATAAAATAAAAAGTTGGTGGCGACTCTTGCTCAACCGCACAAGTGCGAATACGAACGCAAAACACTAGTCAGTTCTCCCACCGTATCACACTACCTCTCCAAATCTTTGTACTTGTGAAGAATAGAGAAGAGGATTAGAAAGAAAGAGGAATCAAAGAGATCGAATGCTTCAAGATTCACGACATGAGAGGTAAACACAAAGAGCACTTAACTTAGGTTTGATGTTGATTTGTTATTGTTTCATAATTTGAATTTGATCTAGTTTATATGCGGAAATTCTAGAAATTTAGGGTCAGGGTTCTAACTTAGGGTTATGGATCATCTTAACTAGGGTTATGGTTCTTGTATTGCATAAGTTTCTTAGGTTTTTCATGGTTTTGGATGAAGTTCCCGGCGAACTCTCATCCGATATAGTGGCCTCAACGACCATCCACGGTGGTTATGGGATAAAGTTCCTATTAGGGTTCTTATTCTATGGGGTTTTGAGTTTATAGGGGTTGAATGTTTGAATTTTCCGGTTGAACATCAACCAGAAAACTGGAAAATACGGTAGGGATGGGGAGGCACTGCCGGTGGAGCGATTTACGACATGCCAAATTTTGTGAGGTGTTTGAGAGAGAGAAGAGAGAGTTGGGGAGTAGAGAACGAATGAAAATGGGAATATAACATTTTGAGAAGAAATTTGTTCAAACACTCCCTCAAACTCCCCTTGAATGTACAACACGTGGCTATTCACTGCCCATGCGATGGAATTACTTTGACGTGATTCCCTGATCTATGTCTACAATACACCATGGTCAACCGTTAGATCCTGACGGATCATTTGGATTACTTAAAATCAGCACCTCATAATCAACTTCTGAGGGCCTTCTAATCTTGATCAACTGGTTCTCACCCTTCTAGCGCACCATAGTCTCTCTGGATTACACACACAAAGTCCAGACGAACTCAAACATGTGTTCTGGGCCAAGCCCAATCTTATCTGCACCCAAAGAATACTTGCCTGAATTAGAGGTACACCCCGCTGCGCTTTGGGTTCCAAACATTTATATGGAATTAAACTCTTTACTAATTAATCCCCTAATTTACTAAATTTAATTAAAATGTATCCCCCTGTTTATTTATTTATATAATTTTATTTTCTTTATTTTATTTATGTATTTTATTTTATTTATTTATTTTTCTAAATTAATTTATAATTCTTTTTTATTTAAAATAATAGAGAATATTATTTTTCTAATTAAATATATATCTAATTTATTTTATAATTTTATTAAAAATTATCTTTTAAGAAAAATATTAGTTTTTTTAAATGATAATCATTATTATTAATTTATATTATTGGCTAACCATTTTCAAACTACTAACTACTTTTTTTAAATACTAACCTACTTATTTTTATAAACTTTTGGCTAACTTAAAATAGTGTTTTTAAATATTTGTTTTCACTTCTATTTCAAAATTTAAATCAAATATTAAAATACCTAACTCATCAAATTATTATTTCACTAAACATAAAAAAAATTCAAGATTATTTTAAAAAAAGGATTAAATAATTTTGCTTTCAAATTAAATTTATATGCGTCTACGATCACTCAACTTGCAAACTCATACAAACTTCAAAGGAGCATTCGAAAGCAATTATACACAGTCCTATAGAAAAACAAACCAAACACATACAAAATATGAAATGGACTTTGATTTCTTTGCAAGAGTATACATAGGCACGCGGTTAAAACCAAGGTGAGTCCCCTAACTAAAAAATTAAATCTTTTTCTTTCATATATATATGGTAATAGCATGATTTAAATAGAAAATCCCTGTTAAAATCCTAAAGTTAAATATGGTCCCCTTGATTACATTAGAGATAAAGGGTGCCTAACACCTTCCCTTTATCTAACCAACTCACGAACCTAGAAATCGTTGAACAATTAAGGTTTTTCTATTTCTTTCTCATCCTTAGGAAAAAAGAAGTGGTGGTGGCTCTCGTATTTTTTTCGTTTACGACATCTGGAAACTATGCTGGGGACACAATCCTTAAGATAGAGTTTAACCTACCTTTAGGGCTAGGATTTTTGGAGTTATATTTGGTTTATGTTACTTCCTTATTTATTTTGAGTTTATTTACCATAACTTATTCTGTTATCATTTTTTTCATATATTATTGGTGGAATTTTATTGCAAAAATATATAAAACCTTAGATGAAGGATTGTCAATTGGCCAAGGGGGTTTAACATCCCTATGAGTTTTTGCGATAACTTCATCTAGAGTGGGTCGAATTTTGAGGAATATCTTTAGAGGGATAGCCTCTCTTAGAGATAGGACTTTGGATTTGGCCAATAACTCTATGAATAACAAAAAAATAAAACCTCATGGTGAGACCTTGTATAACCTACAAGACAAAAGTCTTGGTCTACAAAGAGATTCAACTTAATGGAGGCCCATGTTGCTTTTGCCTTTTGTGTTATCCATGATACCCTTAAGGAAATCACCCTTATAGGAAAGGGTAGAATATCCGTAAAACGAACTTATGAACTACCTACTAAGAACACCTTTATCATCCCACCATCATATTACATCATGATACATGCATACATCCTGCATTTAAAAATATTTATTTTTGCATTTTTGTGTGTCTTATTCAAAGGATTTTATTGAAAAAAATAATAGAAAAAAAAAAGAAGAAATGTTTTTGGTGAGCATCTTGAAAATGAATATTGATAAGAAACCAACAATTTGCATTAGCTCCATGATACCTGATTTGAAGAAACTGATGCTGATTAGAGAGAAACTACCTGAAAAAGTTATGAAAGGTTTTGTTAGCCGCTATAGGGATATTATTGATCTTACAAAAAATAACAGTACAAGTGGAATCAATCACTTCCCTTGCTCAATTTTATGACCCTCCACTAAGGTGTTTCACTTTCCAGAATTTTCAATTGGCACCTACTTTGGATGAATTTGATAGGATCTTGGGATTCTCTAGAATCAAGGATGAAGCTTACATATGGATTGGACAAACCATCATGGTCCGAGATTTGGCTAAAGATTTGAAGATACAATTTACTGACCTAACACTCAACAACAAAAAAGATGGTGAAGTTCAATGTATTAAGAGGCAATACTTAGAATCCAAGGCTCTTTCTTTTGTATATCAAAAAGAATGGGAGGCTTGTGGATATTTTGGCACTACTTATTTTTGTATTGGTTCTTTTTCCAAATAATATGGACTATATATATTCTGTGTATATTAATGTATTTTGGGTCGTGAAAGTATTAAATGTTGATCCTACTCTTACTTTGCTTATTGATGTATATTACTCCATTCATACATGTTATGAAAAAGGGAAAGGTATGATATATTGTTGTATTCCTCACCTATATTCTTGGCTTATTTCTCACCTATACAAAGAAAGTTACATAGTCGAGGATTTAACGAAGAATGAATGGTCTCAAAAGTTGAGGGCTCTCAGTGCTGACTCTATTTTATGGTATGCTAGAAAGCTTAATATAGAAGAGATTGTCTATAATTATGGAGAATTTCCAAATGTTCCCCTGATTGTGACAGGAGTATGTATTAATTCCAATCCCACTTTGGCTTTACGTCAACTTGGGTACCCTTTGGAAGATAAACCTTCCGATGAGTAACTTCAACAATTGGTCCTTCATGATATAGGCAAAGGCAACCCCGAGCTACTCAAGAAAATCATACAAGCTTGGGGAAAAGTTCATAAGAAAGGGGATTAATTTGGAAGGAATAATGTTGTGGCAAGAGAACATTATACTCAATGGGTTTTAGATAGGGTCCAAATCAACAAATTACCATTCGATATTGATCCAACATATAAGACAGACATACCAAATCCTCTTCTTATATAAGTAGAAGAAGTGGATTAGAGCATAACCTTTATGACCTTGCTTAGGATAAGAATCAGTTGCAATATGAGCTCGAGCTAAAAGACCAACAAATTCAAATAGATCATGACTTGGCATAAAAAGAGAGGCTTAAACTGAAGCGTAAGACTGAAGGGTTGCTAAGTGATACTTTTAATCTTGATTCCTACAATCAACATTTGGATGATGCGGCTAGGGAAATTTGAAGAATAAAGGGTTGGTACAATCAAGCACTACAAGATAAGAGGGATTTAGAAGAGGATCAAAGAGACCAAATCCAAGAGTTAGAAGAAAATGCTCAAGGTCAAGAGGAGCAGATCCAGAACCTTGTCACAAGTCTCCTAGAAAGTCAAGAGTTAGAGATAAGGGAACGCCTTAGGAGGATGGGAGCAAAAAAAAAATCATTTTCCAACGAGTAAAGGAGTATGAAGAAGTATTTCAAGAGTTAAAAGGTCTCCAAAAAGATTTCCTTATAAAAATCAAACTCTATAAGGAGGTAAAAGCTGAAAAAGAATATTGGGAAGAGCAATACATAATCATAACCCATGTGGAAGAAGACAACAAGCACATAATTCTAACACTCTACAAGGAGTATGTGAATTACAAAGACAAGCATGAAAAGCTCACCTTCTTTGTAAACAACCTCATTGGTGATATTCCTAGGAGCTTGAAGGATGCAGAGGCTACAACGGTCCCTCTACCAAAGGATGTTGAAGACTTCCTCAAGCTTTGTAGGGAGATGGTTGATGGTTTTAGGGAAGATGTTAGCAAGCATAGTTAGAAGATTGAGTTTCCCTTTTTTTATTTCTCTCATTATTTGGAATTTATTTTGATTTCCCATATTCAGTATTTCCAATTTCTTACATTCGAATTATATTCCCCTTTTAAGGATTGTTATGGTTTTCTTATTCAATAAAAAGTATTTTTGTTTAAGTATTTATATTCTTGGGGTGATCACCAATAAAAAATAAGAAACTGGAAAAAATAATAATAATAAAGAGAAATTCCATGTGAATAAGACATTAAAATTAACTCCTAGCATATTCATACGCATTCATCCAACAACAAACATCACATTTCATACAAAAACTCATCCTTTTTACATCATCTTCAGTTAAATCATCAAGCAATACAAACTGACTTCTCGACCTCCATATCAAACAAGAGCTCATCAAAAGAAAGTAATGGAACAAATCGAGCAGAATCAAGTTGTCTTTCAAGAAGATTTGGAACAAGTGAAAGGAAGTATCGACTCAATGAAGGGGGATATGAGTCAAGTTTTGATCGCTTTGAAGAACATCATAGCAAGACAAGACGAGATTTCTAAGGTAGATTTTGAGGAAGTAGCCTAAATCATTGGTGCATCTAGCGGTCACCCACCAAGACAAGAGCCAGAATCAGGTCCCATCAAAGAAACTTCTACCCGACAAGAGACCATTATGGCTCACACTAAAGTTTTTTTCACCTCCTCCGAAGGTAAGGTCATCCCACACTTTGCAGATTCCAGTCAATAATCCTACCAACATGGATAATTATATGGACCTACAAGATGGAGACCATGATTTGGAAGGTGTGACTCAAGTTCCTCAGCAAAAGTCACTCTACACCAATGTTGTTGAATATCCTATGGCGATGAATCAATTTAAAGCCATTGAAGAAAGACTAAAGGTTGTATAAGGTTATGATGCTTTCGACATTGTCACTCTAGAAATGTGTTTGCCCCAGATGTGATGATTCCTCCCAAGTTCAAGGTACCTGATTTGAAAAATGTAAGGGACTCATATTCCCAAGGAATCATATACGCATTTTTTTATAGAAAAATGGCTGCCTATGCCCACTGTCAGAAACTGATGATCCACTATTTCTAAGATAGTTTGAGTGGGGCATCCCTAGATTGGTATATGCAGTTAGAGAAAGCTCATATGAAATCATGGGAATATCTTTCTCATGCCTTCCTAAAGCAATACAAGTACAACTTAGACATGGCTCCTAATCGAATGCAACTTCAAAACTTGTCTCAGAAGAAGGATGAATCTTTTAAGGAATTGCTCAACAATGGAGAGAAATGGAGGCCCGTGTACAACCACCACTACTTGAAGGGGAATTGGTAGACATGTTCATGAGTACAATACAAGGTCTATATTATGAGAAGATGGTAGGGAGCGTCTCCTCAGGATTCTCAGATTTGGTAATAATTGGGGAACAAGTTCAAGCTGGTTTGAAAAGTGGCAAGATACAAGGAGCATCCAGTACTCCTTACAACTCAAAGAGGCATATTCCTAACTTCTCAAAAACGAAGGAAGGATAAACTAATGTTGTCACAGCACACCAGAAAGCAAGAAAAACCATTAGTGATCCCACGAGACCAACAATAAAATAGGTTTGAAACACCTATGAGAAGATTTGATCCATTCCCTATTCCACACAGTCAACTACTACAACACCTGCTCAAGGCATCCCTGGTAGAGCTAAAGCCACTAGCTTCTCCGATTGGTGCACTCCTGCTAAAATATGATGTGAATGGAAGGTGTGAATATCATGCTAATTTTCCAAGGCATACCATTGAGAAGTGTTGGGCTTTCATACATAAGGTGTAAGATTTGATAGACCCTCAAGATATCACCTTCGATAAACCGAATATCAAGTCAAACCTCATGCCTATGCATGGTGGCCCAACTGTGAATGCAATTGAGATAGTCATTAATCATGTAGAGACTAAACATGTAAAGGATCCAATAGATCTTGAAGGAGCATTTGTTGAAACAAGGTTTTCTCAATGCTTTCAAGAACACTTTGCAAATATTGGCCGATCAGGGGATAATCCAATTCAGGAAATATCCAAAAGAAGGATATGTAGCTGCAATTAATGGGAATACAAGAAGATCATTGGTGATCCCTTGACAAGGTCCGAGTTTTGCGAAGAGACCACTTGTAATTCCTTGTGGGGAGCCAAGCTCTTAAAAAATACCATTAACAATACCATACTGTGATACAGTGGCCAGAATCGGAACTGTTTTAGGAATGATGGTTTGCCTTTTGCGTTTGTGTTTGCAAAATGTCGCGGTAAGCAAGAGTCTCCACCGACTTTTATTTTATCCAACTGGAAAGGAAAAAAGCACAGAAAAATTACTTTTTCGAGATATTCTGAGTACGGGGGATAGGTTATAGAAAGGGAAGGTATTAACACCCTTTCTATCCGTAGTTTTCTACGGGCTCTTAGGTACTTGCTCATCATTTTTAAAATTGCTCGTGTTTGTGTGATTTGAAAATTTTTTTGTTTTACTTCGATTTAACTCTTTCTTATGTCTTCAAGAGTGTTACGAAGTGTTTTTGAAAACTTTGTTTGAAAATAGTGTAAGTATGGAAAAGTTTGTTCTTGAGCAAGTACCTACTAGCATCTACATACTCGAAAAAAAGAATTGTTCTATGTTCGTTTCCTTTAGACAACACTATCCTACTATTAGTGAGTAGGTAGCACCATCGTTGGAGTTTTAAGGGTCAATTAGAAAGGGACGTACGATCACTAAAGCAATGTTAGGATGTCTTAGTAATAACCCTAATGTCTTAAGATCAATATTCGAGGCAACTATTCCGAGGCAACCTTTCCGAGGCAACTTTGATCTTTGGGACAAAAGAGCGACCACTAAGATATCCTATACTCAATGATCGTTTATCGAAGGCAACCGAAGTGAGAGTATACCCTAGGAGTGCGCATGTGCGAGTGACTCAATTTCAAGTTATTTATCTTTGCACATTTAGGGTTTGCTAACTGTTTTAAAGTTAATCATACATTCTTGTCATGCATCCCTATTATTCATACATCTAACAGTTAATATTTTGCGAAATTTAAAGGGCGGAAAATAAGCTACGCTATTACAAGGCTTCAGGTATTTACATATCCAAAAACAAACCCGTAAAAAAAGCGATAAATTAAAGTAAAAGATCCTAATTAATCTATTACAACTTGTGAGCAATTACATCCATATGGTAAAAATAATACAATAAAGTGCGCATGATGAGTTAAGAACGAGAGAGAAATAGGGTTTTGACCCCGTCTAACCTAATCAAAAGAAAAAAAAATGTTTTTGTTGTTTTTAAATATTTTTAAGAAAAAGAATTAGGTTTTTAAATTTAATACACAATTAATTAGTAATTAAATTAATTAAAGGAAATAAATTACATGGCCTATTTTTTGTATTTTGGTTAGTTTTAGGGGAAAAAAGTAGAAATTAAATTATTAAGACCCTAATTGTTCTAATTAATTTTAATTTATTTACAAAAAGAAATTAAAGTTACCTAAAATTAAATAACCTAATTCAATTAATTTTTATATAAAAAATAAATATCCTAAATCTAATTGGGTGAAAATATTTTTTGATAAAAAGAAAAATTAATTTGTGTTAGTGAAATAATTAAATAAATTAATTAAAAGAAATATAAAGAGAAAAAGAAAGGAAATTTGGGCCTGAAATAGCAATTTGAGGGAGTGTGGATAGCAATTTTCTGGGCCCAAAACAGGTTGGTCCACGTTGACTTCCATGTTCTCATACGCTGCATTGACTGGGTCACATGATGGTCCTTCATGTGATGGCCTTTAGATTTGACCATCTGGAGATCTAATGGCTGGATCCTGAGGGCACATGATGATCCCTTGGCCTGTGTGCACGCTGGATTACCTGAAGGAAAATAACAAGAAATAATAGGGGGGACCTGGGATTCGAACCCAGGTCCTGTAGCCTTTTCTAATGACCTGGCCACCAACTGAGCTGCGCTTGTTAGTTGTATACAACATAAACAACAATTATTATATTATAAACAAGTGAAATAAAGAGAAATTCACGCGGAAATTCATATGGACGAATGGAAATGTGCCACGCCAGTCATCTTCCTCCTTGCTCCGTTGGTAAAAGTCATAGACTTTTATCCACGGACAAATGTCCGTAGCTACATCCCTGGCTTATCTCAAAATCCTCCTTGGGAATGATAAATGAATTATAATGCCATGAATCGAACCGTCTTGGCATCCTGAACATCATGATACCCTTCATGGGGGCTAATTTTTCATGCACAAGAAAACCCTAAAACGAAACCAAAAACCCTAACAATGGCAAATCTTCAGAGTAAAAAATGCAATTGGAAGTTATGAACAGCTTGCAAATGCTTCAATGAATAAAAATATGTAAATATTTCATGCTATAAATGCCAAAATCGTGCAATTCGATTTCAAAAAAGGTCCAAGGTCGTGACTGACTTACAGTGGTTTTTAGCGCTGAAAAAGGCTTGTTCTTGATTGGTTTCGCTTGCTTATGATCCCAGGAAGCGATTGGGATGGCTAGGGGGTCTTGATAATGCCTGGAACTGCAAAATCGAACCACCACTTTTCTTTGATTTTCTATAGTTTGTTCTGACCTTGTGCGCCTCTCAAAATCTCCTATTTTAGGTCTGCAATTGTTCAATATATATCAATGATTGAATTAGGGTTGAAAACATGATCTCAATCTTTCTCCATTATAGCTTTTGATTTGGATTTGACTCACTTAAAAATCCTTCCAAAAATAGGCTAAAACCAATCTTTTTATGCATTCAAAGGCCTTGCACGAATTCAATCACTTGCCAACTGGATATAGGACCTGAAACATGCACAATATCTTGAGATTTCAATGTTTTGGATTTTTCCATGATTTGTTTTGATTTAAATTGATTTAATTCAAATAAAAATTAAAATAAATAATAAAAATAAGAATATGACAAGTGGAAAGAGTTAGGGCTCGTGGACTATGCTACCAACTCAAAACAAGTGCAAAAAGTTAGGCCCATTTAGCAAAAATTTCAATTTGAGGCATAGTTGACTTTTGACAATTTTACAAAAAGGGTCAAATTCACCAATGCATAACTTCCTCAATTTTGACTCTTTGAAGGTGTTCTTAGACTTTTTAGAAATATTGAGATGTCCTCTAAGCAACCCTTTTAGTCTAATCTCAATTTGGTATTCCATGTTCATGTATGAAGCTTTGACAAAAAGGGTGTTTTTGTTGATTTTTCAAAATAACCTATAATATCCAAATTCATAACTTCTTGTGAGTGCATATTTTTAACTCTGGAGCTGAAGATTTATTGTAGAGAATTGTATCCTCTTCAAAATGAGCTTTGGATGGGTCATTTCTCATAAAGTATGAGAAAGTTATGCTTGGTCAAAGTTGAGTTGACTTTTCCTACAAAACCCTAATTTAGCAACTTTTGAGTTTTCATGAATTGTGAGAAATCCTTGATAAGTCATGATCAACCCTTGATCAAATGATGAAATATACTTCAAAATGAGTATGTTGACCAAAAATCTTGAAGTTTTACTGTATGTGGGTCACAGTTGACTTTTGCCCTAGCACAGTCGATTTTCAGGCCTTTGAGCAATTGACTGAGCAAACTTTCTCTGTAGGGATTGAAACTTGACATGGATGATCTTGAGAACATATTAGGAAAATGGTGAGAATTTGGGATCCCTTGGACTCAAGTATCTTGATGCAACATGAAACCCTAATTTGAGGTAGACTGCCTTAGGAGGGAGCTTGTCTGGTTAACCCTTGGACTTCCTTGAGCAACTTGAGGACCTCACTTGAAATGTATTGAGAAATATGAGAGGGAAAATTTTGGGGTACAACAACTTCCCCTGTTCAATCTTCTTAAACCTGGGGATGTAGGTTGGCTTATCCGCCTTTCGTGATCTGAAGGTTGAAGATGATTGAACACTAGAGTGTCCAGAAATTTGCAGTCGCATGAAGTGGTATTTGTCTTGTGATGTCGGGAATGGGCTTATAGACGCCATTTATAGGTTGATGACAGAGATGGGCTTAAAGATGCCATCAGAAGAAGTGTTGATCGCATAAGAGATTCCTTAGCGAGAGCTTGTATACCTGTTGTTGAGGAAGATTCCGCTGGGGAATGTTGGTCTGTCTCGAGAGAAAGTTGAATTTTAGGAGCTTCAATCGCCCGTTATTCTACTGGGGAATCGTCTCTTGGTCGAAGAGGTGAAAATGAACTACTATCTGGTCGTGATCCAGGTTTCATAGTGATAAGATCTACTGTTATCTGGTCGTAATCCAGGCTTTACAGTGACTTACTATGGAGATGAGATTAAACTTGCTATCTGGTCGTAATCCAGGTTTTGCAATTTCTCAATTCTTATCTGGTCGTAATCCAGGCTTCAGAAGGAATTCAATTGTTATCCGGCCGCATCCGGGCTTCAAATTGAATTTAGGGCACACTAATATCTGGTCGACTCCGGGCTTCTTACTAATTGTCCATGTAAATTGTTATTTAGTCGAAATCCAAGCTTCGCGATGTCTTGTACCGTTATATGGTCATAATCTAGGCTTCACGATGTTCCATACCATTATCTGGTCGAATCCAGGCTTCATGGTGTCTTGTACTGTTATCTGGTCGAATCCAGGCTTCACAATACATCACTTCTTATCTGGTCGAAATCCAGGCTTCAGAAGAAATCAAGTTGTTATCCAATCGTATCCGGGTTTCCATTTTACCTTGAGGCCTACTAATATCCGGTTGATTCCAGGCTTCATAGTAATTGGCCGGGTGAACTGCTATTTGGTCGAAATCCAAGCTTCATAGTGTCCCTCACTATTATCTGGTCGTAATCCAGGCTTTAGTGTTCTTCACCGCTATCTGGTCGTAATCCAGGCTTCACGATGTATCATACCGCTATCTGGTCGTAATCCAGGCTTCACGATGTCTTATACCATTATCCGGTCGAATCCAGGCTTCATGGTGTTCGGGGAAATCAAGATATTATCCGGTCGAATCCAGGATTCATAGCTTGTATTAAAGATATAACACTATTTGGTCATAATCCAGGCTTCGTAGTATTCTTGGCTGCTATCTGGTCGTAACCCAGGCTTCACAATGTCTTCTACCATTATCTGGTCGTAATCCAGGCTTCATGGTCTTGTATTGCTATCTGGTCGTAATCCAGGCTTCACAATAATTTGTTGAGCTGTTATCCAGTTGATTTCCGGGCTTCACGGCTTGTGTTTATGATATACCACTATCTGGTCGAATCCAGGCTTCATGGTGTATCGCACTGCTATCTGGTCGTAATCCAGGCTTCATAGTAACTTGCTGAGCTATTATCCGATCGTAATCCGGGCTTCACGGCTTGCTGGGGATTAAACTATTATCGGGTCGAATCCGGGCTTCATAGCTTGAACTTTGTGAGGATTTGATTGTATCTTTTCCTGAAATATAAAGAGTTAGTCGTATGTAATGTCACGATGCATGACATGTATTGAGTAATGATGTTCTCAAAATAAATGAGATTGTGCTGTATGATGCGTATGCATGTGTCATGATGTATGGAAATGTGATGTTTTTGTGATGTTCTCTAGTTGGGGAAAATAAATTCCCGGATTGCTGCTGGAGAATATAAAGAGTTTTGCTCGCTGGGGATAACGATCGAAGATGATTGGGAGAATAATCCTGCTGGAGAATATATTAGCGAGAGAATGACTATGTGGGGAAAAGATACTCTGCCCGAAGATCTGCTGACTTGGAGGAATACCCTCGGCTGTGGATGAATTACCGTTGCTGGTGATGATAAACTCTGTCGGGGATAAAGTTTTCGCTTGTGGAAGAAATAAACTCCACTGGGGATAGTCTTCTAGCGTTGGTGATAGATGAACTCTGCTTGGGGAGAATCTTACCGACTTACTCGCGATTGAGAACCTCAGCTGGGGAGAGCTAACACCACTGTTTCTTGGGAGTGTATGTACTTTTAGTCATATCCCTCAACCAGGTTTATCCCTGTACCTGGTTGTGATACGGTGGGAGAACTGACTTGAGGTTTTGCGTTTGTTTTCGCAAATGTTTCGGTTGAGCAAGAGTCGCCACCGACTTTTTATTTTATCCTAAGGAAAGGTTTAAAAAGCACAGCAAAAAACCTTTGAGATTTTTCTTGGGTTCGGGGAGTAGATTATAGAAAGGGAAGGTATTAACACCCTTTCTATCCATGGTTATCCATGGGCTCTTAGTTACTTGCTTAGATCACTTGCCTTTTGTTTTCAATTGTTTTAAATGGTGCTTGTGTGTGTGTGTGGGTTTGAAAATGTTTTGAAAAGAAGCCAATGTGGTGGCAACCTTTGTAATGATCCATGTGGGGATGTATACAAAGATGTATGTCTTTTGAAAAGGTTTTCATTTATTTTTGAAAGTTGTTTTGAAAGTGTTGTGAAGTGTGGTTTTAGAAAATAGGCAAGTGTTTTGTTTTTGCAAGTTTGATTCAAGTAACTAAGAGGTTATCTACTCCTAAATTTCTCAAAGGATTATTGCTATGCTTCAACCCTTTTAACAAGTTTGTTCCACCATTGTATTTGGTGGACAATCTTATGTTTAGGATGTGAAAGGGACGGGCGCGGGTCATCGTTTAGACCATAATTGCAATGGTGCCAAGTATCTTTGGGCATTTTCTTTAAGGGACTTGATCATTTGTTTTTGTTTGTTTTGAAAAATGTTATCGAGGGACTATGATCATTCAATTTGTTTGTTTTGCCCAAAGAGACCTAACATGCAATATGGCCCAATTTTGAAAGGCAACAAGTGGAATACCCTAGGGGGTGCAAGTGTGATTTGTGTGTTCATTTTCATGCTTATTTGTCTTGAGATTAGGTCATAACTATTTTATCGTTTTTTCGCATACAAACCCTAATTCTAACATGGTATAATTAGAAAGCAATAAAGTGCGAAAATAAACTTACTAAGCTATTACAAAACCAAATATGGGAAGGGGGGTACAAATGTTCAAATGGGGATTTTGACAAGGAATTTAAACCTAAAACTATTACATCAATATTGAATTTATACAATTTAATTAATGTATAATAATTAAATAAAAATGGAATAAAATATGCAAGATGCAAAAATGTTTTGTATATGTATGAAAAAAAAAAGTATTATTTATGTAAAAATAAAAGATAATAAAAAGGTATTATTTTTGGAGTTTTTTTTTCATATTTTGGGGCAAAACCCTAATTCTATTAAATAAAATGTGTTATTATTTAATTTAATACAAGTATTTATTTATTATGTACAAAAATAAAAATAAAATGAAGTATATTATAAAAAAGTATTTTTTATATCAAATATTAATAAAAATGAAAAATATAAGTATTTTTGTATTCTAACCTAAATATATATATATATATATTAATAAATATATATATATATATATATATATATATATATATATATATATATATATATATATATATATATATATATATATATATATATATATATATATATATATATATATATATATATATATATATATATATATATATATATATATATATATATATATATATATATATATATATATATATATATATATATATATATATATATATATATATATATATATATATATATATATATATATGTATTAAGTTCTAAATATGTATTATATATATAAATAATAATAATTTTTAATATGTATAAAAAAAAGTATTTTTGTGTAAAATATTTTCAGAGGGTATAATAAAATAAAAATGAAAATAAAAGTATTTTTACCTATTTCTCAATATTTTAATGAAATGTATATATTTATTTATCTAAGTATTAATCAAAAGAAAATCATATAAATACCTAATAAATTAAAAATGGTGAGAAAAAATATTTTTATATTTTTTATGTCATGAGAAAAAATAAACAAAGTCAATCAAAAAAGAAAAAGGTCAAAAAGTCAAAGAAATAAGCAAATGGGCCTTGGGGGTGTAAAAGCAATTAGCATGGTGTGAATAAGAAAAATACACAGGCCCAGCCCAAAAGACCACTGTCTTCAACCTCCGGCAACAATGTTTGAACAAAACGCGCGCCACTTTCCTCCATTGCTAAGTCCTGATTCTTGGCTTTTTAACAAAAACTCATAACATAAAAAATGTTCAGCATGAAGAGACGATTCTAACCATATGCATAACTTGATCTAACTCTCTAAGATGAGGGAGAATTTCTCCTCCCCCAAATCCTAACCTAGTTTTTCTGCCATTTTCAAACTCCAAATTCTCACAACTCAAGCAAAAGAAATGAAAAGTAAAAACATGTTCATGTTCAGTGGCATGAGTAGAACCTTGTTTCTTCACAAACTTAAAGCTAATGATGCCTAATAAGAGAGATACGAATTCAAAAACTTACCTGTTCAGTTGAAGTTCTATCTGGAGATATAGGAACTTTCAGTGCAAGGTGATGATTGGAGAAGCTTCCTTGAGGTCCAGGGATGCTATTCCAATGTTTACTTTGTCTTGAAAGCTTCTGAATCGAGCTAGAGAACTTCACCTGCAAGTCAGAAATGTAAAAATGATGGAAGTGGTTAGAGTGATTACAGGCGTGCTTTTGCTTTTGGTTAGCTTGCATAGATGGTATGGAAGGTGTGTGAACTGGTTTTGGCAAGAATGCTTGAGAGAAAAAGAAGTTGGCACTCAAACTATAGAGGCAACTCTGTTTTTGCAGTTTGATGGTGTTTTTTTGGTTTGATGATGTTTGGGAGGCCAATGGCTCGTGCAATAGCTTGGTTATGATGTCTGTAATGTGTTTGATAACTTTGTTCTTGTGTTTGTAAGCTGGTTTCTGAGTTGGTACAAGTTATGCCACATTTCTTGAACTTGAAGCAAACAAAAGCCACTTGATCATTCTAGCTTGTACAGGCCCTCACACTATGCTGCATCTTTTTGTCTTGATCAGAGTGTTATGTCCATGAATCCTGTGTCCAAAGATATGCATTGTACCATTTGATTTCCAAACTTGACATAAAGTTCTTCTTTTCAAAAATGGATGAACCACTTTTTCCAATTAAGGCTTAATTCCTTGTGTAATGACTATATGAACAAAACAAAGCTAAAACACAATGGATTGGCATTTAATTATTGAGTGTAACTTGGTTTAAGGACCTGTAATCAAGGGCATGCTGGTTTTGAGAAGTTTGCATAACTTATGAACATGAAAAATGGCCAATTCAAAAGTGAGTTTTTGCTATATTGTGAAATTCGATTCTCCCTAACCATGAGGTTGTTTGAGAAGTTCTCGGACATTTTGGAAAGCTTGGAATTTGTAATACAATCCATCTTTGAAGTGCAATTTGAAATTCCAAGTGGAAGTGTATGGAAAATGGCCTTGAAGTGGGGTAGAAAAACTTGTCAAAATAGGTCAAAAAATTCACTAAGTTAAGAATGGTTTAGTGCCCTTATTCAAAAATTTGTAACTTGAGATACAAGCTTCAAATGAGAAAACTTTGTGAATCAAAGTTGTAGATTATGCAACAAGCTACAACTTTCATGTTTTGACTTTTGTTTGAATCCAAATGAATCATGGTGAAAAAGTGGGGCAAAGTTGGGAAAAAATTAGGGTTTTCCATAACTTAGAAAAATTCTAAGTTATAAAAAAAATTCATTTTAAACCCTAATTTGCATTTCTTGGTTTCTTGGTGAACAAGTTTCATGATTTGGCATGTTTTGATGAAAAATGAATCTTGACTCTTGATTTTGACCAAAAAGTCAAAGTTTGACTTTTCAGTGTAAAGTCAAAATTGATCAATTGACTGAGAAATTCAACTGTCAATCTTGTGTACTTGGGATCTTTTGAGCTTGATGAATGTGTCAAGACCATTTCATGGGGTCCTTGAGTCCATATGTGAGCTTGGTTTGCCATTGGCTAGGTCAAACAGTCAAAAATTGCCTTTGTGCAGTCAAAACCCTAAAAATGACCATTTTGCCCTTTTGGTGATCTGATCAAATTTCTTGTGGAATTGTGATCCAAACTTGATCAAATGGTCCATATGAGTTCATAATGTTGATGTGGGTCAATTTTCATGAGATTTGACTGTCAATTGGCCACAGTTGACTTTTTCCCCAATACAGCTGATTTCTATGTCATCTGTTCAATTGACTGGGTAAAACTTGGGATCAAGACTTGAAACTTGGTATGGGTAAACTTGGGAGTCCAATATGAAGCATGAAAGTCATCTTAGGCATTTTAGGTCAAAACATCTTTGTTCAAACACAAACCCTAATTTGAGTCCACAGTGCAAGGAGAAGTCTTGAGCAGGGGAAACCCTAACTGGATCTTGATCTTCAAGGTTGATGAGAAAATGTTGAGGAAATGGGAGGGCAAATTTTGGGGTACAACAGTTGCCCCTGTTCAATCTTCTTGGACCTGAAGAGTTAGATTGGCAAGTTTGCCTTTCGTGACTCGAGGGTAGAAGGAGATTGGACACTAGAGTGCCCGGAAATTTGCACTCGCATGTTGGAGTATCAGTAAATGTGATGTCGGGAATGGGCTTATAGATGCCATTTGGAGAGATGGTGGATAGGGAGATGGGCTTATAGACGCCATCTGGAGATGTGACAGAACCTTGTCGGGAATGGGCTTATAGATGCCA
The DNA here is from genome assembly GCA_948472305.1 of Vicia faba. Lineage (NCBI taxonomy): Eukaryota > Viridiplantae > Streptophyta > Magnoliopsida > Fabales > Fabaceae > Vicia > Vicia faba. The sequence continues at coordinate 185,770 of CATIWC010001311.1, read as the reverse complement.
TTTGGAAGTGTTGATCGCGTAAGAGATTCCTTAGCGAGAACTTGCGTATTTGAGAAAGACAGATGTTTTCCTGGCTTGTTACAGGTGTTTGATCTTCAATCTCCTCATGCAGATATGCCCTGGCTAGATACAGGTGTCGAATCTACAATTGGTTGCTCACAGATGTGCCCTGGCTGGATACAGGAATCGAATCTGGAAATCTTCAGACGTGCCCTGGCTAGATACAGGAATCGAATCCATAAATAGTCGTCAACAGATGTGCCTTGGCTGGATACAGGAATCGAATCTGGAAATCTTCAGACGTGCCCTGGCTAGATACAGGAATCGAGTCCGGAATTGTGATAGATATTAGATATGCCCTGGCTGGATACAGGAATCGAATCTTCGAACTTCTTCAGACGTGCCCTGGCTAGATACAGGAATCGAGTCTGGAAATGTGGTCAACAGATATGCCCTGGCTGGATACAGGAGTCGAATCCGGAATTGTGATAGTTGTTAGATATGCCCTGGCTGGATACAGGAATCGAATCTTCGAACTCTTCAGACGTGCCCTGGCTAGATACAGGAATCGAGTCTGGAAACTGATCACTCTCAGATGTGCCCTGGCTAGATACAGGTATCGAATCCGGAATTGTGACAGTTGAAGGTAGTTGTCTTTGGGATTGTCTTTTTCCTGAAAAGGCAAAAACATAAGTTGTATGCAATGTCATGATGCATGATGTCATGATGTTCAACATGAGATAGTGTTGTATGCACTTTATCATATATGTAAGTAAGATGTATGGAAATGTGAAATGTTTATGAATGTAATTTCGTCTTAGGAAAATAAATCCTTGACGACCGGCCGGGGAATTGCTCTGTGGAAGAGATACTTTGCTGAAGTTTCGACGAGAGACCTGCTGAGGACTTTAATGATGGATTCCGCTGGGGGTAATGATGATAAACTCCGCTGGGGATAACCGAGGATAGACTCTTGCCGGGGAATGAAAGAACTTTGCCGAGGGCGATCTTCCGTGGCAATTAGCTGAGGATAACCCAGTTATAAGTCCTTGTGAGGAAATAACTCTGAATAAAACTCGGGAGAGACGTCCGTATCCTTGTAGGGAACAAGCTTCCAGAATCTACCTGGGATGAGCTTTAAGACCTTCCGGGGAATGTTGTGCCTTTTCAGGATTGACAGGGAATCAACTCCGCTTGGGGAAAGTATTGCTGAATCTTGTCTTACTCTGCGGGGCATTGAGGTGATTTGGTTACATTCTTCAGTCGAATCTACCTGGGTACCTTGGTGGACAAAGCAACCAGACTGCATCAAACAACTCCTCATTTGCCCCTGTTTCTGATGTCACTTGTAATTAATCTTTCGTCTCATATGCAAATATTTATGAATCAGCATTTTAATGTCAAATGCATATATCAAAAATGAACATTAGACGTTCTTCGCAAAACAAAACAGAAAAAGGAAAAACAATGGCAATTTATATGGACAAGTGAATTTGTATTGATTTGAACTTTGCCTGTGAATAGGCGTTTTTGTACAAGAGGCTGACATCCTAGTAAGAGGACGCCGCCAAATAATATAGAGTTTACAATTTTGAAAAGAAAACAAAACAACTATGTGAACAATCCCACTGGGTTCCAACTCTGATATCGCCTTTATGTCTCCAAGCGTCTCATCGCTTTGCTTCCTGGTTGAAGATGAAGCTGATTGGTCGATGCCGAAGTCTGAGTCAGATAGTCGATGCCGAATTCCGGATGCGAGGTGATCCAATGAGACATAGTGTTACGCTTTATCCCTAACTTTTGCCTGGACCTCCCTTTCGGGTTTTCAGTCCACCGGGATACCCGTTTTTGCCCAAGCCGCCTTTTCAGGTTTTCGACTTGCCGGGTGTACAGATTTTTTTCATTTCATCCCTTATTTTTGCCCGAACCCTTTTGGTTCGCCGGGAAGCCCTTATTTTTGCCTAGGTATGTCAACCTAGCGGGTCTTTTATTTATGCGTAGTATTTTTTCACTATGTCTGCATTGGCGGGGTGAGGAAGGTCGTCACCATCCATGGTGGTTAGGATCATGGCTCCTCCTGAGAACACATGTTTAACCACAAATAGCCCTTCGTACGTAGGGGTCCATTTGCCCCGGGGATCACTTTGAGGAAGGATGATGCGTTTGATTACCAGGTCCCCAACTTGATACTCTTGCGGTCTGACTTTCTTGTTAAATTCCCTGATCATCCGTTTTTGATACGTCTGACCATGACAGATAGCGGTGAGCCTTTTTTCGTCAATCAGGTTTAATTGATCAAGTCGAGTTTGTATCCAGTCATCTTCACTCAAGTCTGCATCCTTCATTATCCGGAGAGAGGGTATCTGGACTTCGATTGGCAAGACTGCCTCCATGCCATAGACCAAGGAGAAAGGAGTTGCCCCGGTTGACGTCCTTGCTGAGGTACGGTACCCATGAAGAGCGAACGGTAACATCTCGTGCCAATCCTTATAGGTCACTGTCATCTTCTGCACAATTTTCTTGATATTTTTATTAGCTGCCTCTACAGCCCCATTCATTTTCGGCCGGTAGGGAGAAGAATTGTGGTGTTGTATCTTGAATTGTTCACAGAGTTCAGTGATCATTGTGTTATTGAGATTGGTACCATTGTCCGTAATGATTCTTTCTGGGACGCCGTACCGACATATCAGATTATGCCGGATGAAACGTGCCACGACGCTCTTGGTTACTGTGGCGTAGGAAGCTTCCTCAACCCACTTCGTGAAATAATCGATCGCCACCAAGATGAAGCGATGCCCATTGGATGCCGTTGGTCGGATCTCACCGATCATATCAATGCCCCACATTGCAAAAGGCCAAGGTGCCGTCAGGACGTTCAGAGGAACCGGAGGGATATGCACCTTGTCAGCATAGATCTGGCATTTATGACAAGTTCGAGAGTGTTGGTAACAATCGGCTTCCATTGTGGACCAGAAATATCCTGCCCGAAGGATTTTCTTAGCCATGGTGTGTCCACTGGAATGCGTTCCGAATGTACCTTCATGCAGTTCTATCATGATCTTCTCTGCTTCAGCCTTATCCACACAACGTAGTAGAGTCGAATCATGATTCCATTTATAGAGAATGCCGTTGCTGAGGAAGAATTTTGCAGCAAACCTCCTCATGAACTTCTTGTCATTGACAGATGCGCCTTCAGGGTATTCCTGAGCTTCCAAGTACCTCTTCACCTCATGATACCAGGGTTTTTCAGTCACCTTTTCAGCCTCAAGCTCGCAGCAGTATGCCGGTTCATCCAACTTCCAGATAATGATCCGGGGAGCCTCATTGTCCCATTTAACTTTGAACATTGAAGACATCGTAGCTAGTGCGTCTGCTAGCTGATTCTCCTCTCTTGGGAAGTGCTCAAAAGTTATTTCTTCAAAGTGGGGAAGCAAGGTTGACACATACTCCTTGTAAGAAATAAGATTTGGGTGTTTCGTATCCCACTCGCCTTTGATCTGATTGATCACGAGAGCGGAATCTCCGAAGACACTCAGAAATTTGATCCTTAAGTCGATTGCAGCTTGTAAACCCATGATACATGCCTCATATTCTGCCATGTTGTTGGTGCAGTTGAAACACAGCCGGGCGGTGAGTGGAGTATGAGTTCCTTTGGGAGATATGATTACAGCGCCGACGCCGTTTCCCAAAGCATTATAGGCTCTATCAAAATGCATAGACCATCGGGATCCTTCCTCAGGTCCTTCATCCGGTCCAGGTACTTCACAGTCAGTTACCACTATGATGTCTTCGTCCGGAAAATCAAAGTTCAATGATTGGTAATCGTCCACAGGTTGGTGTGCCAAATGATCTGCCAGTACACTTCCTTTAATAGCTTTCTGAGTTGTATACTGGATATCATACTCTGTCAAGATCATTTGCCATCTCGCTATTCTTCCAGACAGAGCAGGCTTTTCAAATATGTACTTGATGAGATCCATCTTTGAAATCAACAAGGTAGTGTGAGTCAGCATATACTGTCTCAACCGGCGAGCAGCCCATACAAGAGCGCAGCAAGTTTTCTCAAGCAGTGAGTAACGAGACTCACAGTCGGTAAACTTTTTGCTCAAGTAATAAATAGCGTGCTCTTTTCGGCCAGACTCGTCATGCTGCCCCAGCACACACCCCATTGAACTATCAAGCACTGTCAAGTATAGTATCAGAGGTCTTCCTTCCACTGGTGGCATAAGAATGGGTGGCTCTTGGAGATATTCCTTTATCTTTTCAAAGGCAGCCTGACATTCATCGTTCCAGCGTACAACTTGATCTTTCTTCAGTAATTTGAAGATTGGCTCACAAGTAGCAGTCAGATGTGAGATGAATCGGGCAATGTAATTCAATCGTCCTAGGAAGCCTCTGACTTCTTTCTCTGTCTTCGGAGTCGGCATTTCTTGAATGGCTTTAACCTTGGCAGGGTCCACTTGAATACCTTTATCACTTACAATGAAACCTAGCAATTTTCCGGATCTTACCCCAAAGGTGCATTTGTTGGGATTCAACCTCAGCTTGTATAATTTGAGTCGGTCAAACAACTTCCTCAGATGGTCAAGGTGCTCTTCCTCAGTTTGAGACCTTGCAATCATGTCATCAACGTATACCTCAATCTCATGATGGATCATATCATGAAATAAAGCAACCATGGCACGTTGATAGGTTGCCCCAGCATTTTTCAACCCGAATGGCATGACCTTATAACAGAAGGTGCCCCACTGAGTCACAAAGGTAGTCTTCTCCATATCCTCTGGAGCCATCTTGATCTGATTATACCCTGAAAAACCATCCATGAAGGAGAAAACCTTGTGTCGAGCGGTATTGTCAACAAGAACGTCGATGTGAGGTAAGGGGAAGTCATCCTTGGGGCTTGCCCTGTTCAAATCCCTATAGTCGACACACATTCTGACTTTACCGTCCTTCTTTGGCACTGGCACCACATTGGCAACCCACTGCGGGTAAGAAGTCACTGCAAGAAACCCGGCATCGAATTGCTTCATAACTTCGGCTTTGATCTTTTCAGACATCTCTGGGCGCATACGTCGGACTTTTTGCTTTACCGGAGGGCAATCTTCCTTGGTTGGCAGGTGATGAACTACAATGTCGGCATCCAAACCAGGCATGTCTTCATAGGACCAAGCAAATATCTCCATGTAATCCTGTAGCATCTGGATCAATCGTTGCTTCACGCTGAGCTCTAGATTAGCCCCAATCTTGACCTCTTTCCTATCTGTCTCAGTACCCAGGTTGGTCGTTTCTACCGGCTCTTCATGTGGTTGAATAGCCCTCTCTTCCTGGAGCAGCAGTCTTGCGAGTTCACCAGGCACTTCGCAATCATCTTCACCTTTGTCTTCGGCCAAGTTGATCGGATTCTCGAAGTCATAACTGGCGGTAGCAGAGCTGTTACCAGTGAGATCCAGAGTGGATTGAAACCTGTATAAGTGAGTGTGTGTAAATATAGCTGTTTTGCAATATATATAACACGGAAAGAAAAAGAGCACAAGATTTGAAATGCAACAAACGTCCAACGTTTTGATTGATGATATATGGAAATGTCATACAAAAAGCCCTCACAAATGGAGCTACGATGCCCCGGGTAGGACACCGAGCCAACAAAGTTTTAACATATTGTTTGTTACAAATTGGAAATCAAAAGAATTAATTACTGCGTGACAAATGTGATAGGTGTAAAATCCTTTGCCGTCCAGTTGCTTGGTCCGTTGCTGGTAGTCGGGTAGATCCAATTGTCAAACTCTGCTTCCTCTACATCCTCCTCAATAGCGTTCACCCTTGGGTTGGAGATAAACACTGGAGCCTTTCTGATCTTGTCCTTGCGCACAGCCCTCTGAGCCTCTGCAGTAAAGCCCAGTCCAAATTTGTCAGTTTTCTGTGTAAAGTCAGGAAGCCTGCCCCAGTTAGTACATTCACCTCTCTGAACCACAGCCCGGGCATCCTTTAGGGAAGCCATCTTCAAAGGAACATTCTCTTCGACTGCTGTTTCTGCTGCTGCTGAAATTGGATGCACCTCCTCGAAATGCTGAAAGGGGGTTTCAATAAACTCCCCGTCCATCTCAATGTATCTGAAGGAATTCAAATGGCTCACCATATACTCCTCTTCTCCTTGCACAGTGACGATCTTCCCTCTGACAGGGTACTTCAGCTTCTGGTGCAAGGTAGAGGTCACTGCCCCAGCTTTATGGATCCAAGGTCGACCCAGTAGACAAGAGTATGATGGACGTATATCCATCACATAAAAAGTAGAGTCAAACACCTGAGAGCCCACACGAATAGGAATGTCAACCTCTCCATGAACCATCCTTTTTGAACCGTCAAAGGCCCTGACGATGATATTGCTGGGCTTCAGTTCCAGGCCTTCACAATCTAAACGGTCTAAAGCCTTTTTTGGTAGAACATTCAAGGAAGAACTAGTATCCACCAATACATGCGCCAGAGTAGTGCCCCTGCATTCGATAGAGACATGCAGGGCATCATTGTGATCTCTTCCCTTCGCAGTCAGGTCAGCATCTGAGAAACCCAAGCCATTGTCTGCTGTCAAATTTGCTACGCAATCAGTGAACTGGACTGCAGATGTCTCCTGTGGCACATGGGCCGTCTTGAGAAATGAGATCAAGGCCTTAGCATGGGCCTCAGAGCATAGCAATAAGGAGAGCATGGAGATCTTGGAGGGCGTATGCCCCAGCTGCTCGACAATATTGAAATCACTCTTCTTTATTATTTTCAGGATTTCCTCCATTTCTTGTTGGGAGGCCTCAGCATTTATAGATATTGGTGCCTCCATCCGGGCAAGCTCCTCTTCAATCCCTTTGCCCCGAGCATTAGATGACTCGGCAGCAGGGGAAACAACTTGATCAGCAACAGGAACAGGTACACTTGTAGGTGTTATAAGGAGGGGTCTTCGAGTAGCGGGCGGTGCAATGTCAGGCGAGAAAAGCCTGCCACTGCGGGTGACCTTGGTTGGACCAGTGATATCGCAGATACTGGCGCCAGTGTTGAATTCTTGTTTGATTCCATTCACATATACGTCTGCCCCATAATGCCAGGGGACAGCTTTATCAGACACGTAGGGGAGAGGCCCCGGAACAGTAATAACCACAGGTGCAACAGTCATGATTTGAACAAGCTTCTTTGGGAGAGCCTTGATTGGATTATTGAAGATGGTAACCACAGAAACTTCTTCTACCGGAACCAACTGAACAACAGACTTCTTAAACAGAATCTCCTTGCTATCCATTAGGCTTTGGATGCCTAACTTCAGCAAGGGACAACCAGATAGGGAAACAGCACAGAACAGGCAACCTTCACTGCAACCCGGAAATAAACCGGCCAGCAGTAGGTTCTTCTTGACAGTCTTCAGAGGGGTAGCTAGATCATTCACAGAAACAGCATACAACTCTTCCTCAATGGCATTTACTCTATGCTGGGGCATAGGAGCAGTTACAACATTCGGTCTCTCAGGCGCTTCAAACTGAATTTCCTTTACGTCGATAAGATCTTGCACTTTGTTTCTCAAGGCCCAGAAATCATCAGTAGTGTGCCCGGGACTATCAGAATGATAAGCACACCGGGAATTTGGGTTATACTTAGGAGATGCAGTGTTGACGACCTTAGGAGCTTCTTTGAGGGTCGCCAAGTTGGTTGATAATAGTTGGGGTAAAATTTGAGATAATGTCATACTCAGCCGAGTATACTGCCTCTTGGGCCTTTCACTTCTTTGTTGATTGTACTGCTGAGGAGCAGCAACAGGTTTTGAGATGACCAAAGCATTGACGGCTTGGCGACTTTCGGGCTTGACTTGTCTTCTAGGACCATAGACGGCACTTGCTTCTTTCTTAAACGGCCTCTTCTCAGTACTGGTGGAGGCAGCCTTTTGTATCTTGCCTGACCTGATGCCAGCTTCAATTCTTTCTCCTGTCATAATCAAATCCGTAAACCCAGTGGAGGAGTTACCAACCAAATGATTGAAAAATGGACCAGATAAAGTCCCTAGGAACATATCAACCAGCTCACGATCAGTCAATGGAGGCTGCACCCTGCCAGCCAAATCTCTCCATTTTTGTGCGTACTCTTTGAACCCTTCACCCGTTCCTAGAGACATACCCTGAAGTTGGGTACGCGTAGGAGCGAGATCAGAATTGTATTGGTATTATCTGTAGAATGCGGTTGCCAAATCTTCCCAGTGTCGGATACTAGTTCCATCTAATTGGTAGAACCATTCAAGCTGTGACCCCGAGAGGCTATCTTGGAAGAAGTGAATCCAGAGGTTCTTATCCGCCGTGTAAGGTTGGATCTTCCTTACGTACGACCTCAGATGCAGCTTTGGGCAGGAGACCCCATCATACTTGGCGAAGGCAGGCGCCTTAAACTTGTGTGGAATTACTACTCCAGAAGATAACCCCATATCTCTGAAATCCAGTCCCGGCACATTCTGAATCTCCATGGCGCTCAAGCGGTCCTCCAATTGCTTGTATCTGTCAGCAGCAGGTGGGTATTGTTCGTCATTATAGTCCGTCTCGTTGTCGGAGACTGCGGGACTAGGAGCTCCCCCTTGGGGACTGTTTTTCTCAGCAGAAGAAGTAGTTGGTTCAGCTTCATTATGGAGTGTGTTCCCAAATCTGCGTCCGGTGTTGAACAACGCAGTCCTCTTTTTCTTCTTCTTCTTCAGGAGTAGAGTCTTCAACTCTTACTGACCTTGGGCTAGGCTTAGGACCATCTCTTGAAACTGTGCACTTTGGGCCTGAAGGGCCTTGATTGCTTGCTCACTGGAGGAGTCTGGATTCATGATGACTGTTCAAAATAAACAGCGAAGGAGATTAAGCAACCTGTGAAATAGGGTACCTGCTATGCATATGGTGCAATGGAATGCGTATGTTTTATGTTTTCAAAGACAAACAAGATTCAACTTTGTAGACCAAAAGGAAACACACTTCATTAGATTAAAATTTTCAATTGTTCAACAATTTTCCCTTAGGCGTTACAGGAATGAAAAAAATACTGGAAAGGAAATAAAACTATAAAAGGAAATATCCAAAGCTCATCAATGCTCCCATAGCCTCCTCTTTTTAGTGCTGATGTAGTTGTTCAGGACCCTCTCTTCCTCCAATTGTTTAGTCAGCCTCTGGATCTTCCGTTCCTGCTCGTTGAACTTCTCCCGATAGAAATCCCGCTCTTCCTTTAGCTGCGCCCAAGATCTTTTCATTGTGTCAAAATCAGTAGGTATCTGAGGAGGGAGGACAGTTGGAGGAATCCCATCTTCATCAGGAGATTCAAGGATGAGAGGTCTAACAGCTTCGTACGGCATACCTAACCTCTGAGCACGGATGCGGACCCACTTGCAATAGGGTTCCATTGGTAGAGAAGTCTTTGGTCCTAACTCATGTGGGTCAGCTTTGTGAATTCTGTCCCAAGCTCTAATGAATCCATGGCGTAGTTTGTCACTGTCTGCCTGAAACTCAAAATGGAAGTGAGGAACCAGCATTTCATGAGGCCCATCTCTTCTGGCTCTTCCAAACTGACGGAGAGCTAAGCATGGATTATAAGAGATTCCTCCTTGGATACCGATCAACGGGACATTAGGGTATTCTCCGCAACGGTCAATAACAGCTACCTCATCCAAACCTCTGAGAGTCCAGGTGATGTCATTATCAGTGAGAGACATTAACCTCCGAGCCCAACCTTTTCCTTCTTCATTCTTCAGCACGAACTTAGGAAGGTGCAAAATAAACCACCTTACTAGCAAAGGAGCACAACACCACGGAGTTCCCCGTTTTCGAGCAGTACGAGCATAGAGTTGTTGTAGAATATCACCCAAAAGAGTGGGTACCGGATTCCGAGACATGAATATCCTTATGACATGGATACTGATAAAGGTTTCAGGATTGGGAAACAATACCAGACCATAGATCAAAAGAGCCAGAATATCCTCGTACGCCTTGAAGTCCAAGTCATTCCAGAAATCATTAGCCTTGCCAACCAGAAATTTGACCAAAAAGCCCTTTACCCCATTTCTAGTTTCCCAGTTGGACAATACCTCTTCTTTGGTCAAGGGGAGAATTGCAGCAATCTCTTCAGGCCTAGGAGTCTTTTCCAAACCAGTGAATGGAGTTTGTTCCGAAACAGGGATCCCAAGCAAATAAGAGAATTCTTCCAGGGTAGGAACCAGCTGGAAGTCTTGAAAGGTGAAACAATGATACAAAGGGTCATAAAACTGGGTCAGAACACTTATCAGTTGTTGGTCCCAGTTTGCAGTGACCAAGCCAAGGAGAGAACCATGTCTGTTGATGAAGGAAGAAGTGTTTGGAATCCTCCCAACCAAATCCTTGAGTAAAACTGGTGGTTGAACAAAGTTGAGCCGGACAGTATTCCTACGCACGGGCATCATGATGTCCTACAAAACAGAGCAAAGATGAAACTCTTTTGTCTTTGAAATGGGTTAGTCCTTTATACAGGATGCATGCAATGGTATGATGGCATGATGCTATGATGAAGCACACCACAAGTATTCACACAGGCAAAAATGATAATGCACACAAGTCACACAAGACACCCTTAGGTTTCAGGCCAGCATGAGTTTCAGGTATTACCCTCTTTTGGTTTTGTTGGTTAAAACCTGTCCTATCAAAAGTCACCGGGTTCTAGAGGATCTCAAATCATTAGCTACCCTCAATCGGTCATAACTCCAGCATCGCAATCTTTTCTCGCGGCCAGAACCATCTCGAGAGTTCAGCCACAATGAGTGTAGCATACTGCTACTGTCCTAATAGCCAAGTTGGTCAATTTAGGGTTCTAAGGTTGGTTGGTGTTTAATGACTCCTTAGAAGACCTATATTCTCCCCGTTGCAACAAAAGGGATATAGGTACAGACTAAGATGCCACACCAACGTAGCCACTGCTTCACCCATGTCGGTCTACGCCGGACAGGTCCCTCACAGATTATGCTACCTAAAAAGGGTATTTCCCAGATCCGGGTTAGGATCTATGAAACTCCGATGCAAAGCCCACAAATATAAAAGCAAACAAACAAACAATTGAAAACAAAGGTGATCTAATCCCTAAGGTTACTCCACTTTTAAGTATATCCCCAGCAGAGTCGCCAGTTCTGTGATACGGTGGGAGAACTGACTTGAGGTTTTGCGTTTGTTTTCGCAAATGTTTCGGTTGAGCAAGAGTCGCCACCGACTTTTTATTTTATCCTAAGGAAAGGTTTAAAAAGCACAGCAAAAAACCTTTGAGATTTTTCTTGGGTTCGGGGAGTAGATTATAGAAAGGGAAGGTATTAGCACCCTTTCTATCCATGGTTATCCATGGGCTCTTAGTTACTTGCTTAGATCACTTGCCTTTTGTTTTCAATTGTTTTAAATGGTGCTTGTGTGTGTGTGTGGGTTTGAAAATGTTTTGAAAAGAAGCCAATGTGGTGGCAACCTTTGTAATGATCCATGTGGGGATGTATACAAAGATGTATGTCTTTTGAAAAGGTTTTCATTTTTTTTTTGAAAGTTGTTTTGAAAGTGTTGTGAAGTGTGGTTTTAGAAAATAGGCAAGTGTTTTGTTTTTGCAAGTTTGATTCAAGTAACTAAGAGGTTATCTACTCCTAAATTTCTCAAAGGATTATTGCTATGCTTCAACCCTTTTAACAAGTTTGTTCCACCATTGTATTTGGTGGACAATCTTATGTTTAGGATGTGAAAGGGACGGGCGCGGGTCATCGTTTAGACCATAATTGCAATGGTGCCAAGTATCTTTGGGCATTTTCTTTAAGGGACTTGATCATTTGTTTTTGTTTGTTTTGAAAAATTTTATCGAGGGACTATGATCATTCAATTTGTTTGTTTGGCCCAAAGAGACCTAACATGCAATATGGCCCAATTTTGAAAGGCAACAAGTGGAATACCCTAGGGGGTGCAAGTGTGATTTGTGTGTTCATTTTCATGCTTATTTGTCTTGAGATTAGGTCATAACTATTTTATCGTTTTTTCGCATACAAACCCTAATTCTAACATGGTATAATTAGAAAGCAATAAAGTGCGAAAATAAACTTACTAAGCTATTACAAAACCAAATATGGGAAGGGGGGTACAAATGTTCAAATGGGGATTTTGACAAGGAATTTAAACCTAAAACTATTACATCAATATTGAATTTATACAATTTAATTAATGTATAATAATTAAATAAAAATGGAATAAAATATGCAAGATGCAAAAATGTTTTGTATATGTATGAAAAAAAAGTATTATTTATGTAAAAATAAAAGATAATAAAAAGGTATTATTTTTGGAGTTTTTTTTTCATATTTTTGGGAAAAACCCTAATTCTATTAAATAAAATGTGTTATTATTTAATTTAATACAAGTATTTATTTATTATGTACAAAAATAAAAATAAAATGAAGTATATTATAAAAAAGTATTTTTTATATCAAATATTAATAAAAATGAAAAATATAAGTATTTTTGTATCTCTAAATATGTATTATATATATAAATAATAATAATTTTTAATATGTATAAAAAAAAGTATTTTTGTGTAAAATATTTTCAGAGGGTATAATAAAATAAAAATGAAAATAAAAGTATTTTTACCTATTTCTCAATATTTTAATGAAATGTATATATTTATTTATCTAAGTATTAATCAAAAGAAAATCATATAAATACCTAATAAATTAAAAATGGTGAGAAAAAATATTTTTATATTTTTTATGTCATGAGAAAAAATAAACAAAGTCAATCAAAAAAGAAAAAGGTCAAAAAGTCAAAGAAATAAGCAAATGGGCCTTGGGGGTGTAAAAGCAATTAGCATGGTGTGAATAAGAAAAATACACAGGCCCAGCCCAAAAGACCACTGTCTTCAACCTCCAGCAACAATGTTTGAACAAAACGCGCGCCACTTTCCTCCATTGCTAAGTCCTGATTCTTGGCTTTTTAACAAAAACTCATAACATAAAAAATGTTCAGCATGAAGAGACGATTCTAACCATATGCATAACTTGATCTAACTCTCTAAGATGAGGGAGAATTTCTCCTCCCCCAAATCCTAACCTAGTTTTTCTGCCATTTTCAAACTCCAAATTCTCACAACTCAAGCAAAAGAAATGAAAAGTAAAAACATGTTCATGTTCAGTGGCATGAGTAGAACCTTGTTTCTTCACAAACTTAAAGCTAATGATGCCTAATAAGAGAGATACGAATTCAAAAACTTACCTGTTCAGTTGAAGTTCTATCTGGAGATGTAGGAACTTTCAGTGCAAGGTGATGATTGGAGAAGCTTCCTTGAGGTCCAGGGATGCTATTCCAATGTTTACTTTGTCTTGAAAGCTTCTGAATCGAGCTAGAGAACTTCACCTGCAAGTCAGAAATGTAAAAATGGTGGAAGTGGTTAGAGTGATTACAGGTCGTGCTTTTGCTTTTGGTTAGCTTGCATAGATGGTATGGAAGGTGTGTGAACTGGTTTTGGCAAGAATGCTTGAGAGAAAAAGAAGTTGGCACTCAAACTGCAGAGGCAACTCTGTTTTTGCAGTTTGATGGTGTTTTTTGGTTTGATGATGTTTGGGAGGCCAATGGCTCGTGCAATAGCTTGGTTATGATGTCTGTAATGTGTTTGATAACTTTGTTCTTGTGTTTGTAAGCTGGTTTCTGAGTTGGTACAAGTTATGCCACATTTCTTGAACTTGAAGCAAACAAAAGCCACTTGATCATTCTAGCTTGTACAGGCCCTCACACTATGCTGCATCTTTTTGTCTTGATCAGAGTGTTATGTCCATGAATCCTGTGTCCAAAGATATGCATTGTACCATTTGATTTCCAAACTTGACATAAAGTTCTTCTTTTCAAAAATGGATAAACCACTTTTTCCAATTAAGGCTTAATTCCTTGTGTAATGAATATATGAACAAAACAAAGCTAAAACACAATGGATTGACATTTAATTATTGAGTGTAACTTGGTTTAAGGACCTGTAATCAAGGGCATGCTGGTTTTGAGAAGTTTGCATAACTTATGAACATGAAAAATGGCCAATTCAAAAGTGAGTTTTTGCTATATTGTGAAATTCGATTCTCCCTAACCATGAGGTTGTTTGAGAAGTTCTCGGACATTTTGGAAAGCTTGGAATGTGTACTACAATCCATCGTTGAAGTGCAATTTGAAATTCCAAGTGGAAGTGTATGGAAAATGGCCTTGAAGTGGGGTAGAAAAACTTGTCAAAATAGGTCAAAAAATTCACTAAGTTAAGAATGGTTTAGTGCCCTTATTCAAAAATTTGTAACTTGAGATACAAGCTTCAAATGAGAAAACTTTGTGAATCAAAGTTGTAGATTATGCAACAAGCTACAACTTTCATGTTTTGACTTTTGTTTGAATCCAAATGAATCATGGTGAAAAAGTGGGGCAAAGTTGGGGAAAAATTAGGGTTTTCCATAACTTAGAAAAATTCTAAGTTATAAAAAAAATTCATTTTAAACCCTAATTTGCATTTCTTGGTTTCTTGGTGAACAAGTTTCATGATTTGGCATGTTTTGATGAAAAATGAATCTTGACTCTTGATTTTGACCAAAAAGTCAAAGTTTGACTTTTCAGTGTACAGTCAAAATTGATCAATTGACTGGGAAATTCAACTGTCAATCTTGTGTACTTGGGATCTTTTGAGCTTGATGAATGTGTCAAGACCATTTCATGGGGTCCTTGAGTCCATATATGAGCTTGGTTTGCCATTGGCTAGGTCAAACAGTCAAAAATTGCCTTTGTGCAGTCAAAACCCTAAAAATGACCATTTTGCCCTTTTGGTGATCTGATCAAATTTCTTGTGGAATTATGATCCAAACTTGATCAAATGGTCCATATGAGTTCATAATGTTGATGTGGGTCAATTTTCATGAGATTTGACTGTCAATTGGCCACAGTTGACTTTTTCCCCAATACAGTTGATTTCTAGGTCATCTGTTCAATTGACTGGGTAAAACTTGGGATCAAGACTTGAAACTTGGTATGGGTAAACTTGGGAGTCCAATATGAAGCATGAAAGTCATCTTAGGCATTTTAGGTCAAAACATCTTTGTTCAAACACAAACCCTAATTTGAGTCCACAGTGCAAGGAGAAGTCTTGAGCAGGGGAAACCCTAACTGGATCTTGATCTTCAAGGTTGATGAGAAAATGTTGAGGAAATGGGAGGGCAAATTTTGGGGTACAACACTGGTGAATAGAGAAACTGTAAGGTTTGGACATTTCTGTTTGCCCCTGTTCCTGTCATTACGAGTAATCGTCTTTTGTTTTGCATGTAAATATTTATGAGCAACAATTATTGTCAAATGCATATAAAAAAAATGAACCATTGGACGTGTTTGCAAAACAAAACAGAAAAAGGAAACAATTTAAAATTTCTTTGTGAAAATGAATTGTATTAATTTTGAAGTTGGCCTGTAAATAGGCGTTTTTGTACAAGAGGATGACGTCCTAGTAAGAGAACGCCGCCGAAAGATGAATTATACAATTTGTGAAAAATAAAGAAAAACAACTATTTGAACAATCCCACTGGGTTCCAACTCTGCTATTGCCTTTATATCTTTGAGTGTCTCATCACTTTGCTACTTAGTTGAAGGTAGATCATATTGATTGGCGCTGGCCGAGCTTGATAGTAGATACCAAAGTCTGGTTGCAAGATGATCTAATGAGACATAGTGTTAGGCTTTAATCCCTAATTTTTGCCTGGACCGCCCTTTCATGTTTTCAGTCCATCGGGATACCCTTTTTTTCCCAAGCCGCCTTTTCAGGTTTTCAACTTGTCGGGTGTACAATTTTTTCATTTTCATCCCTTACTTTTGCCCGAACCCTTTTGGTTCGCCGGGAAGCCCTTATTTTTGCCTAGGCCAGTCGACCTAGCGGGTCCTTGATTATGCGTAGTATTTTTTCACTATGTCTGCATTGACGGGGTGAGGAAGGTCGTCACCATCCATGGTGGTTAGAATCATAGCTCCTCCTGAGAAAATGTTCTTAACCACAAATGGCCCTTCATACGTAGGGGTCCATTTACCCCTAGGATCATCTTGAGGTAATATGATGTGCTTGATTACTAGATCCCCGACTTGATACTCTTGTCATCTAACTTTCTTGTTAAATGCCTTGATCATTCGTTTTTGATACGTCTGACCATGACAAATAGCAGTAAGTCTCTTTTTGTCAATTAAGTTCAGCTGATCAAGCTGGGTCTGGATCCAATCGTCTTCGCTCAAACCAACATCCATCATAATCTGAAGAGAGGGTATCTGAACTTCAATGGGCAAGACTGCCTCCATGCCATACACCAAAGAATAGGGTGTTTCCCCTGTTGACGTCCGCGCTGAGGTACGGTACCCATGAAGAGCAAATGGTAACATCTCATGCCAGTCTTTGTATGTCACCGTCATCTTCTACACAATCTTCTTGATGTTTTTATTTGCCGCATCAACAACCCCATTCATCTTCGGCCGGTAGGGAGAAGAGTTGTGATGATGTATCTTGAACTGCTTGTAGAACTCGGTGATCATTGTATTGTTGAGATTTGTACCATTATCCGTAATGATCCTCTCTGGTACACCGTATCGACATATCAGGTTGTGTCGGATGAACCGCACCACGACATTCTTGGTTACTGTAGCAAAGGAAGCTGCCTCAACCCACATCGTAAAGTAATCAATAGCTACCAGAATGAAAAGATGCCCGTTAGACGCAGTAGGTCTGATCTCGCCAATCATATCGATGCCCCACATTGCAAAAGGCCACGGTGCTGTCAAAATATTCAGAGGAACCGGAGGTACATGCACCTTATCAGCATAGACTTGGCACTTATGACAGGTCCGAGAATGCTGATAACAGTCGGCTTCCATAGTAGACCAATAATATCCCGCCCTTAGGATTTTCTTTGCCATGGTATGTCCACTGGAATGAGTTCCGAAAGTACCTTCATGTAACTCTACCATAATCCTTTCTGCCTCGTTCTTATCCACACACTACAATAAGGTTGAATCATGGTTACGCTTGTAAAGGATACCATTACTGATGAAGAACTTCGCAGTGAACCTCCTCAGAAACTTCATATCATTAACAGATTCACCCTCGGGGTATTCCTGAGCCTTAAGGTACCTCTTTACTTCGTGAAACCAGGGTTTATCTGCTACCTCTTCAGTCTCAATGTCATAGCAACGTGCGGGTTCGTCTAACCTCTCAATGGTAATATGGGGATCCTCATTGTCCCACTTGACTTTAAACATAGAAGACATGGTAGCTAGCGCGTCCGCTAACTGATCCTCCTCTCTAGGGAAATGCTCAAAGGTTATCTCCTCGAAGTGTGGGAGCAATGTCAGTACATACTCCTTGTAAGGAATAAGATTTGGGTGCTGCGTATCCCACTCGTCTTTAATCTGACTGATCACGAGAGCGGAATCTCCGAATACACTCTAGAACTTAATCCTTAGGTGAATAGCTGCTCGAAGGCCCAGGATGCACGCTTCATACTCCGCCATGTTGTTGGTGCAGTTAAAACATAATCGGGCGGTGAACGGAGTATGACAGCCTTCAGGAGATATGATCACGGTGCCAATGCCATTACCCAAAGCATTTGAAGCTCCATCAAAGTGCACAGACCATCGGGATTCCTCCTCAGGTCCTTTATCCGGTCCAGGTTTTCCATAATCAGTCAGCAACATGATGTTCTCATTCGGAAACTCGAAATTCATAGACTAGTAATCATCCACGGCCTGATGTGCCAAATGATCTGCCAACACACTCCCCTTGATTGCCTTTTGGGTTGTGTATTGGATGTCATACTCAGTTAAGATCATCTACCATCTTGCTATTCTTCCGGACAAGGCAGGCTTCTCGAAGATATACTTGATTGGATCCATCTTTGATATCAATAGGGTAGTGTGAGTCAGCATATACTGTCTCAGCCGGTGAGCAGCCCATGCCAAAGCGCAACAAGTTTTCTCAAGAAATGAGTATCGGGTCTCACAGTCAGTAAACCTTTTTCTAAGGTAGTAAATAGCATGCTCTTTTCGGCCAGACTCGTCATGCTTTCCCAACACGCACCCCATGGAATTGTCGAGTACTGTCAAGTATAAGATCAAAGGTCTTCCTTCAACTGGAGGCATCAGAATAGGTGGCTCTTGGAGATATTCCTTGTTCCTTTCGAAGGCGGTCTGACATTCATCATTCCATTTTACCACTTGATCCTTCTTCAGCAGCTTGAAGATTGGCTCACAAGTAGCAGTCAGGTGCGAAATGAACCGGGCAATGTAATTCAGACGTCCTAAAAAGCCTCTAACTTCCTTTTCTGTTTGAGGAGATGGCATCTACTGTATAGCCTTTACCTTTGCAGGATCCACCTGAATACCTTTATCACTAACGACGAAACCCAGCAGCTTACCAGACCTCACTCTGAAGGTGCACTTGTTTGGGTTTAACCTCAGCTTGTACGTCTTCAACCTGTCAAATAGCTTCTGAAGATGGTCAAGATGTTCTTCTTCAGTCTGGGACCTTACAATCATGTCATCAACGTAAACTTCAATCTCTTGATGAATCATGTCGTGGAACAAAGTGACCATGGCACGCTGATACATTGTCCCAGCATTCTTCAACCCGACAGGCATTACCTTGTAATAGAAAGTGCCCCACTGCGTAACGAAGGTTGTCTTCTCCATGTCCTCAGGAGCCATCTTAATTTGATTGTAACCAGAAAAACCATCCATAAAGGAGAATATTTTATGCTGCGCGGTGTTGTCGACCAGAACATCGATGTGAGGTAGAGGGAAATCATCCTTGAGGCTCGCCCTATTCAGATCTCTATAGTCTACACACATACGTGCCTTACCATCTTTCTTCGGTACCGGAACCACATTGGCAACCCACTGCGGGTAAGAAGTAACAACTAGAAAACCGACATCAAACTGTTTCATGACCTCAGCTTTAATTTTCTTAGACATTTCTGGGCGTATTCGGTGAACTTTCTTCTTTACTGGAGGACAATCTTCTTTAGTCGGCAGACGGTGTACCACAATATCAGTATCCAACCCAGGAATATCTTCATAAGACCAAGCGAAGATCTCAACATAGTCGCGTAACATCTGTATCAACCGTTGCTTGACGCTAGGCTCTAGATTTGCACCTATCTTGACCTCTTTCTTGTCTTCCTTGGTACCCAAATTCACTGATTCCACTGACTCTTCATGCGGTTGTATGGCCCTCTCTTCCTGAAGTAACAGTCTAGCAAGTTCCCCAGGCACTTCACAATCATCCTCACCTTCGTCCTCGGCTTGGTTGATCGTATTTTCGAAGTCATAACTGGAAGTAGAAGAGTCGTTATCAATGGGATCCAGAGTGGATGTGGACCTGTATTATGATATGTGAGTGTGTGTAAGACAAATAGCTATTTTATAAAGTGTAAGATAGAAAATAAAAAAACAAGGAGCACAAAATTTGTAATGCAAGAAAACGTCCAATGCTTTATTGATGATATATGAAAATGACAAATAATAATAAGCCCTCACAAACAAAGCCAGGGTGCCTCGGGAAAGGCACCGGGCCGTAAAGTTTCAAATTGTCTGTTACTAGTCTCAAAATAAAAGTCTATTACTGTGTAATAATTGAGACGGGCACGAAGTCCTTCGCCATCCAATTGTTCAAACCACCATTGGTAGTCGGGTAAATCCAGCTGTCGATATCTGACTCTTCATCATCATCTTCAATTGCATTCACTCCTTGATCATGTTTGGGCATGGGTTCAGTTATGACGTTGGGTTTCTCTGGAGCGTCAAACTCAATCTCCTTAGCCTCAATCAAGTCTTGCACTTTAATCTTCAAAGCCCAGCAGTTGCTGGTATCATTACCTGGGCTATCAGAGTGATAGGCGCAATAGGAGTTTGGATTATACAACGGAGATGTGGTGCTGGGATTCTTTGGGGCTTCCCTCAGAGTTACCAGGTTGGTTTTCAACAATTGGGGTAAAATTTGTGACAAAGTCATATTAAGCCGAGTATACTGTCTCTGCGGCCTATCCATTCTTTGCTGATTGTTGCATTGTGGGGCAACGGTGGGTCTTGATATTACTACCGCATTCACTGCTTGGTGGCGCTCAGGTCGGTTTTGGCTCCTCGAGCTGTAAACTGCACTAGCTTCTTTCCTGAAAGGCTTCTTTTTTGTACTTGATGAAGCACCATTTTGTATCTTGCCACTTCTGATATGAGCCTCTACTCTCTCCCCAGTAATAATCAATTCAGTGAACCTAGACAATGAACTATCGATCAAATGATTGAAATATGGACCAGACAATGTCCCAAGAAACATATCCACCAACTCCCTATCAGACAGAGGGGTTTGGACTCTTCCGGCCAGATCTCTCCACTTCTGAGCACAATCCTTAAATCCTTCGCCTGTACCCATAGTCATAACTGGAGTTGGGTACGTGTAGGAGCAAGGTCGGTGTTATACTGGTATTGCTTGTAAAAAGCAGCAGCAAGGTCCTCCTAGTTGTGGACATTAGCTCCCTCCAATTGATAAAACCATTCAAGTTGAGTCCCTGACAGACTATCTTGAAAGAAATGGACCCACAGATTCCTATCGGCAGTGTAGGGTTGAATTTTTCTAATGCATGAGCGGAGGTGGAGCTTTGGACAGGATGCTCCATCGTACTTAGAAAAAACCAGAGCTTTAAACTTTTAAGGTATCACCACCCCAGATGCTTGTCCCAAATCTCCGAAGTCCAAATTGGGAACCTTCTGAATTTCCATAGCACTTAGACGGTCTTCAAGTTGTTTGTACCTATCCTCAGCAGAAGGGTACTGTTTATAATCAAAATCAATATCATTATCAGAGACCACAGGGCTAGGACCCTTTCTTTCCTCTTGATTCTATCCTCCTCCAGATGAATGAGACAAATCAGCTTCCTGTCGCAACCTATTCCCAAATCTGTGACCCATATTCAGCAGAACCACTTTCTTCTTCTTCTTCTTCTTGTCCTTCAGGATGAGAGTCTTCAAATCCTGTTGTCCTTTGGCCAAGTTCAAGAACATCTCCTGGAATTGAGCATTATGTGCTTGAAGAGCCTTGATAGCTTGATCAGTAGGTGTTTCAGAAGACATTTTGTGCTGAAATAAACATCGAAGAAGATAAGAAACATGTAACGGTACCTGTAATGAGGTGCATGGTAATGGAATTCGTATGAAATGATTTCAAAGACTTTGAGAGATTAAAATTTGTAAACCAAAATAAAACACACTTTATTAGATTAAACTTGTAACAATGTTTAATAATGCCTTCAAGGCGTTTACAAAAGAAATAATTGAAAAGCAAATCTAAACTAGAAACAATAAAAGACATCAGAAGTCCCATGGTCGTTTTCCCTTCGTGCTGACATAATCATTAATTATCCTTTCATTCTCAAGCTGCCTCATAAGCTTCAAGATCTTTCGTTCCTGATCATGATACTTCTCCCTGTAGGTATCCCTTTCTTCCTTCAACTGGATCCAAGATCTCTTCAATGCCCCAAGATCAGTAGGCATATAGGGATAGAGGACTGTATAAGGAACTCCTTCTTCATTAGTATGCTCTACAATCACCGGCAAAACAGCTTCATATGGCATCCCCATCTTTTTAGCACGGGCTCGAACCCACTGGAGATCAGGCTGCATAGGGAGAGAAGTCTTTAATCCTAGCTCATGTGGGTCATACCTGTTCACCCTTCCCCAGGCTCGTATAAACCTTCGGCGATGCTCATTAACATCCCCTTTGTAGTCAAAGACAATATCTGTAAGGAGAAGCTCATGAGGACCGTCTCTTTGAGTGCGACCAAACTATCGTAGAGCCAAGAAAGGAATGTAGGTTATTCCCCCTCTAATTCCAAGCAAAGGGATATTAGGGTATTCCCCACATCGATCAATGACATCTACTCTTTCCATATCCTTAGAACTCCAAATAATGTCCGTATGAGCAAGGGACATGATTCTGTAAGCCCAACCTACACCGTCCTCATTATTCAATATAGACTTGGGGAGGTGCGAAATAAACCACCTCTCCAGCAGTAGCGTACAACACATGAGAGTCCCCCCTTCTTCGTACAGTACGGGTATAGAGGGCATGTAGGATATCACCCAGAAGAGTAGGCACTGGGTTACAAGACATGAAGATCTTGACCGCATTCACATCTATGAAAGAATCTAGATTTGGGAAGAGAACCAAGCTGTAGATGAGGAGAGCCAAGATGTCTTCAAATGCTTGAAAGTCCAAGTTATCCCAGAACTATTGAGCTTGATCAATCATAAACTTAGCCAAGAAACCTTTAACCCCACTCCGCGTCTCCCAGTTGGATACTACATCTGCCCCTTTTAGATGTAAGACTGAAGCAATGTCCTCAGGTCTAGGAATCTCCTCCAAACCTGTGAAGGGTGTCTACTCAAGAATGGATATACCCAGTAAATCAGAAAACTCCTCCAAAGTAGGGACTGGCTGATAATCCGGGAAGGTGAAACAGTGATGCAACGGATCAAAGAACTGGAAAAGGACGCTCATCATCTGCTCATCCAACTTTGAAGTGACCAGGCTAAGGAGATGACCATGTCTTATAACAAATCAGGAAGTATCAGGAACTTTTGAGACCAACTCTCTGAGCTGAGCAGGTATCTGCACGAAGTTAACTCGAATGGTATTTCTGCGTACTGAAGCCATAATCTGTGAAACAGAACAAAGATGAATCCCCCCGGTCTTTGAAATGGTTAGTACAATGAAGTATGCACGCTATGTCATGATGCATGATGTCATGATAAAACACCCAACAGGTATAGCAGGTATCAAACATGGTAAAGGCAAACAAGTCACACAATAGCCCTTAAGTCTCAGGCTTGCATGGAGTCTAGGTACTACCCTCTTGAAGTTCAGTTGGTTTTAACCTGTCATAATAATAGTAACCGGGTTCTAGAGGTTCTCAATATCACTGACCATCCTCCATCGGTCATGGTTTCAGCTCACGCAATCTTTTCTTGCGACTGAAACTATCTCGAGAGTATGGTCTCAATGAGTGTAGTATCGAGTATC
The DNA here is from genome assembly GCA_948472305.1 of Vicia faba. Taxonomy (NCBI): domain Eukaryota; kingdom Viridiplantae; phylum Streptophyta; class Magnoliopsida; order Fabales; family Fabaceae; genus Vicia; species Vicia faba. The sequence goes on along the minus strand of CATIWC010001311.1, from coordinate 162,667 downwards.
AACCAGTTCTCAGCTCTATACCAAGGCCGACTATCTCACTACTTCATATGGCCAAGTTGGTCAATTATAGGTTCTAAGGTCAGTTGATGCTTAACAACCCATATAACAGCCCCGTATTCTCCTTGTTCCTCCACAAGGGATACCGGTACCAACTAATGTGCCACATCAACGTAGCTACTGCTTCAACCTTATCGGTCTACGTCGTACAGTTCCCTCACAGTTTATTGCTACTTACCTAAAAGGTGTCCCCAGATCCGGGTTAGGACCTATAGTAACTTCGATACAAAGCCCACAAAGATAAAGCAATCAAATAAAACAATAGAAGCAAGTATGATGAACTAATCCTAATGTATACCCCACTTATGGATTCCCAAACAGAGTCGCCAGTTCTGTGATACGGTGGCCAGAACCGGAATTGTTTTAGGAATGCTGGTTTGCGTTTTGCGTTTGTGTTTGCAAAATGTCGCAGTAAGCAAGAGTCACCACCGACTTTTATTTTATCCAACTGGAAAGGAAAAAAGCATAGAAAAATTCCTTTTTCGAGATATTATGAGTACGGGGGGTAGATTATAGAAAGAGAAGGTATTAGCACCCTTTCTATCCGTAGTTTTCTACGGGCTCTTAGGTACTTTCTCATCATTTTTAAAATTGCTTCTGTGTTTGTGTGATTTGAAATTTTTTTTGTTTTACTTTGATTTAACTCTTGATTCTGTCTTCAAGAGTGTTACGAAGTGTTTATGAAAACTTTGTTTGAAAAGAGTGTAAGTGTGGAAAAGTTTGTTCTTGAGCAAGTACCTACTAGCATCTACCTACTCGAAAAAAAGAATTGTTCTATGTTCGTTTCCTTTAGACAGCACTATCCTACTATTAGTGAGTAGGTAGCACCGTCGTTGGAGTTTTAAGGGTCAATTCGAAAGGGACGTACGATCACTAAAGCAATGTTAGGATGTCTTAGTAATAACCCTAATGTCTTAAGATCAATATTCGAGGCAACTATTCCGAGGAAACCTTTCCGAGGCAACTTTGATCTTTGGGACAAAAGAGCGACCACTAAGATATCCTATACTCAATGATCGTTTACCGAAGGCAACCAAATTGAGAGTATACTCTAGGAGTGCGCATGTGCGAGTGATTCAATTTCAAGTTATTTATCTTCGCACATTTAGGGTTTGCTAACTGTTTTAAAGTTAATCATACATTATTGTCATGCATCCCTATTATTCATACATCTAACAGTTAATATTTTGCGGAATTTAAAGGGCGAAAAATAAGCTACGCTATTACAAGGATTCGGGTATTTACATAGCCAAAAACAAACCCGTAAAAAAAAGCAATAAATGAAAGTAAAAGATCCTAATTAATCTATTACAACTTGTGAGCAATTACAACCACATGGTAAAAATAATACAATAAAGCGCGCATGATGAGTTAAGAACGAGAGAGAACTAGGGTTTTGACCCTGTCTAACCTAATCAAAAGAAAAAAAATGTTTTTGTTGTTTTTAAATATTTTTAAGAAAAAGAATTAGGTTTTTAAATTAAATACACAATTAATTAGTAATTAAATAAATTAAATAAAAAAATTACATGGCCTATTTTTTGTATTTTGGTTATTTTTAGGGAAATAAAAGTAGAAATTAAATTAATAAAACCCTAATTGTTCTAATTAATTTTAATTTATTTACAAAAAGAAATTAAAGTTACCTAAAATTAAATAACCTAATTCAATTAATTTTTGTATAAAAAATAAATATCCTAAATCTAATTGGGTGAAAATATTTTTTGTGATTTTTTGATAAAAAGAAAAATTAATTTGTGTTAGTGAAATAATTAAATAAATTAATTAAAAGAAATATAAAGAGAAAAAGAAAGGAAATTTGGGCCTGAAATAGCAATTTGAGGGAGTGTGGATAGAAATTTTCTGGGCCCAAAACAGGTTGGTCCACGTTGACTTCCATGTTCCCATGCGCTGCATTGACTGGGTCACATGATGGTCCTTCATGTGATGGCCTTTAGATTTGGCCATCTGGAGATCTAATGGCTGGATCCTGAGGGTACATGATGATCCCTTGGCCTGTGTGCACGCTGGATTACCTGAAGGAAAATAACAAGAAATAATAGGGGGGACCTGGGATTCGAACCCAGGTCCTGTAGCCTTTTCTAATGACCTAGCCACCAACTGAGCTGCGCGTGTTAGTTGTATACAACATACACAATAATTATTATATTATAAACAAGCGAAATAAAGAGAAGTTCGCGCGGAAATTCAAATGGACGAATGGAAATGTGCCACGCCAGTCATCTTCCTCCTTGCTCCGTTGGTAAAAGTCATAGACTTTTACCCACAGACAAATGTCTGTAGCTACATCCCTGGCTTATCTCAAAATCCTCCATGGGCATGATAAATGACTTCTAATGCCATGAATCAAACCGTCTTGGCATCTTGAACATCATGATACCCTTCATGGGGGCTAATTTTGCCTGCACATGAAAACCCTAAAACAAAATCCAAAAACCCCAACAATTGCAAATCTTCACAGAGTAAAAAAAATGCAATTGGATGTTATGAACAGCTTGCAAATGCTTCAAGAAATAAGAATATGTAAACATTTCATGCTATAAATGCCAAAATCGTGCAATTCGATTTCAAAAAAGGTCCAAGGTCGTGACTGACTTACAGTAGTTTTTAGCGCTGAAAAAGGCTTGTTCTTGATTGGTTTCGCTTGCTTATGATCCCAGGAAGCGATTGGGATGGCTAGAGGGTCTTGAGAATGTCTGGAAGTGCAAAATCGAACCACCACTTTTCTTGGATTTTCTCAAGTTTGTCCTGACCTTGTGCGCCTCTCAAAACCTCCTGTTTTAGGTCTGCAATTGTTCAATATATATATCAATGATTGAATTAGGGTTGAAAACATGATCTCAATCTTTCTCCATTATAGCTTTTGATTTGGATTTGATTCACTTAAAAATCATTCCAAAAATAGGCTAAAACCAATCTTTTTATGCATTCAAAGGCCTTGCACTAATTCAATCACTTGCCAACTGGATATAGGACCTGAAACATGCACAATATCTTGAGATTTCAATGTTTTGGATTTTTCCATGATTTATTTTGATTTAAATTGATTTAATTCAAATAAAAATTAAAATAAATAATAAAAATAAGATAATGATAATTGGAAAGAGCTAGGGCTCGTGGACCATGCTACCAACTCAAAACAAGTGCAAAAAGTTAGGCCCATTTAGCAAAAATTGCAATTTGAGGCATAGTTGACTTTTGACAATTTTGCAAAAAGGGTCAACTTCACCAATGCATAAATTCCTCAATTTTGACTCTATGAATGTGTTCTTAGAGTTTTTAGAAATCTTGAGATGTCCTCTAAGCAACCCTTTTGGTATGACCTCAATTTGGTATTCCATGTTCTTGTATGAAGCTTTGACAAAAAGGGTGTTTTCGTTGACTTTTCAGAATGACCTATAATGTCCAAAATTATAACTTCTTGTGAGTGCATATTTTGAACTTGGGATATGAAGATGGGTTGTAGAGCACATTATCCTCTTCAAAATGAGATTTGGATGGGTCATTTCTCATAAAGTATGAGAAAGTTATGCTTGGTCAAAGTTGAGTTTACTTTTCCTACAAAATCCTAATTTAACAACTTTTGGGTTTTGATGAATTGTGAGCAATCCTTGATGAATCATGATCAAACCTTGATCAAATTATGAAATATAATTCAAAATGAGGATGTTGACCAAAAATATTGAAGTTTTACTCTATGTGGGCCACAATTGACTTTTGCCCTAGCATGGTCGATTTTCAGGCCTTTGAGCAATTGACTGAGCAAACTTTCTCTGTAGGGCTTTAAACTTGACATGGATGATCTTGAGAACATATTAGGACAATGGTGAGAATTTTGGATCCCTTGGACTAAAGTATCTTGATGCAACATGAAACCCTAATTTGAGGTAGACTGCCTTAGGAGGGAGCTTGTCTGGTCAACCCTTGGACTTCCTTGAGCAACTTGAGGACCTCACTTGAAATGTATTGAGAAATATGAGAGGGAAAATTTTGGGGTACAACACATACCAAGGTTAAACTTTAAATATACCAGTGCCATCTAAAAGTCCAATGGTGATTAAAGTACCATCTCCCACCTCCTATGAAAGTGATAAATTTGTGCCATGGAGTTATGACACTACTATTTATGGTAATGGGTTAAAACAAGAATGTAAGTAATCATAAAGTCAAGGTCCTGAAATTAATAATATAGGGCATGACCCGCAATGGTCGTATATACGCTCCAGATCAACATGAAAACAATGATACTTTGGATAGGGATAAAAGAAAAGCCGTGGCTGAAACTAGCCAATGGCAGGAACCTTCGAGTAAAGCCTTAACCAACCAAGAGGCTTATGAGTTCTTAAAAATGATCTAGAAAAGTGACTATAAAGTGGTGGATGAACTTCACCAAACCCCGTCCATGATATCAATACTCTCATTATTATTAAATTCAGAAGCACACCGGGATTCTGTGATGAAGATTCTGAGCATTACTCATGTAACAAAGGAGATCACAGTGGATTAATTTGATGGAGTCATGGCTAACTTGACCTCATATTCACACTTGGGTTTCAATGATAGTGAGTTACATCCAAAAGGTATATCCCACAACAAGGAACTGCACAATTCAATCCAATACGGAAATACTAGTCTATCAAGGGTACTCACCAATATTGGTTCTTCCTTGAACGTAGTACCAAAGACTAGCTTGATGAAACTAACAATGGCCGACATAGTCATAAGACTAAGTTCTATGGTGGTTAAAGCTTTTGATGGCTCACAAAGCACTATGTTTGGAGAAGAGGATCTCCCCGTAAAGATTGGCCCGCATATTTTCTACATTACCTTTCATGTAATGGATATAGAACCGACATATACTTGCCTACTCGGGCGACCTTGGATTCATGCTGCTGGGGTTGTCACCTCAACTCTGCATCAGAAACTGAAGTTCCTCATCGAGGGAAAATTGGTTGTGATTGACGGAGAAGAAGACATCTTCGTAAGTCACTTGGAGTCCTACAGGTACATTAATGTGTAAGAAGATTGTGTGGAGAAACCATTCGAAGTCTTAAAAGTGGCTTTAGTAGTTACCATATCGGTAGAGAAAGTCAAAAGAAACGGAACTTCCATGACATCATGGAGAGACTTGCAAATAGCTGTGGAAGACCGAAAATCTAAAGGTTGTGGTAAGGTCGTGGAGATACTTAAAAAGAAAGAGCGCTTTAGATTGGGATATCTACCGTCAAAGGCTACTAAGAAAAATAAAATAGAATTTCCTCCCATTCAGGAAACCTTCATTAATAAAGGAGTAGTGCACGGTGGGCAAGTATCAGTAATATCACACAAGAGCATAAATAAAGAGGCGTCCAATATCATCTGTGAATGTGCTCCAGGCGAAGAGCTCAAGAATTGGACATGTGTGGAGATTCCAGAGATCTTTTTCTTTCCAAAGTAATTTTTTCTGTTTTAAAAGAACCTATGTCCCGAGGCTTAGGGGTAGCTTGTAAGGGCCCCCATTTATTTTCTAACAGTATTTTCATTAACAAAATTTATGTTTTGAATTTAATTGGGATCCAATTCTTTATCTTTTATTTACTACCTTTTTTCAAATTCGCAATACTTTTTCTTCATACGCACTTTCCAATTTAGCATTATAAAAAGAACCAAAACATGATAAAATGTGTAGATCCTCAACTTACCACACCGATAACGACACTTCCACTATCAAATATGACTTTGATGCACCAATTAACCAAGTTGAAGATGAAGGTGAGGAAGATTATGAACTCTCTGAAGATTTGGTAAGATTGTTAGAGCGTGAATCAAATGACATAAAATCGCACCAGGAGCCTGTAGAGATCATCAGTCACGGAATAGAGAAAGACCAGAAAGAGATCTACATAGGAGCAACCCTAGAAGAAAGTGTCAAAGAAAGGCTGATCAAGCTCCTGCATGAGTATGCTGATATATTTTCCTAGTCTTACCGAGATATGTCGGGTTTGGATACGAACATTTTCGTACCTAAACTACCATTCAAGAAGGGGTGTTCTCATGTTAGACAAAAGCTCAGAAGAACTTGTCCAAACATGGCTAGTAAAATATGAGAAGAAGTCCTCAAGCAATTTGACGCATATTTATTAGTTGTGGTAGACTATCCACCTTGGATTGCTAACATTGTTCCAGTACCCAAGAAAGACGGAAAAGTACGTATGTGAGTGGACTATCGGGATCTAAATAAACCAAGTCCTAAAGACGAATTTCCATTACCCCACATAAATGTTTTTGTTGACAATACCACTCAAGCTTTGATATTTTCTTTCATGGATGGTTTCTCAGGATATAATCAGATCATAATGGCCCCTAAGGACATGGAAAAGACTACTTTCATGACTCCTTGGTGTCGCGTATGGGATTTTCATCAAAGCACGAAGGAGGCGGAAAAGAAGAGTCGCCATCAATATTATTTATCCCAATAGGGGGAAAAGAAATACTGAGTAAACCTAATGAAAAGGAAAGAGCAAGGTCTCACGACCAAGAGAAGAGAGTTAGGAAGTCAATTAAGCAAGGGAAAGATATTATCACTCCTCACGTTCGTGGTACTCTACGGGATCCAGTAAGGTTTATTCTAATCTAAGGGTGTATAAAAATATAAATCTAAAGCTTAATGCTACAAGGGAATATATGCAAAGTATAAATAAAAAGAAGGTTTTTATTAGTCGTTCCTTCTTCTGTTGCGAACCTCTGTGCCTAGTACCATTTTCCATGCAATAGGGATCAAGGCACTCATAGTTCTTCTTAAAAATGTTTATTGTTTGTTGTGTGTTTTTTACGAGAATGACATGTTAGACATTCCAAACGTCGGAACATTGACTTGTTGGGTGCTCGTTTGAAGAGGCTTAAGTCGTTGAGTTTGCTTCGTGTTGGAATGTCTAAAACACATTTGTTTATGAAAAATATTTTTCAAAAGAAAAGACAAGTGGCAAAAATAAGTTTGAATTGGTTTGTGTTTTTTATCTTAAGAAAGGGTTTAGTGATTCGAAACACAAAAAAAACTAAGAATAAAAGAAAGATATGATCGAGAAGAAACCCGCTTATCATTTTCATTGCTTAACAGAAGTATGATTCTCATCATTTATTTATTAAGTGTTTTGAGGTTTTGAAAGAAAAAGAAGTTTTAGTTTTAATAGTATGCAAAAGGGGAATGAAAAAGTCTAAGGGAGACTAACAAGATCCTAATGTTATCATACAATGATGGTCCTAAGGTTAAGGTTGAAAGGGAAAATTCTACCTAAGTTAGCATGCATGGATAAGAACCTAAGGTCTAGTTAGTTCACATCTTAAATAAGATGAAACTAACATCCAAAGGGAACATGTCCTTTAGCAAAAGAGAAAAAGTAGAAGGAAAGTAAGCATCAAGCATAAGGAAAGTGTGTAGTGAAGAGTGATCATGCATTGTGAGGAGTGAAGTGTTAAGTGATGTGAAAAGGTCATGCAATAGAGGCTTAGGTCTAATTGTGAAAAAGAAGAAAAGTAGTCAAGTAGAAGGAGAGATGAAGTTTATAAGAAGAATACCTCATGGTCATGATTAATTGAAAATAATGTGAAAATGGAGAAGGTTTGTTGCCTCTTCTAACACGCACAACAAACTCAAAGACTTGTAGGAACTTCGTTGATGATCAACCAAATTAATACTCAAACACACTAGGGTTGCATCAATAATCAATCGCAAAATCATGGAAAACATAACAACAAAATGAGTAATATCATGAAAAGAATATTTGGAATTCTTGGTGTATGGACTAAGGGAATTTAATCAAGTTATGATTAACCAAATTCTATACTCGATTAATCTCGTGAGAATAGGAGATCCTACTCTTAAGCATTAGACCCTCTTGCATGGAACACTAGGTATATGGAGCAAAGTGATTGATTCGGGTTATGATTAATCAATGTAATCAAAGGCTTCAGCTAATCTCGTGTGAATAGCCATGCCCACACTCAACTATGAAACCCTTTAGGAAAGCTTGGCATATGGACCAAGAGGAGATAAAATTACAATTATTGAGATAAGGAGATACAAGCTAACTCAATGCCCAAGATAAAAATTAAACAAGCCCATACAAGGTGGCTATATGCATGCTCCTAGAAAGTGGGACTAGCATGTTAATAGTATTCTAAACAACCAATTGGGATAATTGATCGAATAGTTGTCACTGTAGGAAAGCCCAAGACCATGTTATGAATGTGTGCGAGTGTGCATTTGTAAGTGTATACCTGTTCATTGATGAGGGATCCAAGAGGGGGCCATGTGTTCTAAATGAATTATATATGCATAATTAAGCAACAATTAAAACACACAAAGAAATAAATCCTAAGATATTACAACTATACGGGAATGGGGGTACAAGTTTAGGAATGAGGATGTATCGAATCAAAAATTTGATTAAAAGTCTAAATAAACAAACAATACAACCCAATTGAAATAATTTAAACAACTAATTGAATTAAATAATTTTATTTAATAAAATTAATCAATAAATAAATTAATAATATTAAATAATATTTCTCAATTTAATTAATTATTTAAAACAAAATGTGTGATCGGTAGATCTGGAACTGACTGTTTAACGCTGGTTCGCAAAATGTCGCGGTAAGCAAGAGTCGCCACCGTCTTTTATTTTCTCCAAGTGGAAAGGACAAAAGCACAGAAAAATTCCTTATAGAGATTGCTCTCGGTTCGGGAGGTAGATTATAGAAAGGGAAGGTGTTAGCACCCTTTCTATCCATGGTTATCCATGGGCTCTTAGATACTTGCTCATTTGTGTTTTCAAAAATGGTTTGTTTGCTTTTCAACTGTGGGTTTTAAAAAGTTTCTTTGAAAATTCCAGTTCGACTCTTGTATCGGTCCTCAAGAGTGTTTGAAAAGTTGCTTTCCAAAGCTTTTTGAAAAGGTGTCGGTGTGAAAAGTATTTTTGATTTGTTTTGAGATTATAGCAAGTATCTAGAGTCGTCTACCTACCCTAAGGAATTCGTCTGTGTAAATGTCCTTTAAAGTAGTGCCATCCCACCATTGAGAGGTAGGTAGCACCACCGTTGGAGGTGTTCGGGTCAATTCGAAGGTTCGGGACATGGTGATCACCAGAGCAATAGGAAGATACCTTAGAAGCTACCCTCATGCCAGGTTCCCGGATCATGAGGACTTACTAAGACATCCTCTACTCGACGATCACCTTTCGAGGCAAGGCAACAGTGAGGCATACCCTAGGGGTGGTGTGTGATTCGTGTGTCGTTTTCATTTAATTTTATCTTGTTCATGTCATGGGTGATCTACGCGTTTGTTTTTATTTTTGTCATTCATTCTTGCATGCATTTATTAATAGTTAAAAAGATGCGGAAATTAAAGTTCCTAAACTATTACAAAGGCGCGGGTCCACATCGCCAAATTAAAATCCTGGACCCGATTTGGCAGAAAATAAAGAAGTAAAGTGCGAGAAATAAAATGTCCGAGTTTACAAGGCTTTGGGAGAATTACATTAATATTATAAGAAATAAAATAAAATGCGCGAATTGGAATTAAAATTGGAAGCGAGGGCGTTGGACCCTTTTTAATGAAATTAAATTAAATTATTAAATTAATTAAATAAAAATGAAAAAAGAAATTATTTTGAGATTTTTTGGATTTATGGTTTTTTATGTGAATTAAATGAAATTAACTAATTGACCCTAATTCTACAACTTTTATTTATTAAGAAAAACATGTTAAAATTAAACCTAAAATTAAATTAATTAATTAATGGTAATTTGATTTATAAAAATAAATAATTAATTATTAGTGAAAAGAAAAGAAAAAGGATAAAAATTGATTAAAACCCTAATTCTACAAATTTTAAATTTATTAAGAAAAATGTTTGAATTAAACCTAATTTTACAAAGCTAAATTAATTAATGATATTTACTTAAAAAATATTAAAATAAAATATATTTTTAATTTTGTCTTTTCTGATTTTTATATTATTTTTTATATGAAATTAATTTTTTATTGAATTAAAAGAAAACAATGGAATTAAAACAAATAATAAAAATAAAACAAAGAAAATAGAAAGAAATACAATACCAAGGGGGGTTCTGTCCCCAAATTGGAGGTAAAGTCAGTAATTCTGGCCCAATTGATTTCTGGCCTTATTGACTTTTCTGCTAGCGTGTAGCTCCATTGACTAACGCCCAGGGTGTTCTTCCAACCAATGCCCTTGGATTGAGGTAATAGGCCATGTGGCACGCTGGATATGAATCTATAGGATAGGCCTTCAAACAAAGTGCTGCATGGAATCACGTTAGGAAAAAATATTGAAAGAATGTGGGGGACCTGGGATCGAACCCAGGTCCTAGAGATTACCAACGCACATGCTTACCAACCGCTCCAACTACGCGTTTTGATTATATAATAGGAAACAAATAATATAAGATAAAACAATGGTTAGTGGCTGATTTAGCGCGAAAATTCAAATGCTCCAACCACGCCTTGACACTTCATCATCTTCTCCATGGCTTTTGTTTTTCCTGAAACAAAATAAACAAGATTGCGGGGGTTTTAAACCCCCACTATATACAGTGTGAAAAAATAGCGATTAGCTCGTCTGTAATCAGAAATTGGGCGCGACCCCATCATTGGAATTGTCTGAAGGTCCTGATTCTAATAGGCTAGGTCTCACGTCCTAATTTTTCCATAATTGGGAAACCCCAATTCAAGGTTCTGAAAACCCTAAGCGTCGTTCATGGTGGAATCGCGTATGGGCAATGATTCTTCAATTAAATCATACTGCTAGCTTCAGAATCAACTCATTAGTACAAATCAAGAATCAAAATGCATGGATATGGCCTGAATAATAAAACACGATTATGCAAAAAGAAGGACACAGTTTGACTTTTAATTACCAATTCTTGATGTTAGGGATATGGAAAACTATTCAGTTAGCTTCAGTAACACTTTTGCAAGCTATTGGGATTAATCTTGGCCTCTGAATCGTCCTCTAAGGCCACTTTCAGTTTTCAAATTTTTGACAAAAAACTCAACCTTGGTTCTTGATGTATGGAGCAGCCTGAAGGTTCTTAGGAGTAGGGTTTGCATTAGTATATATGTGTGAATGATTAGGGTTCAAAATTTGGTCCAAAGAATCAATGAACTGATGAGAAAATATTTGATTTCCATGCCATAATTTTTAAATCTTTTTCATGCAAATTTAGTTCCAATCATGTCCAATTAACTTGATTCTTTCTAAATCTGATCATGCACGAAAATTTGAAGTTATCCCATGCACAAAAAGATTTGATTGACTTGCTTTGATATTTTCCACATATTTATTTTAATTAAATGAATTATTAGCCATTAAAATTCAAATAAATAAATAAAAATGATGAAAAACTTCCCTTTGGGCCAAATGGTCGTGCACATGCTTTGGATGATGATTCTTGGAAGAAAAAGAGGCCCATTAGCATTTTTAAGGCATTTGAAGCAATGTTGACTTTTCAAAATACCCAAAAATTTCCCAACTTCCACAAGGAATAACTTGCTCAATGTTTAAGCTTTGCTCATGTTCTTGGACATTTTGGAAAGGTCTTTGAGTCCTATAACCAATGTCTTTGGTCCCATGTCATTTTGATTTACCAATCTCAAGTTATGGCCTTTGACATAAAGTCCCTTTTTGTTGACTTTTGAAAATGACCTATAATGTTGAAATTGATAACTTTTTGTGAGAGCATTTCTTGGACTTTAAGTGTGAAGAGGGGTTGTAGGAAATGTCTTTCTCTTCAAAATGAGCTTTGGATGGGAGTTTTCTGATAATCCATGTGAAAGTTATGCCTTGGTCAAGTTACAGTTGACTTTTTCAACTGTCCAAATATGGAAACTTTTGCATCTTGAGACTTTTTGAGCCAAGCTTTGAGAATCATGATCAAGAATTAATCAAATGATGTTTGTGGCTTCAAAATGAGATGTTGACCAAAAATTTGAACTTTTGACTGCCAAATGACCATTTTGCCCCTACAGTTGACTGTAGTGCAATTAGGGTTTTTGACTGTGCAATTTTGTGCTGTAAGTCTTGAAACTTGGTATGAGGATGCTTGACCATGTTTGTAAGCATATGGGACTTGATTGGACCCTTGGAAACTTCATTTTCTTTGTCAGAACCAAAACCCTAATTTTTGACTGTTAGGAGGCCCTTGAACTGTGCAACCCTTGGGGAATTTTGAAGCTTTGACTTGGCAAATTTTGAAGAATATGGGAGGGAAAATTTTGGGGTACAACAAAATGCATTTTGTATTTCACTAAAATGGAGGAAAAATAATTAAATAAAAGAAAAAGAGAGAAATAGAAATGGGCCTGAAACAAGTAAAACAAGGAGGTGTGAAAATCCAATCTGTTTAGGCAAAATGAGGGATCCCGAAGATCTGGTGTGAGCAGCTCCAGAGGTTAGGATGCGCGTGGAATCAGATGGTGTGAGACTTAGGATGCATTATGGTCATGCGTTTCAAGGCTGTTGGATGATGATCAGATGATGATGAGTGAGGGTGCTTGGTAGGAACAGTGGGACACATTCATAAAATCAAACAATGACCACAAAGGCGGTGACAAGTGTCGTCGTCAGATTAGTTATTTAATTAAAATTAATTAACAAAATGGACGTTAAACAAAAATTTAATCAAATGAGAGTAAAATCTATCTTCACTTATTCTCACTCTCATTATCTTATCTCTCTCTATGTTATTAAACCATAAACACTAACAAAATGCTAAAGGGTGGTGGTTTGAGATCTAAAGCGGTGGTCCTTCAAGAACCAAGCGGCTACAATTAAGAACTTCACGGTGGCGCCGTCGTGAATGTCTCTGATCCTAAATTTTTTTACATTTTCTAAATCGTCTCTTCCTCCTATTTACTAATTTGTGGTTCAATTTTGAAGAAAATTAAAGATCTAGCCTAGATGTTAAAAGGGGTTTCGAAAACCCTAAGTGTTCAGATGCATGAAATTGTTTAAAATCAGTAAGGAAACACATAAATGATGAAGGAAAAATGCGAATAGAGAAAGAATAGAAGCGGGAAAAGGAGAAAGGATCTTGGGAGCTTTGAAGTTGAAGATATAACCCTCTTTTGTCTTGGTTCTGGTAAGGTTTTTTTATTCTGGGATTGTGTATTGATTCTCTCTTCTTCTAAACTTGAAATTTGTGCTTCTTTTCTTCTAGCTATTTGCAATTTCTGAAGGGTTTGTGATTAGGGAAGATGGTGATAGATTTAGGGTTTTTTCTTTCTAGTTGTTGCGGCCTGTGCGAACAATATTCTCCTTTTTCAAAATTTGTGCATTGAATCCTTTTATATTGTGAAATAAGGGTTTTCTTGTTACTGGATTTGAGTGATTTTGTTAACAGGCCTCTGATTGAATTTCTGTATTGGGAGTTTTGGTGAATTGTGGTTTACTGTGGTAATTGTTATGTGTAATAACCGGAAAAAAAATATAGAGTCGCCACCATTAATTTTTATCCTAAGACGATAATATAATATAATAACCCTAATTGATGATACAAAGATTTTAAGTTCTTGACTCACTTTAGACGAATGGAAGGTGTTAGGAACCCTTCATCTACCTTGTTCACAAGGATACTAGGGTTTAGGTTTATGGTTTAAGAATAGGGTTTTAATTTTTTAATTAGGGGAAATCGCCATGGTTTTTAAGCTGCGTGCCTACGTATCCTCTTATGAGGAATCAGAGTCCCAATCCGTAGTTCAAAGTGTTTGGTTAGTTTTTTATATGGACTGTAGAGATATTTTGAATTAATCTTTGAACCAAGTCCGGGTTGAAAATAGTGGAATCGTAGACGCAGTTCGGAGTTAATATAAAATAGATTTACAATCCTTTTTTAAAATATCTTAAATTTGAATTAAGTTAGTAAAAAAAGTTAGCATTTGATTGGTTAGCTGTTTTAGAATATGTTATGCAATATGTAAAAAATAAATTTGAGAGAGAAAAAGATTTAATGCAATTAGAAAAATAAGGTTAGTGTTTTAAAAAATATTTAATTAATAAATAACTATTTTTTCCTACTTATTAAAAATATATTAAGTATTTTTGATAAAGTATACAATAATTATTTTATTAATATTTTTTATGCAAGACCAATATTTTAATGAAAATTATGCTAAAAAAAGTGATTATGTGACAAAAATAAAATAAAGAGAATAAGAAAATAATATAATTAAAATTAATTAACTTAGGCTCAGGGGGTGTAAAAGTGGAACCGAGTGGTGTATTTATTTAAGCCCAAATGTACATCTGAGCCCAATTAGCTAGGGGGTATAAATTATTTTGGAGTAGCAAAAACATGGGATGTAAATAATAAGGGCACAAGTTTAGAAATTGAACTTGGTCTAATTCCATACGGAGGGGGTGTATAATTAGTTTGATAGTAATTTATGAGGTCTAAGTAGCAATGGGTTTGAGGTCCAATTTATTTCTAAATGAATCTAATTAACTTCTATAAGGTAAGAAATTAAACAAATATAATTAAGTTCTATAATAATAATGTAAAAATAAAAAACTAAAACTAAAATAGAAAATAACTTATAAAGTGAGGGAAAGCCAATTACTACACAAATGTCTGAAAGAAGCTGATCTTTCAGTTATCTATCAGGAGAGACAATTGGAGAAAAAAAAGCTCGTGGGTGTTTGTTCTTAGGCCATTGTCTGTTCAAGACAATGACCCAAATATTTTTGACAATTGCTGATTCTCTAAATGATTGTTGATTCTCCAAATGATTGTTGATGGAAAAATTTTAGTTGTTCTGTTCAAAACCCTAAAGTTAACCAAAAGAGTTGCGTAGAAAGAATGTTTGTGAGAGAGAGATAGAAGATTGTTGATGTAATTGTTGATGACAAATCATGGTTAAGAGAGTCTTATTTATAGAATTAGAAATTAGGTAAAAAACTCCAAAAAGAAAATTATCCAACATAAAAATCCTAAGTTTTGTAGATTCTTTGGTCAGTAAGTCTACATACTCTAACCGATGAGAAATCAGTTTTGTCAATATTTGACCAATCAGAAAGTGACAAATTATGTGATTTTGTTGTTTTTATATTTTATATGATTTTTTGGTTATTTTTTAATTAAAAATTGAAAAAGTGAAAAAAATTATTGTTGAAAATTTATTAATTAAAAAATACGAAAATAATAATTTAATAATAAAAAAAATGATTTTTTGGGAAGACTTATACCAATTAAGACTTGATTGAAACTTGGAGGACAAGATTATGAACCTAGATACTTTTGTGATTTTTTTATCAATATTGTGATTTATTTGTTTATTACTAAAAATTTATTTTGAAAGATTTCAATTAATTTTAACATCTTGACTATTAAGTGTATAAAATTAAAGATTGAAAAAATTAAAAAATAATTTTAAAATACTCTTAAAACAAAAAAATAAAAAAATAATAAAATAATTACAAAATAACTTTGTATCTCCTTTTTATTAAAAAACACACAAAAGAATATAAATACAAAAAAATAGTGTAATGGGACTTGAACTGAAGACATTCCACTTGCAAGCCTTACTCCCTTACCAACTGCGCTATGTGATTCTATTCGAGACAAAAAAGCACATGGAAGCATATGAAGGTAGGAAAGTATTTTGCTATTTTAAAAATAAAAATAATTAAAGTAAATTATTATATATTTTAAATAAGAAAAAATAACTTATTGTTAAATCAAATGTGAGTAATACCCGAAAAATTTATGAAACTAAGTTTAAAAATAATTTGAATATTTTAAAAATGGGGAGGGCAATCTTGGGAGTATTTAATTACTCTCTGATTGAAGCGTGCGAGTATACAAAGTTTCGCACATTCAGATCGGAGAGTTATTAAATAATGAAAGACCCCAAAATTTAGACCAAAGAATATAAGGATACATTGTACAACATTCTCAAGAGTACAGAAAAATAGGCAAAGATAATGATGTATCATCCTACTAGAGTTAGAGGGAAAAGTGAGATTGACCTAGACAAGACGACACATACAACTCGCCAATACCTAGAAAAGAGATCGTAGATTTTGCATATTTACCGTAACTTAGGAGTTAAATAACACAAGTTTGAAAGTTGAATTACTAACACTTTGAGACTAACATAGTAAGCTTATAACACATATTTTGTCTATTCATCACAGCCTAGGGGATGAATAAAACAAAATTGATAATCCATTGCCGCATGGAGACTTAACACAATGAGTTATATCGCTGAAATACAGATAACCTATTGCTGCTTTGAGACTAACACAATGTTTTATATTGCAAATTTCGTATATTTACTACAACCTAGGGAGTAAATAGTACCAATATATATTTGTGTATTTATCACGACCTAGAGGATAAATAACACAAACATGATAACTCATTATCGCTTAGAGACTAACACAATGAACTATAGATTTTTTCATACCTACCACAACCTAGGGGGTAGATAACACAAGTATGGACTTGTGTATTTATCACGACCTAGAGGATAAATAACACAAAAATGATAATTCATTATGGCTTAGAGACTGACACAATGAACTATAGATTTTCGCATACCTACCACAACCTAAAGGATAGATAATACAAGGATAGGCTTTTGTATTTATCACGACCTAGAGGATAAATAACACAAACTTGATAACTCATTATGGCTTAGAGACTGACAGAACGAACTATAGATTTTCACATACTTACCATAACCTAGAGGATAGATAATACGAGGATAGGCTTGTGTATTTATCACGACCTAGAGGATAAATAATAAAAACATGATAATTCATTATCGCTCTGACACAATGAACTATAGATTTTTGCATACCTAGAACAACCTATAGGATAGATAATATAAGGATAGACTTGTGTATTTATCACGACCTAGAGGATAAATAACACAAACCTGGTAATTCATTATCGCTTAGAGACTGATACAATGGACTATAGATTCTCGGATACCTACCACAACCATGAGGATATATATTTGAAAAGTGCTTTAATAATAGAATCTTAGATAATTAAACCAAATATAAGGCCGAAGTTTACCAGTTGTGTCTGTTCTAAACCAAGGTGTTTGTTTGTTTTGCGTAGATAATCAATAATAGGCCCCAAGAAGATTCGTAGTGTTCTTACTCAAAGTAGATTTGCAAAGTCCATTCACGATGCATAATTCCCTAAATCAATATAAAAATAAAATTTATATGTATGTGCACCAAATGTTTCGTATCTTCATGCACCAAATGTATTATAAATGTTTTTTGATATCTTTTCTCCTTTTGAACCATTGGTTTTTTTCCTTAGTCACCAAATCCCCAACATTGTCTGTAGTTTATATTGAATGTGTGAAGAAAACACAAGAAATATAGGGTTTGAAGTGGGTTTTCCTTTCTTGAATAAATTTTTCTTCTAAGCATTATTCTTTGAACAATGCTTCTGAGTGTTACTTCTAAGTAATGCTTCTAATTAAGATAAGAAAACATAAACTTTAAAGCATAAGAAAAAGTAAATAACACATGATATATCCTAGTTCATTTCAGAAACCCGTAAGGTAGTCCAGTCCACCCTTCAAAGGTGATTTTATCTTGAACTTAAGGACTTAATCCACTATAACCAATCTGATTACAATCGCACGGGCAACCTCCGGTGACTAACATCCAATGATGTGTTCATGGATCCAAATTGAATATAACGCTCATTGACCCAACAGAATCCGATTCTTCTAAATCTCCTATCAGGTTTTCCTTTCAATGATATCCATCAATGATCACATAAGGCTTACCTTCACTCAGTCCCTTTTGAGATATGACTACCATTGACCCAATAGAATCTACAACCAGGATTTCACCTATGATGACCGCATCGAAAGTCATCTCATGTCTTATGATCTTCACTCGATCACTTGAGGAACCAACCAATTCTAAACATAATTGTTTTTCTGGAGATTACATGAGTGCTTCTTATCAAGTAGATTACTCCTAATTTAAGTACATATTGTTTGACGTAATTCTGAGTAACAACTCCTGTGTACAAACAACTTACATGAAGATCTTAAGTAATTACACAATTTGGGCAACAATTCTTGTGTTTTACATATTTCTACAAAGATAAATATAATCTAGGTTAAGTGCAGCATCTTGTAGTCTTCTTGTCACATTCTTCATCATTGAGCAAGATATGAGAAACAACTCTTTGTTTCTTCATCATTCTGTCAAGATGTATATGATTTATAGTTTGGATGACATCTTATAGAATTCTTCATTTTCATCTTCTTTCTTCCTAAAGCAAGATATGAGCAACAACTCCTTACTTTTTCATAATTCTTCCAAGATGTATATGATTGGTAGTTTAAATAACATCTTATAGAATTATTCTCCTTCATCTTATTGGGTTATCTTCAGCATGTTCAACATAACTGTTGTTCTTGTTGTTGTTATAGTGGTTGACAGCTTTTTGGTTGTGTTCCAATAATGAGCTTTAATTTTGACATTGAACACCAACAACTTATCTTTTTAAACATAAGATTCTTTTATTATATATCCAAGCAAAATAGAGTCATTGGCTATTTGAAAAAGAGTCGTTACAAATAGTACTTCTATGTCCTTTTCTCTTTCATAATTCAAGCTAGTTGAGAGGTAGTGGAATAAGGCTTTTTCTTAATGTGTAATATTGTACCATGTTACCGTTATATTCTTTCGTTCTGCACTTCAAACACTTCTGCGAGCATGAGTTTAGAAGTGGGAACATAACATAAGGTCTTCAGAACTTTAAGTCTTCAGAGTCTTCAGAACTGCGTCTTCAGAGCTGCATCTTCAGAGTCTACAGTACTTTGTCGTGATAACTCGTTTTATAGAACCTTGGACCAGAAGAGCTTCAAGTCTTTCGAGTCTTAAGAGTTGCGTCTTTAGAGTTTTCAGCACTTGGTCTTGAGAACCCGTTGTAGATAACCTTGGACCTTTAGAACTTTAGGTCTTTGGAATCTTCATACCTTCCATCTTTAGAATCTTTAGCACTTGGTTCTTTAAGTATCCTTATCTTTAGGACCTTGTGTCTTTAAAAACACAAAGTCTTTAGCATCTAGACTTCAGTAGAAACATTGTCTTTAGAGCTTTTAACTTTGTCTTCTTTGAAACAAGTTATCTTTTAGAAACTAAGTTTTTAGCATCTGAACTTCCGTAGAAACTTTGTCTTCAGATCTTCTAACTTTGTTTCTTTGGAATACACTGTCTTTAGAAACTTGACTCTTCAGCATCTGAACTTAAGTAACAACTTCTGTCTTCAGATCTTCAGACTGGTTTCTTTATACAAACACTAGAGCTTACACTTAGATCCGTCTAGAGTATCTTGCTAGTTTTCAACATAACTTGTGTAGCATAACATCAAAACTAATTCTCTTCTAATGTCTTGGCACCTGTCATACCCCAATTTTCGACCTAAGATCCCTGCTTCATCTGCATTATTTTACATACACATCAAGGTCACAGAATACGGTAGGTTTAGAACGTTTCGCTTTCGAGCTTTGACTGTGTAGAGATTATCGAGTGTTGTGAGCATTTTATCTTATGAATGACTAACCACTAATCAAGCACGAAGTGTATGTTTTGCTGTTTTGTTTTCATGTGCAGAAAATAGGTCTGAAAGAAGAGCATCAGATGTTGTACGTCGATTAGGGTTTCGAGTCTCAGGACAGAAATGTTGTCGTTCATTAATTTCCAAAAGACTGGTTCATTAAAGAATTTCAGATAATTGTGCGTTTATTTCCACACTCTGTCCAGCAAATGGTCTCTGTTTTCTCCAAATATTTTTCAGGAAGAACAATCGAAATTCTACCGGCTTTGGTTCATGTGTGTTTCACATTGTTCTAAAATACAAGAAAAAACAGGTTATACCGTCATTTTCGATTTCTTAAACCAAAAGTCATATGCAAATTTTCTCACGACGCGGGTTGAATTTCTCCGAAATGGGATAATTAAATTCAAAACCGTTCTAGAAGAATTTATTCGGAATATTTGGAATTTTCTTTATTTGAATTCAAGTGATAATTAAAGAAGAGCTATCAAGAAATCTCATCCAAGAATATTCATTTATCGCATGAAATATTTATTCAAGATTATTCTTGTGATTATTTTGGTGAATCTACATCATGGTTATTTGGATACATGAAGCATTATTTCAAGAAGTTAGTGAGGAATTCTATTTAATTACATGAGGAATTTTATTTGATTACAAAATTAATCCATGTGATTTTATTTGGATTTCTATTACAAAAATGCAAGATTAAAGTCCAAGACTTGCATTATTATTTATTCATCATTCAACAATTCATCCAAGTATTATTCAATTATTTCCCAAATTTAAATGGAAGATCTTGAATTTTTATCAAGATATATCAAGATTCATATTTATATGAAGATTCAAGATTATTTATAACTACCAAAGGAAGTGAAAATATATTGAAGAATACATGTTTATTCATGTCACAATTTATTTGAGTTTATTACAAGGTTGCAAAGAAGCTACAAGTTTGTACAAATGTATTTTCAACACTAAAAAAAAATTCAGCAAAGTTGCTAATGCAGTCCACTTTGCAACCCATCTTCAAGCCTAATTTTGTTGTATTTTTATTGGTCAACAATGCTCCAAATAGTCTGAAAAAACAACAACATACAACAGCTCCAAGTGCTGCCAAAATCTGCTTCAACCTGCATCAAAGTAGCCACAATTTGCATCAAAATGGCTAAAATAAATTGTATGAACAAAGCATGGAAACAACTTGCCAAAACAGTTCAAATCTCTACTGTTTTCCCCCCCTAAAATCCCACACACTCCACTATAAATGGAGGCTTTTGTCAATAGAAAAATGAGGAGAGAAGTCAAAAAATTCAGCAAGTGAAAAAAACAGAAAAATAGAGTTTTGTTCTAAAGTTTCAGCAAGAGTGAAAACAGAAAAATTGGTGTTGTTCTAAAAAATTTCAGCAAGGAAGAAAACATAGCACTCAAGAAAACTTACTATATTTTTTAGAAGCCCCATCGGAGAGACTCCGATAGGTATTACTTTCTCCTCCTCTCTATCTACTGCTGCATATATTCATGTTTGAATCACTTGCTGTACCATTTTTTTTCTTTGCCATGCAATATTTGCCTTATCATTCTTTTCTTTGTTGTACTGTATTTGAGTTGAGTTGCTGCATGATTGTTAGTATTTAAACATGTTTAATATTCATAATATCGGTAATAATAACGAGTGTAATAAAAAAAGCATACTTCTTCCGTCATGTAACACCAGTTTAGAACTTGCTGTCCGGTTTATCACTTGTTGTCCGGTTTATCACTTGCTGTCCAAAACATAGAACCTGCATAATCAATAAAACCTGTCCAAAAAAAACTTGTTATCCAACTTGCTGTTACAAAAATCCAAAACCACTTGCTGTTACAAAAATCCAAAACCACTTGCTGTTACAAAAATCCAAAACCAACTTGCTGTCCAAATGCTTAACCCATTCAAAAACCAAAACCCAATTCTCATCAAACGCAGCAACTCCATCACAAAAAACAAAATGCAGTCGTTGCTGCCGGAGTAGCACCAAACTCAATCTATACCGGAAAACGCCACCAGACGGAGTTATTCTATCGTCGGAGACAGGGACAGCGAGAAAATCCCCCAGATTCACGAAAATGAATTCTGCTCAAGTTATAACATTCCAGCCTGGGATTTCTGTGAAAAATTCTAAGTCATTTGTTATTCCAATGACTGTTATCACTAGTTTTCCTCGGATTCACAGTATTACCATAAGAGATGATGAACGTTCATTTAGATTGAAATCTCTATGAAATTCTGGCTGCAGATACTCAATGTCACGTTCAATGTTATGACACTGTATCTGACTTTCTATAAGACAGTAAATATAAAAACAGTAAAGAACACAGTCAATTGTTTACCCAGTTCAGTGTGCAACAACACCTACTCTGGGGGCTACCAAGCCAGAGAGGAAATCCACTATAAGAGATGTTAATTCAGGAATAAACCAACCGGTTTATCTCCTTCACTTAAGACCTACCCAATGCAACTTCAATCTAAGTACAACTTAAACCTGAGTTTCTACTCACTCCCCCTCAATCACAACAGTGATACATAAAACAATTTGACTAATGAATTGATGAAGACACTCTTCAAAAACATACACTTGATTAAGCTTCACAGCTTTTTAATCAAGCAACACAACCACTCTTGCTTCACAGCTTTGAGTGATACACACACCTAACTTGACTCTGCTTCACAGCTTTAGTCAAGAGACATACAAACACTCTTGCTTCAAAGCTTTGAGTGCTACACAACCCTTACAATTAAAAACCTATTCCAAGTCACTTATCACAATGATAATTTCTTGGATTACAATAGTTAAAACTATACAGCTTATAAAAGATCTTCTGTCCAAAAAAGGGATTCCTTTCAAAACAGCAGCTCTGTTGAATATATAGCAGCTGCATCTTCAGTTAGGGTTTCCAAAAAAAGCTAGGGTTAATTCCATTTGACCTTAAGACTAGGTCACAGGACTTTATCAACCAGGTTAGGGTTGAGCTAGGTTAACCCAAAGAAAATGCAGGATTCTGTTCTGGAAAGACTGAGTCATTTTCCTGAAAAAACTCAAAATTAACCAAACTGCAAACCTGTTAGTTCAGAACTGGATGTCTTAACATCTGTTATGACATCTGAAAAACCTGTCTACTGATTTAGGAAAATGTGATCATTTTGCAAAATGCTCAGATACACACTTATAAACATCAGTACCTGTATGACAATATTTTTCTGCAAAGGTACCTAATGAATCAGTACAAACTAAACTAGAATGTTATGACATCACTCATGACATTCACACATACACTTGGGTTTTACCAAAAATGCAAGCCAATAACTAAACAACTACAAACTCCCCCTTTGGCAGATTTTTGGCTAAAGACCCTAAGCAATCAGAGATAGATAGCAGCAGAAAGAAATGACTGCAGAAAAATAGAATGTCTAATTAAGTACCAAAATATATCTCCCCCTCTTTAGCCACAAATGGGCCAAAGATACATGTTCTTAAAAGTTATACAGTCATCCAGAAAAAAAAGGTAATAAGAGTAGCAGCTAAAAACTGAACACACTTTCAAACTCCACCAGGTACCAGCACCAACTCCACCAAACAGCAACTCCACCAACCTTTAAGCACTGTCATCAGACTCAGAGGATTCGGGCTTCTTCCTTTTCTTGTGAGCAATGTCAGCATTCTTCTCTTTGTCTGATGTCTCAACATCCTTAGAGACATCTGGATTTGTTTCAGCATTTGAACTTTCTTGATTCAAAGGAACAGAAATGCCAGGAACTGAGTGGTTCTCGTTCAGAATTCTTGAAACAATTTTAGCTATTGCTTGACTAACATAGGTTGACCCTTCCCTATTTGCAATTTCAGGGGGAACTGAAGAAGAAGGATGAGATGGATTACCAGAGGCAGAAGCTTGGGACTTTCCTGCATGTCTTGTTCTCAACTCTTTGACCTTGGTGGGGTTAGTTCCCACTTTTCTACGAGAAGAGATCTCCAGGACTTCAGAGTCCAGACAAGAAGAGATTGTCCTAGAATCTTGATCAGAGGAAGAGGTTGAAATAGTCATATTGGATGATGATGGTGTTTGAGACAATTTGACAGTCTTAGAGGACCAACAGCAACTGAAGAGAAAATTCTGATTGAGAGACTGGGTTTTGATGAGGAGACGAGAGGGGAAGGAAGAAAAGGAGTGTTTATTCAACTTCTTAAAAGAATTGAAGGAAATGGGAAAATATAATTTTAACCCAATCAGAACAAGCATAACTCCTTTAATCCTTGTTTTAAGCAAAATTAATTGCTACAATTCCTCATGTTGGCAAATACCCAACTTACCCCTCAAGTTTTCAAATTGATTTGCATCAAGAGCTTTGGTAAAAATGTCAGCCAGCTGTAGCTCAGTGGCAACATGTTCCAATTTGATTGTCTTCTCTTCTACAAGGTCTCTGATAAAGTGATGTCGTATGTCAATATGTTTGGTCCTACTATGCTGAATGGGATTCTTGGAAATGTTGATTGTACTCAGATTGTCACAGTACAATGTCATAACATCTTGTGTGACATTATACTCAGTAAGCATCTGTTTCATCCAGATCATTTGAGAGCAGCTACTACCAGCTGTAATGTATTCAGCTTCAGCAGTAGAAAGAGACACACAATTCTGTTCTTGTTGAACCAGGAAACCAGATTATTTCCCAAGAAGAAACATCCTCCAGAGGTGCTTTTTCTATCATCAGCACTACTAGCCCAATCAGCATCACAGTAGCCAGTCAGAGCTGGTTCATAGCCATGAGAATATATCAACCCATAGTTGTAAGTTCCACTCACATACTTCAAAATTCTCTTCACTTGATTGATATGACTGACTTTGGGATCAGCTTGGTATCTTGCACAAACTCCAACTGCAAAGGCAATATCAGGTCTGCTGGCAGTTAAGTACAACAAGCTTCCTATCATGCTTCTGTACAGACTTTGATCCACCTTAACCCCACTTGAGTCTTTGGAAAGCTTTAGATGAGTAGGAGCAGGAGTCCTTTTGTGACTTGCATTCTCCATACCAAACTTCTTTACAATGTTCTTAGCATACTTGCTTTGAGATAAGAAGATCGAGTCCTCCATCTGTGAGACTTGCAGTCCAAGAAAATAAGTTAGTTCTCCCATGAGACTCATTTCGAATTCAGCCTGCATCTGGTCAGCAAAGTGTTTAACCATATGTTCTGACATTCCTCCAAACACTATGTCATCAACATATATTTGGGCAACCATCAACTTCCCTCCTTCAGTTTTGACAAAGAGAGTTTTGTCCAAGCCTCCTTTTCTGTAGCCTTTGTCTGAGAGAAACTTTGTTAACCTGTCATACCATGCTCTAGGAGCTTGTTTCAGGCCATATAGAGTTTTTCTCAATTTGTAGACATGATCAGGGTGGGTTGGATCCACAAAGCCTTTAGGTTGTTCCATATAAGCTTCCTCATTTAAGTACCCATTTAGAAAGGCACTTTTCACATCCATCTGAAATAACTTGAACTTCAGAAGACAAGCAATTGACAATAGGAGTCTGATTGATTCCAGCCTGGCTACAGGTGCAAAGGTTTCATCAAAATCAACCCCTTCAACCTGGGTGTATCCTTGAGCAACAAGTCTTGCCTTATTTCTGGTGACAACTCCTTCAGCATCTGACTTGTTCTTGAAAATCCATTTTGTCCCAATGATGTTAGTTCCTTCAGGTCTAGGAACCAGTTCCCAAACTTCATGTTGCTTGAATTGGTTCAGTTCATCTTGCATTGCACCAATCCAGTATTCATCAGTTAAAGCTTCCTTGACATTTCTTGGTTCCATTTTGGACACAAAACAAGAGTTTGAGATGATTTCTCTAGATCTTGTAATGACTCCACTGTTGGGATCTCCTATGATGAGCTCTTTTGGATGATCCTTATGAATTTTGATGGAAGGGATCTTGCTAGCTTCCTTTGATTCAGATTCTGTTGTGGTGGAGTTGGGTAGATCATTCTGTTGGGTTGAAGTCTCAAAGAATGTCTCAACAGTACAAGGAACATCTATTTCTTCATGATAATCATCAATTATAACATTTATTGATTCCATCATGGCTTTGGTTCTGGAATTGAATACTCTATAAGCTCTGCTGTTTGAGGAGTATCCTAGAAATATGCCTTCATCACTTTTAGGGTCCAGTTTTCTTCTTTGTTCACGATCAGCCAGAATATAGCATTTGCTGCCAAACACATGGAAGTACTTCACAGTTGGTTTTCTTCCTTTCCAGAGTTCATATATGGTGGATGAGGTTCCCTTTCTCAAGGTGACCCTGTTATGAACATAGCAGGCTGTATTCATAGCTTCAGCCCAAAAATACATAGCAAGTCTTTTGGCATGTAACATTGCTCTGGCAAATTCCTGTATGGTCCTGTTTTTTCTTTCCACAACTCCATTTTGATGAGGTGTTATAGGAGAAGAAAATTCATGACTAATTCCTTCTGAAGAACAGAAATCATCAAACTTGCTGTTTTCAAATTCCTTGCCATGATCACTTCTGATTCTGACAATACACCCTTCCTTTTCTCTTTGAATTCTTTTGCACAATTCTTTAAAAACTTCAAATACATCAGATTTTTCCCTAATGAAATTAATCCAGGTGAATCTGGAAAAATCATCCACAACCACATAGGCATATCTTTTTCCACCAAGACTCTCTACTTGCATTGGTCCCATCAGATCCATATGAAGAAGTTCTAGAACCTTAGAGGTGGTCAGATGTCTTGACTTTGGATGTGACATCCTAGTCTGCTTACCAACCTGACATTCACCACAAACTCTTCCTTCATTAATTTGCAGTCTTGGAATCCCTCTGACTGCCTCCAAGGAGATAATCCTCTTCATACCTCTTAGATGAAGATGGCCAAGTTTTTGGTGCCACAGTTTCACCTCTTTTTCTTCTTTTGCAATGGAACACACAGAGGAGAAATTAGTGTTCTCAGGCTCCCACAAGTAACAGTTGTCTTTAGATCTGACTCCTTTCATTACAATTTCTTGTTTGTCATTGATTACAAGACATTCAGATTTTGAGAAATTGACCTTGAATCCTAGATCACACAATTGACTGATACTAATGAGATTAGCAGTCAGCCCTTTTACCAGCAGTACTTCATTCAGACTTGGAACTCCAGGGCAGTCCAAATCACCAACTCCTTTGATTTCACCTTTAGCACCATCTCCAAAGGTCACAAAACTGGTGGTGTGAGGCTTAACATTATTGAGGAGGTTCTTGATTCCAGTCATGTGTCTGGAACATCCACTGTCAAAGTACCAGTCTTCCTTTGCAGAGACCCTCAGGGAAGTGTGGGCTATCAGGGCAGTAGCCTTTTTCTTCCATTTAGGAGCATGTGGTACCTTTTTAGACTTAGGTTTGACACCTGAGTTCTGATTAGGGTATCCATGCAATCTGAAGCAGAAGGGCTTTATGTGGCCATATCTCCCACAATGATAACATCTCCATCTTTGGTACCTTTTCTTCATATGTCTTTGTTCCTGATGTTGAGAGTTGTGTTGAGACATCTGTTTTGACATTTGCTTATCAGTACCAGATTTCTTTGCTTCCATAAATCCTAGTCCAGATTTATTTCCCACATTTTGTCCAACCTGAAGGATCTCTTCCAATTTGTCTGTTCCATTTGTCAGCATCTTGACAGATTTGGTCATTTGATTTAGTTGTGAGTTCAACAATTGAACTTCTCCTTCTAGATGACTTATAGTTTCAAGGTTTGCCCTTTTTTCAGCCTCCAGCTTTATGATGAGTTTTGATTGTTTCTCATTCTGCACACAGACTTCAGTACTTCTGATACACAATTTCTTGTAAGTATTAGCCAGTTCTTCAAAAGTCACCTCTTCATCACTGATGTCACTTTCAGAGGTACAAACACCAGTTAAAGCAGTAACTAGTTTGGCAGATTCTTCTTCAAAATTACTTTCTGAATCACAGTCAGACCAAGTAACAGTCATTCCTTTCTTTTGTTTCTTAAGAAAGGTAGGACATTCAGCTCGAATATGCCCATATCCTTCACAACCATGGCATTGAATTCCTCTGCCTTGATTTCCCTTCTCTTCTGACCTTGGTCTTCTGCTGGAACTGTCAATGTCAGAGGGAATTTTATGAACATTAGACCTTGACTTTGGATCTATTCTTTTGATGAGTTTGTTGAACTGTCTTCCAAGCATGGCTATAGCTTCTGAAATATTTTCTTCAACATCAGTGTTGGACACAAGTGATATGCTCTTGTTCTTCTTGTCACCATTATCAGTGATCCCCATCTCAAAAGTCTGAAGAGACCCAATAAGTTCATCCACTTTCAACTTGCTGATGTCCTGGGCTTCCTCTATGGCAGTTACCTTCATTGCAAATCTTTTAGGCAAGGATCTGAGAATCTTTCTCACCAATTTTTCTTCTGACATCTTTTCTCCCAGTGCTCCTGAGGTGTTGGCAATCTCCAAGATGTTCATGTGAAACTCATGAATGGTTTCATCTTCCATCATTTTTAGATTCTCAAACTTGGTAGTCAACATCTGAAGCCTTGACATTTTCACTTTGGAAGTGCCCTCATGAGTAGTTTTGAGAGTGTCCCAAACTTCCTTGGCCAATTCATATTGATGTACTAGTCTGAAAATATTTCTATCAATTCCATTGAACAAGGCATTTAAAGCTTTGGAATTTCCCAGGGCTAACTCATCTTCTTCTTTACTCCAATCTTCCTCAGGCTTCAAACTGATTGTCCCATCTTTCTCAGTTATGGTGGGATGGATCCATCCTTTGTTAGCAGCTCTCCAAGCCTTTTTGTCCAAAGATTTTAAGAAGGCAATCATACGAGGTTTCCAGTAGTCATAATTAGTTCCATCCAGAATGGGTGGTCTATTTCCAAAAACTCCTTCTTTGTCCATAGTGCCAGAAAGTGATATCCCTAGATCTCACCCAGTAATACAGGCAGGGTGCCTGCTCTGATACCAATTGAAATTCTGGCTGCAGATACTCATTGTCACGTTCAATGTTATGACACCGTATCTGACTTTCTATAAGACAGTAAATATAAAAACAGTAAAGAACACAGTCAATTGTTTACCCAGTTCAGTGTGCAACAACACCTACTCTGGGGGCTACCAAGCCAGGGAGGAAATCCACTATAAGAGATGTTAATTCAGGAATAAACCAACCAGTTTATCTCCTTCACTTAAGACCTACCCAATGCAACTTCAATCTAAGTACAACTTAAACTTGAGTTTCTACTCACTCCCCCTCAATCACAGCAGTGATACATAAAACAATTTGACTAATGAATTTAGGAAGACACTCTTCAAAAACATACACTTGATTAAGCTTCACAGCTTTTTAATCAAGCAACACAACCACTCTTGCTTCACAGCTTTGAGTGATACACACACCTAACTTGACTCTACTTCACAGCTTTAGTCAAGAGACATACAAACACTCTTGCTTCAAAGCTTTGAGTGCTACACAACCCTTACAATTAAAAACCTATTCCAAGTCACTTATCACAATGATAATTGCTTGGATTACAATAGTTAAAACTATACAGCTTACAAAAGATCTTCTGTCCAAAAAAGGGATTCCTTTCAAAACAACAGCTCTGTTGAATATATAGCAGCTGCATCTTCAGTTAGGGTTTCCACAAAAAGCTAGGGTTAATTCCATTTGACCTTAAGACTAGGTCACAGGACTTTATCAACCAGGTTAGGGTTGAGCTAGGTTAACCCAAAGAAAACGCAGGATTCTGTTCTGGAAAGACTGAGTCATTTTCCTGAAAAAACTCAGAATTAACCAAACTGCAAACCTATTAGTTCAGAACTAGATGTCTTAACATCTGTTATGACATCTGAAAAACCTGTCTACTGATTTAGGAAAATGTGATCATTTTGCAAAATGCTCAGATACACACTTATAAACATCAGTACCTGTATGACAATATTTTTCTGCAAAGGTACCTAATGAATCAGTACAAACTAAACTAGAATGTTATGACATCAGTCATGACATTCACACATACACTTGGGTTTTACCAAAAATGCAAGCCAATAACTAAACAACTACACTCTAAAACCTCTTCGTGCCGGTGGAAAAGGAATCATGGGAAATAATGATGAGGATTCACCATGGAAATCTGTTTCAAATGCGATGGACAAATTTAAGGGACAGTCAATAGAAGAAGTATTACAGAAGCAGATTCAGAAAGGCGAGGTTTTTGACAATGGTGGAAGTGTATTAAAGCCTCCAGGAGGAGGAGGAGAGGGTGTTTTATGGTATAGCATAGACAGAGGGAAGGAGGATACTTTGAGGGCTATGGAAAAAGAGAAGGGAGGAACGGATCTGCTTCCATGAGAGAGAAAAAGGTATTCCATGAGAGAGAGGAAGGAGATAAGTGAATCTGTAATAGAGAGAGGAGATAGCGTGGTTTTGTTACAAACTCACCTTACTGTTTTTATTGTTTTTATTGAAAACATTAATAATAATAATAATCTATTTTTTTTCCTTTTCTCAATAACAAAAATGATATAATTATTGTTCCTTTCCCAATGCCAGCAGTAGCCGCGCGACGCCCTTCCTTTAGCATTAGGGTTACTTTTTTTTTTGTTTCTTCCCTCATAACCCGGATGGCCCATTGGGCCTATTTTGGTCCAGTTTCAGTATTAATTTTCCCTTATGTTTTATTTAAATCGTGGTAATAAATGAATAACAACATAGTTCAGATGGCTAAGCATATTACTAGCAACCTTAAAGACCCGAGTTCAATTCCTTGTTAGGTCATTTTTCTGTCTTTTATTCTTTTAGCCATATTTCCCTTTTATTTAAACATACTTGATTATATACATTAATTTACTTTGCTGTATAATTATTAATTATTATAAAAATACATAAAAAACATGCTTAATTAAAACTCATCTTTATTTAATTTTGTCAACATACTATTAGTATTTATTTTTATTTTGTGTTGTTGTTTATTTAATTATTGAAAAATACATGTTTCATGATTTAGTTTTGTTATTTGTTTAAATTATTAAAAATCTATGATTTTGTAATTTAATCTTCATGTACTTTTGATTATTTATTTAATCGTTAAAATGCATGCTAGTATGATTTAAATTTCATTAGTTAATTGTTTAATTGTAATTTTAATTAATCGATCGTTAATCTTCATATCTTTCGTCCGTCTCAATTCAAGGGAATTGTTTAATTTTTGTCGACTTCATGTCATCAAATACATCGTGCAAATACCCTCATTCATCTTTTGTTTATTATTTTGTTAAAAACTTAAGATGATTTTCCCAAAATATTCACTACCTTTCAAAACTCATACCTTTTAAGTCAAAACTTCGACGTTAGGTCGTCGTATCTTCGAAAACTCGTCCATACCCATTTTTGGCCAAACAATTTATTTTTTAATCAAACTAACATTTTTAATAAACAAATATTTCAAAAGGTTCCTATAGAATATTATAGATGCATTGGATGCTAATACCTTCCCATTGTATAACCAACCCCCGAACTCTAGACCTCTTTTCAAAACACCTTGTATTTTCATTACTTTTAAAGTATTATTTTACATTGCATATTTTAGGGTTTTATTTCGCTCTTTTCCCTTTTCCCTTGGAAATAATAAAGCGCGGTGGCGACTCTTGCTTTTGTGAGACGAGTTAATTAATAGCTCGATCTCCGATTTACCCCGCTACATTTTTTATTGCTACAACACCGCTATCCATCAGAAGCAGAACCTGTTTGTTGAGTACTAAACAATAACAAACATTAGTACAACAAAATTGTTCAGAGAAACATACTCGTTTGTTATCATCAAAACTCAGAGATGATATTGCAGAACCAAATCTTGTTCTTACAATCTCCCCCTTTTTTATGATGACAAAACTATGTATTTTGATGACACAATTGTGTACATAATCATAATCTAGGAAATAGAAGGTTAAGGAATACTTAACTTTCAGATGAGAAACTCCCCCTGAGTCACAGGCTGGGTGAGGATTGAATATCCTGACTTAGAACCATTTGATTAAAACTCCCCCTGGTTCCAAAAGAGCAAATATCGATATCTTTAGAGTCTTGACTCTTGATGCCAATGGAAAACTTGAGAGCTTAATTCCAATTGAACAATTGAGATCTTGATTTCACATGACTTATTCTTATTGAATCTTTTATCTAGAATTTTTAGATAGTCTTCAACTCCTGAGTCGCTAATTTCTTCTGGAAAGCATATGCTTCTGCTTTTGATTCTTATGTTCTTAATATCACACTCTCATACATTTTACATCTTTTGAACATTATGATACCAAAATAAGGATAACTTTAACTTTCATAAATTTCTCAACTTCTGAACAGTATTGGGTCTATCTTATATTTCAATATATGTTCACAGAGTATACATCTTCGATTATATGAACAATCAATTCTTAAGAACTTTAACAGATTTCTTTCATTTCGACCTGTCTTAGAATGCCTAGTCAACTTGTTTAGAGTTCCTCGGTTAAGCATCAAACAAATAAACACACAATAGTTGTAAATGCCAATTTCATATAATTTCTTTTTACGATTCATCAGGTTCATCAAAATTATTATACTTCTCCCCCTTTTTAACATCATCAAAAAGATAACTATTCGTGAAAAACATTAAAAGTTAACACACATAATTTTTAAAATAGTCACATAATCAGAAGAACACAAGCATATTTTTATAGTTTAGAAGAAAAAGGAAAGATAAAATCCTAGACCCTAAGGTTCAGAAGTAGGGGCATAAATCTTTTATAGAATCAGTTGTAGCATGTTCTGAACATTCTCTTTGACAACCTTCTGTTCAATGATACTTTCTCTGAACACCTGTTGTTCTCCTCTAATCTTGACAATTGTGTTTTCTAGACGCGTAATGGAAGTATCAGAAGACGAAGTAACCAGAGTATCTTCCTTAGCCTTAGTAGATTCTTCTACCAATATGGCTTCTTCTGGATCTTGGGCCTTAATCCTGGCTTCCTCTGCTTCTTTTAGTGCTCTAGCTTCGTCTTCTCTTTGTCTTTCAACAATTAGTTCCACAAATCTGATTCTTTCTCTTGTTTCTTTTATTTTAGTTACAATTTTAACACCCCTAATTTTGGATGCTTCAGAAAAATAATTCATTCGTTCAACCTCAAAAGACATGCACTTCTGAAACTTCTTCCCAAAACCATCAATGTCTTAAGGCTAAGAACGTATACTTGCCTTTGTCCTTAGCTTCACAACTCTTTTCATATCCTTAGTTCTAAAAATGTCAATGCATTCATCCAAGGTTTTAGGAGAAGGTTTTTCATAAACAACCAAGGCTAGGTTGGATTCAGGATGATTAGGTTCAAAAAAATTTTCATGCAGATTTTGTTGTAAAGGTTGTTCAGTCATATTGAGAAGTTCAGAACAAGAGAAGGGTTCAGTTGAGGAAATTTCAATAGCTTCCTGATTATCAGAGATTATCCTTTCATACATTTCAAGAACAGAGGGAGAAATTAAATCAGGATGAATGATGGGTGACTCATGGATAGTGTTTTCTTTGTTAAAGAAGGAAAAGTGAAGATTGATGCTAAAAGTTAAAAAATGACAAGTTTGTGGAAGTAATTGACATGAGGTTAATGGATATGTAGAAGGATGTATTGGTTCTGATGGAATGAAGGTAGTGAGAGATGGAATAGGATTTAAATCAAGAGCTTGTGTGGTGGTGGATTTAGAAATGATTATTGTTGATGGTGGAAAATATTCATTTAAAGTTACAGGAATTTCAGTTGTAGTGGTATTGGAAACAATTGGAATATTTGCAACTAGAACAAAAATAGAAGTGGTAATGGTGGATGATGGAACAAGAAATGATGTAAGCATTGATGTCTGTGTGATGGTGGTAGGAATGGATGATACTGCATCAATAGTTTTAGAAACAGATAATGAAATAGGTATAGAAGTAAGTATCATCAGCAGACTTACTAGTTGTTACAGAAGTTTCATTTCCCAGAATGGCATATTTCAGAAAGCCAAACTTCTTTTTCTTTTTCTTTTTCTTCTCTGGTTCAGAAGCATCCGAGCTTCTATTTCTTTTACCAACAAAACAGTCAACACCCTCAGCAGGAAAATATGAGTAATTAAAGTTTGACATATCATGTCCTTCTCGTTGCATCATTAGAACGTATGCAGCCACGCTAGATTCCAAATCTTGCTTGAAGAACAAAGGATAGTAATTCACATGAATTCGTTTATGTGATAACTCTCATATGGTTCAATCAGAGGCTTGACCTTGAGTTCTTCAATCAAACTCATGTTCCTCATGGTTTTCCCATTAAAGGAATCTCCAATGTTGGAGTCAGATACTCTTTATAGTTGGCTTCTTCAATAAAAAACTTTACCAAGCCATTTTCAAAAAAAATATCAGTTAGAATACGTCCACAAGGAATATTGGGAGATACCTTTTTGTTGGGAAGTGTGGTGGTTCTCGACTTTCTACTAGAATCCCTCAGATAATTAAACAAAATGAAAAGAAGATTAATCCTCTACTTAGACAACATAAAGTACAACATGAACTTCTGATTGATGTTGAAATAATCAGAGGAACTTGAAGGAGGTCTAGGGTTTATGAAGCAAAAAATAATCTTATGCCATGCTCTGATATTATCATGAAGATCCTTGCTTTTGTACTTGGATTTTTGAGAAAATAAATTCGTAAACAGTAGTTGATCTAGAGATTTATTTGCAGCCTTTGATTTATTGTCTAATTCATACAATTGATGAAGTTGGAGTGATGGTTGATGAAGACGAAGTTGTTGAAAATGACAAAACCATTATTGAAGACTAAGACGCAATAGTTGACAATGTCGCGACAAATAGATTTACGACTTGTTCTAATTCACTAGAAAACTTAACAGCTTCTTCTTGATCAGGATTCATCATCGTTGAAAACGAATGGAAATGATGAAGACAGTTGTAGAAGAACTTTTGAAGAGGATCGAGAACTCCGAGAGAGATGAGAAACAATTGAGATAAAATGGTTTTTAGGGTTTCTAAAAAGTGTGGGAGGTGACTTGAGATTGTGTGTGTTTTAAAAATAATAAAAGAAATACCGCGGGGTAATTAATAAAAGTAATCATGACAAACCAATTCAAGAAAGTGTACATTGTTCATGATCTAGCTTAGGTAGCGTGTGATGATTAAGAATAATCAAGGGTTACACACGTTAATCACTTCACCTAACTAAGTGACACGATGAATATACTCAGGGTCTGGATAACTAAAGGCTTCCATCTGATCAGAGATATTTCTGACTGAAACATCTTCTGATAACTGGGTCTATAAAATAAAACTAGCAGAAGTATAATAAGTAAAGAGAAGGAGTGAAATTATACTATCATATCCTTGAAGATCTTCCATCTGTCTTTAACTTTAGCTTTCTCTTAGATGCAAGAAAGGCAGAACCTGACCAATTCTTGGCTTTGAGATTCTGAATCATCTTTATATGCATTCCTCTTATTTCTTTGAATATACTCAATTTTATTATTTGAGAGGAATAACCTTCTTCTGAACTCTAATCTCTAATCTAAGAGCTAGATAAGTCTTCTCTTCAGATGATCTCTTTATTATTCTATTTAGAATCACCCGTCTGACTTCTTGTGAATAATCCTCAGAGTACAGATATTCCGATCCTTTATTATAAGAACATCCATCTATTTGTCAAACTTAGTTTAAACAGAAGATTATTTTTCAGAAGGTCAATATTTCATGAACTTCTGAGAAGCTATGTGCTTTGAGAAAATTATCTAACATTTCCTAACTATGATGACTTTGACTGACAATATTGTTCTTGAAATGTTGAGGTAACTTGTTTAGAGTTAGTCTTTGATCATACTTCTGATGAATCAATGGGCGTTCTTTCCTCAACAATGTCTGGTATTCTACAAGGCCTCCTTCGACATAGCCAATGTTTAGATCTTCTACATAAGATCTTCTATCTGCTTGAATAGACAGCTTTATCACGAAGTTCTTATGTATCATAAGACAACAATATTTCTTATTTTGAGAAGATTCCTAATGAGATCTTATGAGAAAGTCAAGGGTGGACTAATCCGTTTCTTGAAAACATCTCATACTCTAAAGGAATTTAATCAAAAGCATTTAACAAATATAACTTCTTATCTGATGATTCTTCCTTGTGAGCTTGTTCTTCAATTATCTGGTTTTAGACTGTAGTTGAAAATTGAATAACTATCACCTTATAGTATTTCTTCAAACAACATATAGATCTTCATCTAACACTGTTAGGTGTTTGATATCCATCAATAACAGATCCGGGCTCTGATACCAATTAATGGTGTGAAGAAAACAAAAGAAATGGGGGTTTGAATTGGGTTTTCCTTTCTTGAATAACTTTGTCTTGTAAGAATTATTCAATGAACAATGCTAATGAGTGTTACTTCTAAGTAATGCTTCTAATTAAGTTAAGAATACATAAAATTTAAAGCATAAGAAAAAGGAAAGAACATGCGATATATCCTGGTTCACTTGAGAAACCCCCAAGCTAGTCCAGTATACCCTTCCAAGGTGATTTCTCCTTGAACTCAAGGACTTCATCCACTATAACCAATCTGATTACAATCGCATGGGAAACTGCCGGTGACTAACATCCAATGACGCATTCAGGGATCCAAACCGGATATAACGTTCATTGACCCAATATAATCCAAATATTCAGAATATCATCCTATCAGGATTTCCTTCCAATGATATCCATCAATGATCTAAGAAGGCTGACCTTCACTCAGTCTCCTTTGAGATATGACTACCATTGACCTAATAGAATCTACTACCAGATTTCACCTAAAATGACCGCAACCAAAGTCTTCTCAAGTCTTCTGATCTTCACTCGATCACTTCAGGAACCAACCAATTCTAAACATAATTATTTTTATAGAGATTACATGAGTGATTTTATCAAGTAGATTGATCCTAATTTAAGTACACATTGTTTCACACAATTCTGAGTAACAATTCTTGTGTACAAACAACTTACATGAAGATCTTAAGTAATAACATAATATGAGTAATAACTCTTGTGTTTTACATATTTCTACAAATATGAATATAATCTAAGTTAAGTGCAGCATCTTGTAGTCTTCTTGTCTTCATCTTCATTGCTTAGCAAGCTATAAGCAAAAACTACTTGCTTCTTTATAATTTTGTAAATATGTATATGATTGATATTTTGAATGAAACCTTGTAGAATTCATCATCTTCATCTTCTTTCTTCATTAAGAAATATTCGAGCAATAACTCCTTACTTTTTCATAATTCTACCAAGATGTATATGATTGGTAGTTTGAATAACATCTTGTAGAATTCTTCATCTTCATCTTATTTGGTTAGCGTCAACATGACATGCATAATTGTTGTTCTTGTTGATGTTATAGTGGTTTATAGCTTTTTGGTTATGTTCCAATAATGAGCTTTCATTTTGACATTGAACACCAATAACTTGTCTTTTTAAACATATGATTCTTTTCTTATATAGACAAGAAAAATAGATTCGTTGGCCATTTGAAAAAGAGTCTTTAAAAATAGTACTGCTACGTCCTTTTCTCTTCCATAATTTAAGCTAGTGGAGAGGTAGTGGAATAAGGCATTTTAGTACTATGTACTATAGTACCATGTTATTGTTATATTCTTTCCTTCTTCACTTTAGAGGCTTCTGCGAGCATGAATTTAGAAGCTGGAATATAACATAAAGTATTTAGAACTTAAAGTCTTCAGGATCTTCAGAACTGCGTCTTTAGAGTCTTCAGTACTTGGTCGTGAGTACCCGTTTTAGAGAACCTTGGATCAGAAAAGCTTCAAGTCTTCAGAGCTGCGTATTTAGAGTCTTCAGAACTTGGTCTTGAGGACCCGTTGTAGATAGCCTTGGACCTTTAGAACTTCAAGTCTTTGGAATCTTCAGACCTTCCATCTTTAGAATCTTTAGTACTTGGTTCTTTAAGAATCCTTATCTTTAGAACCTTGGGTCTTTAGAAACACAAAGTCTTTAGCATCTAGACTTCAGTATAAATGTTGTCTTCAGATCTTTTAACCTTGTCTTATTTGAAACAAGTTGTATTTTAGAAACTAAGGTTTTAGCATCTAGACTTCAGTAGAAACTTTGTCTTCAGATCTTCTAACTTTGTTTCTTTGGAACACTCTATATTTATAAATTTGAGTCTTCAACATCTGGACTTAAGTAGCAACTTCTGTCTTTAGATCTTCTGACTGGTTTCTTTAGACAAACACTAGAGCTTACACATTAGATCCTTCTGGAGTATCTTGCTATTTTTCAACATCAATTGTGTAGCGCAGAAGCGAAACTAATTCGCTTCTAATGTCTTGGCCACGCCATCCATCAGAAGCGGAACCTGTTTTTTAAGTACTCAACAATAACAAACATTAGTACAAAAAAATTGTTCACACAAACATACTCATTTGTTATCAACAAAACTCAGAGATAATATTGCATAAACAAATCTTGTTCTTACATATATTTGTATTTCTGAGGTGATTTGAATTATGATGTATCATGATGAACAGTGTCAATGTGTTGCTGATGATTTGCATCTTCGGCGTAGGTGTAGTCATGGACCTCTTTCGACATTTTTCTAACCAAAATAAACTTTGATGTTTTATCAAATGCTCTTTGGTGTTTCCGTATGTTAGATGTACCAAATGTTATGCATGATCTTGATACTTTGATATGGTTATGTGCATGTTGTGCCTGATGTGAGGCTCTTAATGAGAAATCTACTGTTGAGATTTCCAAGGAATCTACTGCCGAGATCCAATTAAGGACAACCTACTCTTGAGATCTTCTAAAAAATCATCTGCCAAGATTGACTAGGGGAATCTACTTTCGATATTTTGTTATTAACTACCTTTTGTCGAGGTCTTCTGGAAAATAATCTTCCGAGATAAACCAGGGGAATCTGATGCCGAGATTCAGTTAAGAAACTACCTTCTACCGAGGACTTTTGGGAAATCATCTACCGAGAATAACCAGGGGAATCTTCTGCTGAGATTCTGTTAAGAAACTTCCTTCTGCCGAGGTCTTCTGGAATATCATCTGCCAAGATTAACCAGGAGGATCTATTGTCGAGAATCTGTGTAGAATAGATAACCTGATTGACAATGATGATTGTCTTCACATGAATCATGGTTTTATGCTTTGCGTGTACATTTTGATTGATGCATGAAATGTAATGATTTATTGATGCATGT
The DNA here is from genome assembly GCA_948472305.1 of Vicia faba. Taxonomy (NCBI): domain Eukaryota; kingdom Viridiplantae; phylum Streptophyta; class Magnoliopsida; order Fabales; family Fabaceae; genus Vicia; species Vicia faba. The sequence goes on along the minus strand of CATIWC010001311.1, from coordinate 123,664 downwards.
AATGAGTGACTTGGATATATATATATATATATATATATATATATATATATATATATATATATATATATATATATATATATATATATATATATATATATATATATATATATATATATATATATATATATATATATATATATATATATATATATATATATATATATATCAATGTATATATATATATATCAATGTATGTTGGATTTTGAAATGCCAATGAGTAATTGGGCTTTTTGAGATATGCTCGATTCGTGCTGTCGAAATTCATAAAATGGATGAGATGATAAGTATAGCTTGATTCTGGATCGAAGAGCCCTAATAAATGATTTATGCAGACTCGTATGCTTTTGATTGATTCCCCTATGAGGGATTGCAAATGGTTAATAAGTAGAGAGGTTTCCTATGCAACAAGGTTACTTGTCACATGATGGTTACATGTTATGCGAACATGATTTCTCGATACTCGATTTAAACTCAAAGATTGCTGGTGTAGGATAAGAGTTTGCCCCTTCATGGTCTGTCTTGCCCCAATTTATTGGTAGGGTCTTGGAGAGATTCTTCTTAACATGATTTCAAAAGTAGTTTGATCATGAATAACCCTAATATCTTAAACTATGCCCCTAATTAACGGACTCTTAAAGACAAATGTATCTGATTAAATTCTCTTGATCGAGCCTCACAGTGGTTTGCCCCTATATTTGTGTTCCTTAAAAGATATGCCCCTCAATCTCCAGAATTTGGAGGAGGTACTCTTGGATCTCCATGATATAAGTTCGATATGAATTACCCCAAGTATATGAATCTTGCAGAGTTTGTATCTAAAGTTGCTTGAAGGGGACCTTGAACCATATATTCCATAAGATGAACTTGATATGCTCTACCTCAACATTTGAGTCTTGGATGGTTGCCCCTTATTATTAGGGCCTTGAGAGGTTTGTTGAAAAGATGAAACTGATTCATACCATGTTGTGATATAACTTGATTAAGGAATGTTCCTTCTAAAGGTATGCCCCTGATTGGTGCTTTGAAATGTGATCCAAGTTGATTGTGTCATACCTCAAATTTTCGTGTCGATTTCTAACCAATTTATTCCTTATCATTATTAATGTTATCATTTTCTTTATAACATAAAAGTTTAGATTATTTCCAAATTAATATGTATTACGGGCTTTAAGTTTATAAAGGGGGTGTATTATTTCAAAATGAACCATCAAAATTTGATGGCCCATTAAGTTTTTCTTACAATTAGAAAGGGGGTGTATTTGTTATTAAGATTCCAACCCATTTAAGGTTTGTTTAATAAAGAAAGGTGTGTTGATTACAAAGAGAGGCATGCGTATAGAATGTAAATGGCCCATTAAGACAATTTTGTTTGGCCCAATTAATTAATAAGAGACAGGGGTGTTATTATACAAAAGAGGGGGTATGAATTTTTAATTGGCAGGCTCCAACCATTTTTTTGATGGCCCATTAATTTGGGTTGACCGAGTCAACTATCCATTTTACTATAATTGTTTTCTCTTCTTTATCTATTATATTTATTCTTTATTATTATCGTTACTTATTTATTAATAATTATTATTTTGTTTTTTGTCAATAATTATTATTTGTTTTTGAAACCCTAAATTCCTTAGTCAAAATTTATGGTTGAAACCCTAAATTCCCTTTGCAAGCCAGTGGCACCCTATTTTGTGTTACACAAAGTTATAAAACAAAAACGATTACTGTATAGATCAACAAATCTGAATCAAATCTTTCATAAAACAAAATCAAATCAAATATTGCACAAAAGCTTAATGGAACTTACGAATACAAAGACGTCCAAATCAGGATCAGTTACAAACGAATTAAAATTATTTTACAACCAAATCTCTATTTTTATAAGAAAGTCAAATGTCCAAGTCCCTAATCAACAAATTGAAACGACAAATCAATATAATTTCCTTATCTGTTATAAAGTTCTAACCTATATAAAGAACCCTAAAACTAATTAAAATAGGAGAATACATTGGAGAAAAATAATCATAATAGAGAAGAATCCAATCCGCGAGTCAGCCACCTTCCTGAGATCTGGGTTTCAATTTTTGAAACCCTAGATTTGTGCTTCAAGTCGCGCCTCTATCATCTTATCCGTTGTTATCGTTCTTCACACCTGCAATCAGAGAAGAAGAAGAGGAAGATTAGACAGAGGGAGAGAAAGTAAGAAGAAGAGTTGATACGACAAGATTCACTGCATCAGACAGTAATCCTAATAATTAGCTTAGGGTTTTAAAGTTGTTTTTGTAATGCCTGCATAATTGGTGTTCGTTGTTGCACGTTTCTGAAATTTTATGGGGTTTCTGGGTTTCTAGGGTTAGGGTTCTAACTTAGGGTTAGGGTTCCTATATACTAAGGGTTAGGGTTCATCACGCAAAGGTTTATGGGGTTTTGTTGGGGTTAGGGTTCATCCAGAACCATAGGGTTAGATTAGGGTCCTTTGATCTTCATAGGGTTAGGTTGAAGATTCATTAGGGTTCGTGTTTTTGTTGAAGATATGGGTTGGGTTATGATAAAGGTATGAATGTTTCTGGGGTTTTAGTGAAGATTCACATGAATTTGGGTTTGAGGATGAATCCAGACGGTGATTATGTTTGAATCTGGTGGTGCCTTGGAGCAGCCGCCGGCTGAAGCAATTTCCGACCGGTGGCACCCAAGGCAGATGAGATTTCCAGCGACGGAAATCTAGAGATAAGTTTGAGCTTCTCTCTCTATCCTCCAACAATCGTGTTTTGTTTTGGGTGTAGAGAGAGGGAAAGAAAATAAAAATGGGCCTTCAGCCCAGGAATTTGTTTATATAACACCCTCTATTCCAGTGTGACACTCATAGCATGCATCGTCGCTCCCGACCCCATTGATCATCATCAAACGTCTCTCAAACACACGTCCACCATAACTCTGTGTGTTCGCCCACACTTTGTCTAACGGGCCTGATAACTTGTTTTTGGCCAGGCCTTTTCTTTTAGCACCCTAAAATCACTTCCTCAACAAAGAAACGTACCCCCCTGTGTAATTGGGCCCAATTTAATATCTGAACTACGGCCCTTGTTGAACCAACTCCCCAATTTTGCTACGCAGTACAAATCTACACCCCTCTTATGATTTGAGCCTAAATCCAATATCTGGATTTAGGACCCTGTTATATGCACCCCCATGAATTACTAAGTCTAAATAAAACGAACCCCCCTTGCGTTTTTAATTAATTTTATTTTTATATTTTATATTTCATTTATTTATTTTATTTATTATTATTAATATTTTAACTTTTAATATATATTTTTTATAAATTCTAAAATTGTTCATTTTTTATTTTTGAATTCAAAATTCTTTTTTTTAAAAAAATTCATCTTTAAATTGTATTAAAATTCTTTTATCATGCACTAAAAATATTTTTCTGATATTACATAAGATATTTGAAAAACATCTAACCAACCAAATTTACTAACAATTTCCAATAACATAATTTAAAATCCAAGATATTATTTTCAAATAAAGAATTAAGGAGAATTACTTTCAAAATTAACTTTGAAATACGTCTATGATCACTCATTTTTCAAACCCAGACAAGGTTCAAGGATAATTCGAAAATAATTCAATGCGATCCTATAAAAAACATCAACCAACTACGAACTACGAATTGAGACTTTGTTTCCTCATAAGAGGATACATAGGCATACGACTTAAATCATGGCGAGTTCCCCTATTAAAAAATTAAAACCCTATTTCCTAAACCTTTAAAATAAAAACCCTAGTATCCTTGTGAACAAGGTAGATGGAGGGTACCTGACACCTTCCCTTAGTCGAAAAACGAGTCAATAACCTAGAATCTCTAACTTACTTAGGGTTAACCTTTATATTCCATTCCTTAGGATAAAAACTAAGGGCGGTGACTCTTGTTTTTAAACCGGTTACAACATATTGAAAAATAATACGGATGAGTATCAAACTTAATTAACACAAACGAGTGTTGAAATCAATATGGACGAGTATTGAAAGAGCATACAAATGCGTATTCAAGTGAGTTAACACGGACAAGTGTTGAAATCAATACAGACGATTATTGAACAGGGATACAGACTAGTATCAGAATGAATCAACACAGACGAGTGTGGAAATTAATACAAACAAGTATTGAAAGGAGATACGGACGAGTATCAAATTGAGTTAACACGGACGAGTGTTGAGACCAACATGGACAATTATTGAACAGAGATACGGATGAGTATCAGAATGAATCAACAAGGATGAGTGATAAAATCAATACAGACAAGTATTGAAAGGAATAACGAATGAGTATCAAATTGAGTTAACATGGAAGAGTGTTGAAACCAATATATACGAGTATTGAATGAGGATACAGACGAGTATCCGAATAAATCAACACGGACGAATGTTGAAATCAATACAAACAAGTATTGAAAGGAGATATAAATGAAAATCAAACTGAGTTAACCTGGATGAGTGTTGAAACCAATACAGATGAGTATTGAAAGCGGATACGGAAGAGAATCAAAATGAGTTAACATGAACATGTGTTAAAATTAATATGGATGAGTATCAAACTTATTTAACACGAAGTTTTGAAAGCAGATACGGACGAGTATCAGACTGAGTTAACACGAACGAGTGTTGAAATCAATATGCACGAGTATGGAAAGAGGATGCAGATGGGTATCAAATTGAGTTAACACGAACGAGTTTTGAACTCAATACAGACGAGTACTGAATGGGGATACAGACGAGTATCAAACTGAGTTAACACGGACGAGTGTATTTGAGAGGTGGTTTGTTATCATGTATGTCAAAGATGGTTGTAGAAAGGCAAGTTGAAGGAATTGTTTTAGGAAATTATGGGAGATATCAGTTAGAGGTTTTGTGACACTCTCTTGACAGGTGAATGGTTCAGACTTTCGCGCAAGTTTGCAAATCTGACTTATGCTTCGTATGCATTATTGAATTTTATTTTTTAAATAGGTAATGAACCATATAAATGGACATGCTACATGTTCGAGGATGCAATGATATGAAATAATAACTATATGCAAAGAAAAGAGAAAAGTTTCATCAAGAACTGTGGCTTGCTGTCTTGGGATATTAAAACATATTGGTGCTGATGAGGATTGAATACCAAAGATCATTGGTAACTCCATTGGGGATAATGAAAGGCTCTCTAGGGAAGAGTTGTAGTCTTGCTTGAGGCGAAATAAACTCTTGAAATTAACTTGTGGTGATAGCTCACTGGGGAAGAATTATAGTATTGCTTGGGGAAGTGACCCAAGCTGGGGATACCGTAGTCATCTTGAAAGATGTTGTTTTAGTATTGACAAATTACAGATAAGCGAGTGAATGATATTTCCTACAAAAAAAATCACACCAAATGTGCCCTAGGTATAATATGAAGGAATTTCACTTAAGAAGGTCCTTGTAAAAACATGGTATTGACTGACTTGAGATGATACAAGGCCCTAATGTTTTCAAGCTTTCAATAACTATCAACTGATTCAAGGAGAGATTCGTCGAATCTCAACGTAACTACTTCAGATTGATTGACCTTTGAAAAGATTTGCCTCGAGAGGCCTTCTTGAGATCTATGCCATTATGGATAAGTGTCCCAAGTGTTATGCACTTCGGAACACTGCCCCTGACTAACCATTGTTGGAAGTGGCTTTAACGACACTTGGGTGATGGGCCCTGATTAATCGGTGCTTTGATAGATTCTTAGAATATTAACATAACTGCCCTAGGTTGACGAAACTTCAAAGATATTTATCGATGTGACTGCCCCAAATTGGCGAAATCTGAAAACTTTAGTCCCTTTAAGAGTACTCAAATAGTAAAGCATCACATTGTTCATAATCAACAGAGTCTCTGGGAAACACACCCCTGTATATCGTTAATTTTCTGAAAAATATTAACTTTCAATTCAAAAGAGTATTCAAGCATCTCTTCTTTGACAAGATTAAGCCTTCATTGATGCTCATTGTGTAAACTCATTTAACGTCAAGCAGTTGTTTTGCATGCAGAAGAAATTTTATTTTAAGAATGATAATTCTAATGTAACACTTATGTAAGTCTTGAAGTTTTAATATGCAAAAGACATTGGAACTTCTTATGAACGAAACACTTTTTAGAGTGCAACACTGAAAACTTTTTATTTCTTTTTAAGAACGATAACACAAGCATATGATACCAACACAAATATTAGTGCGTACCTTCGGAGTTAGTTAAACACTATCTCGTTGTAGTATGCTTTAAAATTAACACATGCTTTAGTTAGGACTTTTAAAGGTTGCAACATGGCCTGGTTCACGGTTTTAGAAAAAAAGATTTAAGGCTAAAAAATTATTTGGTACCCACCCATTCTCCATGATGTTCTCAAATCCTAAGTTCATCTAACTCGATAGAGCACTCATCTCTCAAGAGGATTTTGATATGGTTGAGGAACCTAGAGGTTATTTTGGACATGACAGTCACTCACTTTTGTTTTTTGGTGTCTGATCACACGACTTTGTTATTTTCCGAGGATTTTATTTTGTAATCTTTTTTTTCCAGGATTTTTATTTGTTTCTTTTTGGCTTTCCCTAACTTTTTCCTGGACAAATCATTTTGAATCTTGATTTTGAAGTCCTGCGGGATGCCCTAATTTTTCTTAAGTCACTCTCAAGTTTTTCGACTTAACGGGCTTTCTTCCTTTTCTTTTTTCATTTTCTTTTGGAATAAGTTGTGTGATCTTGAGTCATTTTGGATTTGTTGGAAAGATTGTGATGGCCTCATTATTTGGTAGGTGAAGGATAACCCTTGTGGTTTTGCGATTTTCTAGACCTCTTGACGTGAGGGAATAATCATTAAGGCTTTGATTTTTACTCTCTCCTAGTGCGAGGGATAAGGTGTGGTGATCCTCAGATAGGACACCCCTTTTGAAATTTAAACACTCGATCAGATTAACTGAACACTACCATGCCCATGGGTTTAAAAATGAGGGGTTTTTTCTAAACAGAAAAGAAACTCCTACTTCAAGGCTCAAAGGGGTTAACTAGGGTTTCACTCCCTTATATCTCCGGTATTTGGGGATTTGAAACAATGCATGTACATCGTCAGCAGGGTCTTACTCAAAAGCACACAAACCGAAGATTTTTGCATTTTTCAATTATCGTCATCCTCCCTCCAATATTTGCCTAAGCAAGAGACTTGGTAGAGTTGGTATCAATATGCATGAAAATAATTTTTATGAGTGATAATGATTGGATGAGTGAAAACAAATGGATCACTTCAAGAAAAACATACTTATTGAATTAAGAGTTTTATTCAAAAATAGATAAGTTTCTACATGTAAACAATGTTTAAACAAACAAGTAAGATTACAAATGAAAATACATTAAAGAAACAAATGATTTCCATTGTTGAGGAGACTTGACTCCGTTTAGACTTATTGATTCTAACGATTTTCTACAGTCTTGATACTCACTTGGCCAAGGGATTTCCCTTCTGATCTGCAGTGAACCCAATAGCCTATGAATTGATCCGTTCTTGGACCTTGTCTCTGATGACATATTGTGTTTAACTGAATTTCCAAGTTCCCTGGAATGTTATTCATAGAGGATTATCTCAAAATATGTGATGAATGCTTTACCAATTGAACTTTCATACTAAATCACCAAGTTTCTTCTACTTCACAGAAAAGATAATCAGTTGGGGAGAAAAAGTCTGAAATAGTTTGCCAAACATTAATTAGGCTTTGGAAAAGATGCACGATAGGTGCATGAATTTATACTTCGAACCCCTTACATTCCTTGATATCATGACCAAGTTCCACAGAATGGAAGACACACCTGATACTCAATCTCCTTTTGTCTCTATTAATAGGCCTTGCCCCATGAATTCACTTATGGAACAAATACTGGTTACCGACAGGGAGACCTAGGAACACCAAGTTATGGAAGAGATCCATAAAATACCTCATTCTTTTGAAAGATATCCCACAGGATAGGGAGGAATAACAACTCCTGTTGCAACAACAAGTATAGAACCACTTTCCTTTGTTAACATTGTATTCAAAATTTCTATAACTAGACTCATTTGAGTTTCCAACTGACTGTTTTCCTATCGAGAGAGTTTCTGACCACAGGCCATAGCTGGCATATCTGTCATAACCAGCCTCATCTAAACGTTTATCTCGGCCACTTCCTCACGAAGTTGTTCCATCACAGATCTCTGATCTTGAAGCGGTAAGAAGTCTAGTATGCAATTCTCAAGAGAATACCAAGTCTAAATAAGAATCCCCAACTCTGAGTATCTGTTATAAATGCATGAAGATGCATGAGGAGTATGAGTGGATGTAATTCCATGTTCAATCATTTTCAAGGAACCTCCATGCTTTTAATTTTTACTTTAATCAAGAAAGAGATGGGAAACCACAACACAAGGCTCACAAACATGGTTCCTTGTAAAGGGAAATAACATGTGTGTTAAAATTATGTTAGCATGTTATGTATGCACTAAAATAGGATCAAGGTTCCCATCACAACACATAAATATTGTGCCGGTTGTGGACCACCTGAATATCACAGAATTATAGGCAATGAACCATCTGAATATAAGAATCAAGTACCATGAAGATCAACAACAGTATAGGATCAAGTCTCCCTATCATAATAGATAACCATTGAATTACTTCTGAATAAATGGATACCACAAGATTAAAGATCTGTTGTAGTGTCACAATACCAAGAAAACCACATGAGTCACCAACAGAACCAAATAGCCACCAACAGGACCAAATAGTCAGCAACAATACCTATAAGATCAAACCCTCCCCATGCACGGGTGAAGTCTAGGTTAGGGTAAGACAAGGGTGACTCAGAATCATGGGTCCATCTGAAATTACTATCATCACAAAACATGTGTGTATGATAATAATACCTCATTTGTACCTTAAATGGGTATGGTACACATGACCTCACTAGTAGGACCTCGTCTAGTAGCCGTCATGTCCCCACTCTAGTCCTAGGGTTCCTAATGGTTTACAAATTTGGCCTGGGTACTGGGCCTTTTACCTTAATAGCATCATCCCATCCCAACAAAGAAACAACACAACAACAATATCTAGAGTATTGGAAACCATGAAATAAGTTGTAATGCGTGAAAGAAAATAAACAAATGAAGCGGTAAATCAATAAACAAACAAAACACCCAAAGAACAGAAAACAAACACAACCTAGGAGTGACTTGCATTGGATGGACCAGCAATTGGTCAATCTATCCCCAGCAGAGTCGCCAACTGTCGCATATGGGACTTTCACCGAAGCGCGAAGAAGGCGGAAAAGAAGAGTCATCCTCAATGTTATTTATCCCAAGAGGGCGAAAGGAAACACTGAGTAAACCTAAAGAAAATGAAATATCATGGTCTCACGACCAAGAGAAGAGGGTAAGGAAGTCGATTAAGCAAGGGAAAGGTATTAACACCCTGTCATACTCATAATTTGCCCTACTGGTTCCTAATCATTTTTATTCCTAGAACATTGTTGTTTAAGTTTATGAAAGGTTCTTTTAACTTATTAAGGAATTAATGGGCCTTTCTAAATCAGAAAAGCTCATGTAAATTTTTAAATCCCATCATATTTTTAGTAAAATTCTTGTTTGTTTACAGCCCTGTTTAATTTTTAAAGGTTTAACATCGTTAAGAATTCTTGGACCTTTCTAAATTAGAAAGGTCCATGTAGAATTAAGGGCCCATAAGTTTTCTCTTGCAAGATGGGTTTGTTTGTTAAGGTATATTAACCCGTTTAAAATGCTATAGAAGGGAGGTATGTTGGGTACATGAGAAAAGTTGTTGATTAATTGGACTGGCCCACTAGAGGGATAAGGTCTGTTTTAAATAAGGTTAGGGCGTGTATGTTATAATCAGAGAGGCCCATAAGCAATTCTTTTTGAACGCCCAATAAATTGAAACAGTTTAGCCCATTTTCAGGTTTTTTTGTTAAGAATTTGTTGTTTTTACAGTAAGGTTATTATATTATGAGCTTAATTTAAAATTGTGATTTATTTTATTAATTGAGAAAAACGTTGACTAAAGATAAGTCAAAACTGAATTTTAGTCCATCCCTTTACTAATTTCAAGCCCAAACCCAAACAGGCCAAATCCAAATCAGAGAAAAAAATGCATGTTTAGGGCTAAAAACAATCACTATTCAGATTAAGGGGAAAAACTCTTATTTTAATGTTATAACATATACTATTCAAATTAAAATCAAATTGAATCTCTTGCATTGAATCGTCCGAATCTTACAAACAAAATTGAAAATGTTTACAAATCAATCTCGGTAAATAACGTAATACAAAATCAAAATAGAATTAAACTTGTTATATAGATTCTCATAAAATAAAAAACAAATCTCTAAAAAAACCCAATTCACTAATCAACCATAAGTAACGACAATCATCAAAAACTTCCCTAATATGTCTAAATCTAAATACTATAAGAAGGCCTAAAAATTCTAAAAAAGGGAGGAAAATTTCACAAAGGTAAATTGGAAAGAGGGGAATAACAGAGAAGAAGGAGTTTCAAGCTTACCGCCACAAACTTTTGCACATCGCTGCTCAGTAAGCTTAGGGTTTCAATATCTAAAACCCTAGCTTTTCTCTATCGCGTCACTACTTCCTCCAGAGCCTCCATCGAGTACCTGTCAAACACCAAAGAAAAGGAGATCAGAAAGAGAGTTACGAAAAGAAGGCTCGAAGAACAGTCACGATCGAAGGTAACAAAACCTATCTTTTCTATTTCTTTTGATTACTGTTTCAATTGGGGTTTTGTTATGGTAAATTAAGGGGGGTTAGGGTTTAATTTGGGGAAAAGGGATGATCGCCGCCGATTAGGGTTGTGAGATACGGTGGAGATTTAGGTTCTTTTTGGTGTTGTTATGTGGTTATAAGATATAAGAGGAAGATGGATCAGGGAGGGAGAAAGGATAATGATGAGAATTATTTGTAAAACAAAATATATTGTTTCTAATAATCATGTGTGTCGCTCCTCACCTTACGCATGGTAGACTTGGCCTTACGGCCGTCCAATGATGATCAAACGAAAATGTTATTATTGTGGTCGCGTATGTACATAATCATTACAGAATATAAGTTTTATTTTGATACTTTTTTTTCATTTCCGGTAATCCTTGTTCTCCCTCTCTTACCCTTTCCTTCTTCTATATAAACTCTAGCCCCAAAACAACACCGTGGCGGCATGCCCTAAATCAAACCCCTTTCCCTCTGTAAACAACCTAATCGACCCAACAAAACCCCAATCCATAATAGAACAAACAGGAAGGTATGTTGTGTTACCCCTTTCGTGTTTCCGTATCTTGACTTTTGCTTCCAATCAATTAGGTTTTTATCGTCTTCCCTTTTGTAGGTCTTGGTGAAGCTCGAAGATGGAGGCCGAAAGCGTGACAACAACACGATTAGGGTTTCAGATGCTGAAACTCTAATCACTCTCCTTCTCCGTCTTTAATAAATCCACTCGGTATTTATTCTTCGTTCTTCTTCCTTTTCGTCTCTCAATTCTCAATAATCTCCCTTTCTGAATTTTCTGTCCTCGTATTTATACGGTTATGATTTTGCTGTTACAATTTTAGAGCTTAGATTTAGGATTATTAGAGATTTATGGATTTGAAATTCATTGTAATTGATTATGTATATTTGATTTTGAGATGTAATTGCAACTCAGTTCATATTTGATTTCGCTGATTGAATGTAATGAGCACTGATTCTGTGTATTTGATTGTGTATAATTTCATTTTTAACCTTAACAGAGATTTGATTTAATATTATTTTGGCTTTGAACTATAAAAAAAAGATTTGATTGAGTTGTAATCTGTACAGTACTTGCTAGTTTGATAGAAACATGCGCAATTCTGGCTATGATTTCAAGACCATATTCACAAGTAATAATCGTAGTATTTTGTAAACAAATCTGAGAAAAGAAAAACATACTTCAAAAGATGTAAAGAAAACAAATGTTTTATTGATATGCCTCTGAGTAAGCGAGAATACAAGATGCAATTCCTAGAAAGAGGTAATTAAAGAAAGTTTTAAAATAGTAAATGTCAATGAAAAATGATAATCACTATTGTTATTCCCCCAATATCCTTTTAATGATCTTATCTCCTTTGCTTTTGAGTTGTATGATTCAGGTCTATCTCTTCCTTCGTGGTTCGTAGTTGCAGTTCTTAGATCGCAGTCTTTTTGTTCTTTATTTCTTTGTATGAAATCCCTAACTTTTGCCCAGATTTCCCTTTCGACTTTTCAATCCACTGGGATAATTTTTTTGTTATATGCCCTTAATTTTTTCCTGGATCGCCCTTTAGGGTTTTCGATCCACCGGGATGCTCCTTTTTTCCTAGGTCATCCTTTTGGAGTTCGAGATTAGCGAGCTTTTTATACATAGTATTTTTTGATTGCGTCTGAATTTTCCGAATGCAGTAGTTCTTCCCCATCCATTGTTGTGAGGATGAAACCACCTCCGGAGAATTCTGTTTTGATCATATATGGACCTTGTAGTTGGGTGTCCATTTACCACGTGAATCGAGGCGAGGTAGTAGAATCTTCTTGAGCACTAGATCCCCTTCCATGAATATTCGAGGGAGAACTTTCTTGTCGAAGGCTCTCTTAATTCTGTTTTGATGTAGCTGACTATGACACAAAGTTGTCAATCATTTTTCTTCAATAAGGTTGAGCTGGTCAAGTCGTGTCTGCACCCACTCTACTTCTTCCAGATTTGTTTCCCTCAGGATCCGAAGTGATGGTATCTCAACTTTCACCGGGAGTACTGCTTCCATGCCATATACTAGTGAGAAAGGAGTCGCGCCTGTTGATGTGCGTACAAAGGTGCGATAGCCATGCAGGGCGAAGGGAAGCATTTTGTGCCAATCTTCATCATCTTTTGGATGTTCTTCTTGATATTTTTGTTGGCTGCTTCGATGGCCCCTTTCATCTTTGGTCTGTATGGTGAGGAATTATGATGCTCGATTTTGAATTTGTCGCACAACTCCTTCATCATCTTGTTGTTTAAATTAGACCTATTATCTATAATTATCCGGCTTGGGACATCGTACCTGCATATGATGTTTTGTTTGATGAAGTGTGTAACCACTTGACTTGTTACATTGGCGTAAGACGCTTCTTCTACCCATTTGGTAACGTAGTCGATGGCTACTAATATAAAGCGGTTTCCGTTGGATGCTTTTGGCTCGATCATGCCAATCATACCAATTCCTCACATTGAGAATGGCCAAGGGGAGCTCATGTCGTTCAGAGGAGTCGGTGGTACATTTATCTTGTCAGCATAGATCTTACATTTATGACACGTCTTCGTGTAGTGATAACAATCAGCTTCCATTGTTAACCAATAATACCCTGCTCGCAGAATTTTTCTGGCCATGGCATGCCCATTTGTATGAGTTCCAAAAGTACCCTCGTGGATTTATCTTATAAGCGTATCTGCTTCTTGCTTTTCCACACGCCTGAGTAGTACCATGTCGTAGTTTCTTTTGTATACCACTCCATTACTCAGAAAGAATTTTGAAGCTAACCTTCGCAGGGTTCGCTTGTCTATGATAGAGGCATTTTCTGGATATTCCTTCCTTTCCAGGTACTTATTGATATCGTAAAACCAAGGCTTATTGTAAGGTCCTTCCTCAATAGCAAGGCAGTGTGTGGGCTCTTCGAAATGCCTGATTGAAATACGTGGTTTGTGGTTCGGCCAAGTTACTTTGAACATAGCTGACAAAGTTACCAGAGCGTCCGCCATTTGATTTTCTTCTCGTGGGATATGACTGAAAGTGATCTCTGTAAATTTTGCAGCTAACTTTAAAACATGATCCCGATATGGAATCAATTTAGGGCGTTTAGTATCCCATTCACCATTAACCTGGTATATGACTAATGCAGAATCCATAAATACTTCGAGGTGCTTTATTCTCAAATCGATGGCAACTTCCAGTCCTTGTATACAGGCTTCGTATTCAGCAATGTTGTTGGTGCAGTCAAAACACAACCTTGCAGTATAGGTTTTGTGATAATTCTTTGGAGAGGTCAATACTACCCCTACACCTTGACCTAGTGCATTCGGAGCCCCGTCGAACATGAGTGTCCAATGTGCCCCTGGCTCGGATCCTTCGTCAGGTCCTGGTATTTCATAGTCATCTATGAATATGACATCCTCGTCGGGAAAATCAAACTTCATGGGTTGATATTCTGATAGCGGTTGGTGAGCCAGATGATCATCTAGTATACTACCTTTGATGGCCTTCTGTGTGACATATTGGATGTCGTATTCTGATAGTAGCATCTGCCATCGTACGATTCTTCCTGTAAGAGTTGGCTTTTCAAACACACACTTTAGAGGATCCATTCTTGCTATTAACCAAGTAGTGTGGGATAACATATATTGCATCAACCTCTTGGCAGCCCAAGCCAATGCGCAACCAGTTTTCTCGAGGAGTAAATACCTGGTTTCACAGTCAGTGAATTTCTTGCTGAGGTAATAAATCGCATGCTCCTTTCTACCTGTTTCATCCTGCTGTCCCAAAACACAACCCATTGATCCTTCGAGCACTGTCAAATACATGATGAGTGGTCTTCTGGGGACTGGCGGCATTAAGACTGGTGGCTCTTGTAGGTACTTTTTATTGTCTTGAAGGCAGTTTGACAATCATCATTCCATGCTACCATCTAATCTTTTCGTAATAACTTGAATATTGGCTCACATGTAGTTGTTAGGTACGATATGAACATTGAGATGTAATTCAATCGTCCTAAGAAACCACGTACTTCTTTTTCTGTCCTTGGTGCGGTCATCTCCTGTATAGCTTTTACTTTGTCGGGGTCTACCTCGATACCCTGCTGGCTTACAATGAAACCCAACAAATTGCCTGATCTGATGCCAAATGTAAATTTATTCAGATTTAACCTCAGTCTAAACTTACGCAACCGCTCAAATAAATTTTGCAGATGTATGATGTGTTCCTCCTCCATATGAGATTTGGCAATCATATCATCTACGTATACTTCGACCTCTTTGTGGATCATATCATGGAATAACGTGACCATTGGCCTCTGATAGGTTGCCCCTGCGTTCTTGAGACTGAATGGCATCACTTTGTAGCAGAAAGTTCCCCAAGGTGTCATGAAGGTAGTCTTTTCCATGTCTTCGGGCGTCATTTTGATTTGATTATAGCTCAAGAAATCGTCCATGAATGAGAAAACTGAGGCTTGAGTTGTGTTATCCACTAGGACACCTATGTGGGGTAGTGGGAAATTATCCTTGGGGCTAGCTCTGCTTAGGCCTCAATAATCCATACACATGCGTACTTTTCCATCCTTCTTGGGTGCTGGTACAATGTTAGCTATCCAGGGTGGATAATCTACCACTGCTAGGAACCCTGCGTCAAATTGTTTGAGAAACTCTTCTCTGATTTTGCTGGACATATCTGGACGAGTTCTTTTGAGTTTTTGTCTTACTAGAGAACACCCTTCTTGGAGAGGTAGTCTGTGCACCACGATGTCTGTATTTAACCCTGGCATGTCCCTGTAAGACCAAGCGAATATATCCATATACTCATGTAATAACTTCATCAGCCTGTCTTTGACGCTCTGCTCCAACATTGCCCCTAGCTTGATTTCTTTCAGATCTTCCTCTGTGCCCAGGTTAATGGTCTCAATAGCCTATTTATATGGTTGTATGATGTCAGCCTTTCGCTCTATTTCCCTTGCCATTTCCTTGGAGAGTTCAAGATCTTCGTCATCTTCCTCTTCGGCTTGGTTGATAGGAGCATCAAAATCGTATCGGGTCGTAACAGTAATGTTATCGGTAATTTTGGGCATGGATATGCACATTTATCATGTTTTGGTGCATATTTTAGTGCCTGGGATTTCAAAATATATACGCAGAGAAAGTATTTCCATTTTTAAATTTAATAGATAAATGTAATAGAAAGACAAAGATCTTGATTGAAAACAGAATATAACTTTTATTAATTATAAATATTATCTTAAACAAGAAAAGTAAAAACCCTTACAAGCAACCCTTATGCCTCGGGTTTGACATAGGTTCTTTCAAAACAAGAAAGATTACTTAAGAAAGAAAAATATCTCAGGAATCTACACAGTAGTCCATCCTTTGAGTTCTTCTCCTGGGGCGCCCTCTCTGATGAATCAGATGCCCTTTTGGTATTGATTTTGCTTAATATCATCGCCATATGTCCACCATGCTCTATTCCTTTGCCAACAAAAGTCTCTTGGATTAGAGGGAAACATGCTTTGCCTTTTAGTGTAGCTTTCGACGATTCATAGCCCAAACCAAAGCGATTCTTCTTCTCAGGAATTTCGGGGAGCTTTCCCCAACGTTTCGATGCATCACATCCCATAGTCGTTTGTAGATCTCTCCATGATGTTACTTTAGTATTGTTACCCTTCTCGATTGGTAATGTCACCATTGAAGGAATTTCCAAGGCTTGAAATGGGGTAGCTATAGAGTCTTCTTCTGCATTGATATATCTGTATGATTCAATGTGGCTTACGAAGATGTCTTCTTCGCCGTCAATTATGATTAACTTCCTTTCCACTATGAACTTCAATTTTTGATGCAGGGTCGAGGTGACTGCCCCTGCGGCATGGATCCAAGGTCTCCCCAGTAAGCAAGTGTATGCTGGTTCGATATCGATGACATGGAAAGTGATATTGAAGATATGCGGCCCAATCTTAACTGGAAGGTCCAACTCTCCTAACACCGAGCTTCGAGAACCTTCAAATACCATTACTATCATATAACTTGGTCTCATTACCACGTCCTCTATTGTTAACTTTATGAGGCTTGACTTTGGCAACACATTAAGAGCGAAACCGGTGTCAATGAGAACCCTGGACAAATGGGTAGTACCTATTTGCATGGTAATGTGGAGAGCCTTGTTATGAGCTTGGTGATGTGGAGATAATTCACTATTGCTGAAACCCAGGTAGGATCCAGATGTTAGATTTGCTACGACATTGTCAAATTGATTTACTGAAATTTCTTTTGTGACATGAGCTGAACTTAACACCTTCACCAAAGAATCCCGATGTGCTTCAGAGTTGGTGAGTAGTGAGAGAATGGAGATTTTTGCTGGAGTTTGGTGAAGCTGATCCACCACTCTGTAGTCACTTTTTTGATTATTTTCAGAAACTCTTCTGCCTCTTGATCGGTAAAGTCTTTGCTCAGAGGTTCTGTTTCTTGATTTTTATCAACCACTTCTTTTCCCCTGTCCTTCGTCAGAATCACATCCATCTTTTTTCGATAGTTCGGGTCCAAAAATTCAACCATTTTGGGCCATACCTCCTGTCCCTACTATGTTTGAAATTGCAGGTCCCTGACTTGGTGATGGACCGCATTCTTGCTTCACTCTGTTGATGTACACAGCTAAGTCATAACTCCATGGTACTGCCTTGTTATTTTCTTAAGGGATAGGTGACGGTCCCTTAATTACCATCGTGTTTTTTGGAGTGGCAGATATTAAGAGAGCCTTCTTAGGTGCCCTTCCTATAATCTCTGTTGATTCTCCCCACGGGATGACTAGAGTTTTCTTGGTAAGACTTGGGCCCTAGCATGAGATTACCAATGGCTTTTTTCCTCCAATTGTGGCTACATATTTTTCCTTAGGGTACACTCCGAATTGGACTATCCCCTGATCCACCAGCTTTTATAGAGTTGTTTCAAAAGCTTTATTATGCTCTAACAAGAATCCACATCCGAACAGATATTCTTTCAACAAGTTGATATGGGTTTTTGCCTTTATGGTTGCCCCAAAGTCAGTGACCACCTCAATTTCATTTATTATAGGCCCATCGTGCAGATGCATAAGGTTTGATTTGATGTTAGGCTTCTCAAAGGTGATGTCTTGAGATTCTAATAAATCTTGAACCTTATGCTTGAATGCCCAACATTATTCTATGGTATGCCCCATAGAGTTAGAATGGTACTCACACCTAACGTCGACATTGTATCTTTGCGGGAGTGGCCCAACAGGAGGAGCTAAAGGCTTGATTTCTACCAGGATGCCTTAACCAAGTGTTGTAATAACTGGATGGGTGGCATGGGCAGTGGATCAAAATATCTGGGTGGCCTTTTAAATCTGTCTTGCCTTTGTCCTTGTGGGATCACCAATGGTTGTGATGTCCTTGGTTGTGAGGCCACAACATTGACTTCTCCCTCTTTTCTTCTTAGGAAGTTTGAAGCCGATCTTTTTGAATTGTAAGGGGCATTTGATGACCCCCCTGATATCTTCCCACTTTTTAACCCAGTTTTGATTCTTTATCCAATAGTCACTAGGTCTGAGAATCCCGACGAGACACTTCCCACCGTTTTCTCATAATAAACCCTTGTAAGGTTCCCATGAACATGTCTACGAGTTCCTTTTCCAGCAGTGGTGGTTGTACATGGGATTCCATCTCCCTCAATCTTTGGGAATATTCTTTGAAGGATTCTTCCTTCTTTTGGGACATATTTTGGAGTTGCATGCGGGTAGGCGCCATGTCCAGGTTATATTTGTAATGCTTTAAGAAAGCATTAGCAAGGTCTGCCCAGGTTCGGATATGTGTTCGTTCCAATTGCATGTACCAGTCTAAAGATGCCCCACTCAGACTGTCTTGGAAACAGTGGATCATTAGCTTCTGATCATGGGCATGGGCATGCATCTTCTTTCAATACATATGAAGATGATTCTTTGGACAAGTTATCCCTTTGTATTTTCCAAAGTCGGGTACTTTGAATTTTGGCGATATCACCACATCAGGAACTAGACCTATTTCTAGAGTGTCTACTTTGAAAGCATCAAAACCCTCCACAACTTTTAACCTTTCCTCCAGGGCTTTATACTGATTCATTACCAGTATGACTACCAGTCATATTTAAGGGTTCCTGGTGAGCATCCCTTGGGTTATGATCTCCGTATTGCAAGTCTAGGTAGTTGTCTGCATTATTGGTTGGAATTTGTAGGGTATGTGATGCCCCTACTTTTGATGGTGGTGGTATGAACCCTTTAGTTTCAACCTCTTGTTGGTCCATGGCGGACTTCTGGGGTCCTTCTTCTGGATCTTTCCTTGGCTGGTGACCGCTCGATGCACCAATGGTTTGGGCTACCTCTTAAAAAGCTACCTTGGGAATGAAGAAGTGAAAAACACAAGAAGGGGGGTTGAATTGTAAAACTTGAAATCA
Source organism: Vicia faba (assembly GCA_948472305.1). Lineage (NCBI taxonomy): Eukaryota > Viridiplantae > Streptophyta > Magnoliopsida > Fabales > Fabaceae > Vicia > Vicia faba. Next base: position 104,391 of record CATIWC010001311.1, on the reverse strand, counting down.
AATGCAGACACCACGTTGTTTTTATCCTGGTTCGTTTGATCTCAAACTACTTCAGTCCACCCGTCAAGGTGATTTCGCCTCTCTCCAACGAGGTCTTAATCCACTATACTCAACTGAATATTACAACTGCTTTAACAACTGCTAAAGCCTTCTTGAGTCAAAACCACAAGCCGGTTTCTCAAGGAAATACTTTCTTACAGAGAAATGAAATCTAAGTGTGTTGGATGTTTTCTACAAAACTGTTTATCACAACTGTGATATTACACAAATTAAGCTTATGAGAACTAGAACGCTAAAACAATAGAATAGGTAATTTGAGAGCTTTTAGCAAACTGGGAATGAGGATGAATAAAAATAGCTTTAGGCGTGTAGAGAGTTGTAGAGCATTAGCCAATTCGTTCCTCACTTGCTTGTTTATATAGCATTGGAAAATGGTACGTTGTAGCCAATTATGCCGTTTCAATGCCCATTACATTCTTTCCATATTGAGAAGATCTTTGTCTGGAATAATGCCGTTGATAATAAAGAGTCTTGAATGCACAATACCGTTTCCAATTAAGTGTGTTCTGGCTTTGTCTTATTCTGACGCTGCTAGGTGCTGATGAATTGTTGTTGTCTTGATCAGAGTTAGATTGTTACGCACAGATCTGTTCATCAAGCTTCAGTGTAAGCACATGCTTTGATCTTCTGATTCTGGCATCTGATATAACATCCTCTGATGCTGATGTTGATAATTCATCTTCTGATGCTGATGATGATATTCTTATGCTGATACTCATCAGAGTTTCTGTAAAACAAAGCATACTTTTTAGGTAGCATATATGTTTTACATGAATCATACAATTTATATAATCTTGCTTTTTGTTATCATCAAAACTTTAACTTAGGGTAGTAGATTCAAACTTTGTTCTAACAATCTCCCCATTTTTGATGATGACAAAAACTAGAATTTTTTCAATTGAAAATTAACGAGAAAAATATCAGAGATAACCAATTTAATAAATTATATCAGAATTAAGTAGTATTAAGATAAGGAGGAATAAAAGGTATCAGAGCTTAAGGGGATAAGAAAACAACTATCAGAGTTATGATCAGAAAAAACTCCCCCTGAGTTTATTACTTTCCTTTTTAATTCCTTGAATCCTTTAGCATCAGATCTTTCTTGAACTTTCTTTGAGCATCAGATCTTTCTTTTACTCGAGCAGAGCTTCAGTGTATCAGAGATAATTAACTTCTTGTACCTGTAAGCTTATGCAAAACAAGGAAACATCCAAGTATATCAGAGGGTTAGAATGTTTGAGACTTTTGTCTCAGTAATCCGTTATTGAAAAAATATCATTCCTTTTCTCCCCCTTTTTGTCAGCAATCAAAAAGTGCAAGTAATATAAGCTAAAACGATCAGAGCAGAAAAACTGTTATATTTAATTCAAAGCATAGAAGATAGTACAAAAAACATGGAAAGAAAACAATGAAAACATCATGAATGAAAATTTAAGGTTGGGGTGGAAAGCGTGTGAACAGAGCTTCTAGCCTGTTCTTGATCTGATCAGCAGTTTCCTTCTGCTGATGCACCATGCTGACTACTGTATCAATCTTGCCATCTTGCACATCCATCCTTTCCTTCATTCTTTGATCAATCTCATCCATTCTTTGCTGCAGACGAATATCATTCTGCTTCAGCTCTTCAAGAGTCTGCCTATCCAAAGCAGCTTGAGAGACGTCAGAAACAGGATGCTTCTGAGAGCTTTCTGCAACATCTTCTGCTTGACTAACATCTTCATCTTGAATTGTCTGATCTTCTGCTGGCTGAACTTTTGAAGCTGGACGCTTTTCAGACCATGGCTCACTATCCAGAAAGAGCACTTCCTCCTTCAGCAGCTGACTCATGACTGGACCTTCAACTTCTTTCAGCAGTTTGCTGAAGTTCTGTTGAGCCTGTTCATAGTTTATGTCTTGCAGCTTGAGGGCTTCAGCACGTACCCACATTTTGAATTGTGTCCAGAGTTAGTCTGAGGCAGCAGGATCAATCATTCCAGGACAAACCTGCTTTAGAGAAGCAATCCAATTCTGCATGCCTGTTTCAAAATTCAAAATACCAGAACCAACATCTAGTTGTTTTGGTTTGGGAATGGCTATTTTGTTTTTACAATCAGCAAGGTGGTCAAGGACTGTGAGGTCAATGAAGGTCTTGCTGTGGTCATCTGTATTTTGTTTGGGAGATGGAGTGGGAGAATCAGAAATGATTATTGGACTGTTTGGAGTATTTGGAGGGGTAGTTTCTGGTGAGGATGGCAGTTGGGGTATGTTTACAGTTGTACCACAAGGTAGTTGAATTGCCAAGGGTTGAGGTTTAGAGGATTGAGGAGAATGAGGTTCAGGGGTTTGAGCCTCAGAGTGGTGAGACTCAGAGTGTTGAGACTCAGGTTGTGGAGATGATGGTTGAGGTGAAGGTGGATTAAGTTCTGGTTGTGGAGAGGGAGGGGGAGTTTCTGGTTGTGGAATTTCTGGTATGGGTGAGAGTGGATGTTCTGGTTGAGGTGAGTGGGCAGTTTGTGGTTGAGTGTTTGGATTTTCTGAGAGGGGAACGGAAGAACGTTGATCAATTTCAAAAAGAACTTTATCAAGTTCTGATTCTGTTGATGTTGTGGGTTTTGGATTTTTGGTGCGGGATCTCCTGAGAGTTAGTGACTCAGAAGGGTCAAACTCTGGTTCGGTGTCATCAATGGTTGGTATGGGAATTGGGAGTTCATATGAAGCTGGGGTAGGAATCAATGTTGGAACAGCAGATGAATTTAAAACATTAACAGCAGATATATTACCTCTTTTCTTTGGTGTCTGCTGGGATGGTCCTTCTGAAGCAGCCTTCCTCTTCTTATTCTTCTTCAAAGTAACCTCTGGAGTTTGCTGGTGCAGATCTTTGATGTTCAAATCAGGATCTGTGCCATCAGCTTTGCACGCATCCAAGTATCTGAGAACGATGACTGGTTTAGAGTCAATCTCAGAGAATATGGGAAAGTATCTCAGAGGGACTCTTCTGCTGTTGATGTCGCAAGAGGAGTGACGCTGGGCTCCTTTTTGATATTCTCTATCAGTTTCATCTTTTTCAGATTCTTGGCGTTCAGCTGCTTGCCAACCGCTGGTTCCAGAGAACTTATTTCCTGTGCTTTTGTAAGGTGTTCTATCAGCCTATTCTCAGTTAGAATATCTGATATTAATCTTCCGAAGGGTATCCAATCCCTTTTAGTCTTCTCTTCTTCTCTTGTCTCCTTGACGCTGGTCTTCAAATGATTGAACAGAAGATGAGCAAGGTTGATCTTGGTTTTCTTAGCAATAAAATAGAGCAGATATTGCTGATCTATGTTGATGTAGTCAGGAGAGCTTGTGGGTTTCCTGTGGTTGAAGCAGCCCAAGATGATCTTTGCCCAGATTCTGTGTTGATCCTTCAAATCTCTGATCTTGCTGCTGGGGACCCCATGAGTGAAAATCTGTCTAGCAACTAAACCAGTGTTTCCATATCTTTTTGCCATGTCAATACAGTAGATGCCACCACCGTTGTATCCAATCAGTCTAGCAATGTGATCCTCAGTGATCACTATCTTCTTCCCCATGATGTATGAGGTAACCTGATGGGTTGAAGCAGAAGCATGAATCCAGAACTCTTTAACCAGAATGGGGAATGTTGGACCCACCAACCTGTCAAAATACCTCTCCCAGCCTTGTGCCCTAATTTCTTCAGTCAAATCAAAACCATTTTCTTTCAAACTGGTGAAATCAACGATCAGTTCAGACAGAACTTCCAAGTTCTTCACCGGAGTAAGTAGAGTTCTGAAGGGAATCTGGTATTGCTCAGATGAAGCGTCTTGCTGGGAACCTGCAGAAACATTGCTAGAATTTTCCATGTTCACACTTAGGGTTTCTTTGAGAAAAACTTGAAGAAGGGTTTCTTTGGAAAAGGATGAACACACAAGTAAGAATGCAGAAAATATTTGGATGATTGTAAGAAACGGTAAAAATTTAATGAATGATGTTAAGGTGTTTAAATAGATTTCAAAAAATGTTTTGAAAACATAAACGGTTTTAAGAGAGAGAATTAACTCATGATTACAATTTAACTCATGATTACGTGCATTTAATGCTTGCTGATTTTGGGGGATTTGAGAAAGATATTTGGAACGGTTACCAGACATGTGTCTCAATGCATCCAATCAGTGTTTTGCCTTCTCAGAAGCGTGCACGCGTGTTCTGCTTCAGAGATTAGCTGATGACTGGATGACACTTGTTTGATTTGATGAACAGCACATCTATCCTTGAAATGAGACGCTCAGATCTTTATGGATAGACTCTGATACAATCTGCATGTCTAACTTTCTGAAAGAAGATTGATCAGAAGTTCACAGTAAAATAAAACACATTCTGAAGGTTAATATATAGAATTAAAACATTTTCACTATGGGAAGAGCTTCATGCTGAGATGTTTCAGAATGAAGTTGAACCTATCTTTAGAAAGTGGTTTAGTGAAGATATCAGCCCATTGATGGTCTGTATCAATAAATTTTAAGTTCAAAATTCCTTTCTGAATATAGTCCCTAATGAAGTGATGTTTTATTTCTATATGCTTAACCCTAGAATGCAAAATAGGATTTTTACCTAAGCAAATGGCAGAAGTATTGTCAGAGTATAGGGATGTTACTCTCAAAAATCTGAAAGTCTTCAAGCTGACTTTTCATCCAGAGCATTTGTGTGCTGCATCCAGCTGCTGCTATGTACTCAGCTTCTGCTGTTGATAGCGCAATTGTGGATTGCCTTTTGTTGGACCAGGAGATCAAATTTTCTCCCAGAAACTGGCAGCTTCCAGAAGTACTTTTACGTTCTACTCTGTCTCCAGCAAAGTCAGCATCACAGTAACCTACTAAGCTGTAATCACTAGATTTTCTATAAAATAAACCCAGATTAGTAGTACCTTTCAGATACTTGAAAATTCGCTTAACAGCTGTTAAGTGAGATTCTCTAGGATCTGATTGGAATCTTGCACCAATACATACGCTGAATAAAATATCAGGCCTTGAAGCCGTCAGATAAAGAAGAGAGCCAATCATACCTCTGTAGACCTTTTGTTCTACCTTTTTGCTTACCTCTTCTCTTTCCAGAATGCACGTGGGATGTATTGGAATCTTTGATGACTTACATTCTGAGAGATCAAATTTCTTCAGAAGTTCTCTGACATATTTGCTCTGATGAATGTAAGTTCCCTCTGGTTTTTGATTGATTTGAATTCCCAGAAAGAATTTCAGTTCTCCCATGAGGCTCATCTCAAATTCTGCCTGCATACACTTAGCAAATTTTCTTCCAAGAGAAGGATTAGTAGATCCAAAAATAATATCGTCAACATAAATTTGACAAACTAAGATGTCATTCTTAACTGACTTACAGAATAAGGTAGTGTCCACCTTCCCTCTGGTGAATTCTTTTTCTAACAGAAAGTTACTTAGTCTTTCGTACCAAGCTCTGGGAGCTTGTTTCAGACCATATAGTGACTTCTTTAGTTTGAAAACATATTCTGGATTTTTTGTACTTTCAAAACCAGGGGGTTGGTGCACATAAACCTCTTCTTCTATATATCCATTTAAGAATGCACTCTTGACATCCATCTGATACAGAGTGATGCCTTTATTAACAGCAAACGAAATTAAAAGTCTGATAGATTCTAACCTGGCGACTGGGGAAAAGGTTTCTGTATAGTCTATCCCCTCTTGCTGACTATAACCTTGTGCTACCAGTCGTGCCTTGTTTCTGATAACTTCACCTTGTTCGTTCAGCTTGTTTCTGAACACCCATTTTGTTCCAATGACGTTGAATCCTTTTGGTCTGGGAACAAGATCCCATACGTCATTTCTGATGAATTGATTCAGCTCTTCTTGCATTGCTAGAATACATTCGTTGTCCAGAAGTGCTTCATCAATAGAAGAAGGTTCAATCAGAGACACAAGTCCCATGAGGGATTCTTCAGAGTTTCTGAAGCTGGCTCTTGTTCTGATTGGATCTTCCTTTCTTCCTAAGATAGTTTCTTCTGGGTGATCCAAGCTGCTTCTGGGTAGTCTCTTCTGAGGTTGATCATCAGCTGTTGCTGGATTGCTTGCAGTGCTCCTTTCAGATGTTGAAGGAGTGTCTTTGTTGAGAGCTTCTGATGACTTGTCTTCAGAACCTGTGAATTCTACTTCCATACTTGCAAATACTTCATTCTGCTTTGACTTTTCAGAGTCAAGCTTATCATCAAAACGAACACTGATTGATTCTTCCACAATCTGTGTTTCTGTATTGTATACTTTGTACCCTCTTGAGCGTTCAGAGCATCCTAACATAATACACTTCTGTGCTTTAGAGTCAAACTTGTTCAAATAATTTTTTGTATTTAATATAAAACAAATACATCCAAATGGATGAAAATATGAAATGTTGGGCTTTCTGTTCTTCCACAATTCATATGGAGTCTTTTCCAGAATATGTCTTATGGAGATTCTATTCTGAATGTAGCACGCTGTGTTTATTGCCTCTGCCCAGAAGATCTTAGCAACGTTTGTCTCATTGATCATGGTTCTAGCCATTTCTTGCAATGTTCTGTTCTTTCATTCTACAACTCCATTTTGCTGGGGAGTTCTAGGACAAGAGAAATCATGCAGAATGCCTTTGTCATTAAAGAATGACTCAAAATCTTTGTTTTCAAACTCTCCACCATGATCACTTCTGACTTTAACGATTCTAAGATCCTTTTCATTCTGAACTTGGTTACAGAAGGTGACAAACACAGAGTGTGACTCGTCCTTGTGTCTTAAGAACTTTACCCATGTCCATCTGCTATAGTCATCTATGATTACTAACCCATACTTCTTGCCACTGACTGAAGCAGTTTTAACTGGTCCAAATAAGTCAATGTGCATAAGTTCTAATGGCTTAAAGGTAGAAACAACATTTTTAGATTTGAAAGAAGGTTTTGCAAACTTGCCTTTCTGACATGCTTCACACAGAGCATCTGAATTGAACTTCAGATTAGGAAGTCCTCTGACTAGATTGAGTTTGTTAATCTGAGATATTCTTCTCATACTAACATGCCCCAATCTTCTGTGCCAGATCCATTGCTCGTTGTTAACAGACAGAAGACACTTTACATTCTGACTTTTCAATTCAGAAAGATTGATTTTATAAATGTTGTTTTTCATCTTTCCATTAAATAGGATAGTCCCATCTTTCTGACTAACAGCTTTACATGATTTTTGATTAAAGATTATATCATAACCGTTATCACTTAAACAGATTATGCATTAATCCATCTACTAATACAACATTGTTTATAGAGGGAAGATTTCCATTACCTACAGTTCCAGAGCCAATGATATTTCCCCTCTGGTTGCCTCCAAAGCCTACGTGGCCTCCAGGCTTAAGTTCCAGGCTTTGGAACATATGCCTTCTTCCCGTCATGTGACGTGAGCAGCCAGAGTCCAGGTACCATGACTGGTGTTTCTGATTTGCTGCTAAAGATATCTGCAACATGTATTATTTTATCCTTAGGTACCCATATTTTCTTGGGTCCTGATTTGTTAGCTTTACCAAAACTCTGGTTGAATTTTGGTTTCACAGAATAAATACTACTAGTATATTTTATGTCATGTGTGTGACCATACACAAAGTGTGAATTCAGAGGAGTGTGTTTAATAGTTAAATCCATGACATTCTTTGGTGTAGGAACCTTACCTTGGTATCGTATTCCCTTTCTGCCGTTTCTGCTAACTCCATAGATCATTGAAGCCATTTTGCTTCTATCTATGCTTTTAGCAAGGAACTTCTGAAAGCTATGATCATACTCCTTGATGATCTCATCAGCGCTGCTGAGAGTTTCAGAAATTGTTTCCTTCTGAGAGTTTTGTAAAACATTTTCTAATTTTGAAATTTTATCTTTCAGCTCAGAATTTTCCAATTTAAGACTCTCAGTTTTATCAGAGTCAAATTCAAGATTCCTTTTCAGGTTTCTGAATTTAACTCTGATCTGCTGATATCTTTCCAGAATTTCGTTAAGGCTTTCAGCAAGTTCAGCCTTAGTAAAATTAATTGCAAAATCAGGAAATACCTCTTCGGTGTTTGATTCTGAGTCTGATTCAGAAGCTTCACTGTCTTCTGATATGTTGGCCATTAGAGCTATGTTTGCTCTCTCATCATCTGATTCTGAATCAGCTTTAGACGAGTCAGAGTCATCCCATGTAGCCATGAGACTTTTCTTCTTTTCCCTTCCAAACTTCTTTTTGGGCTTTTCCCTCTGAAGCTTTGGGCAGTCACTCTTATAGTGTCCTTGCTCGTTGCATTTATAGCAAGTGATGTCCTTGGTGTTTGACTTTCTGCTTCCTGAAGAGCCTTCAGATCTTTTGTATCCAGAGGAAGAGTCTGACCTTTTGTATCTGGAAGAGGACTCAATCTGATCAGATCTTCTGGGATTCCTGAACTTCCTTTGCCTCTGCTTCCATAGTTGGTTCACTCTTCTAGAGAGGAGGGAAAGTTTGTCTTCTTCTGATGAGGACCCATCAGATGTTTCTTCAACTGCCTGCAAAACTTTAGAGTCAGATTTTCTGCTAGATTTTAATGCTAGAGGCTTACCTTGCTTCTGAGGTTCATCAGCTTCTAGTTCTATCTCATGACTTCTGAGGGAGCTGACAAGTTCCTCCAGAGAAATTTTGTTTAGATCTTTAGCTAGCTTCAGCGCTGTAACCATTGGCCTCCATTATTTTGGCAAGCTTCTGATGATCTTCTTGACATGATCAGCAGTAGAGTATCCTTTGTCTAGAACCTTGAGACCAGCCACCAGAATTTGGAATCTTGAGAACATTGTTTCAATGGATTCAATTTCTTCCATTTTGAATGCCTCATACTTCTGAATGAGCGCAAGAGCCTTAGTTTCTTTGACCTGAATGTTGCCTTCATGCGTCATTCTGAGTGAGTCAAACATGTTCTTTGATGTGTCTCTGTTAGAGATCTTTTCATATTCAGCGTAAGAGATGGCGCTGAGAAGAATGGTTCTGGCCTTGTGGTGATTTTTGAAGTCACGCTTTTGTTGATCAGACATTGCTTTCCTATCAATCTTCTGACCGCTTGCATTTACTGGGTGCGTGTATCCATCTGTCACCATGTCCCACAGATCAGCATCATGTGCCAGAAAGAAGCTTTCAATTCTGTCTTTCCAGTAGTCAAAATTCTCTCCATCAAAGACTGGAGGTTTGCCGCTGAATCTGTCTCTATCTTCATTGTTGTCATTGCTGTTGTGTTGATATGTTCCTGCCATTGTGTTTTTCTGACGCTGGATCTTGTACTGACACGGTTAAGTGTTTTTTAGCTCAGAACCAGGCGCTCTGATGCCAATTGAAGAAGTGAAAAACATAAGAAGGGGGGTTGAATTGTAAAACTTGAAATCAAATGCAGACAACACGTTGTTTTTATCCTGGTTCGTTTGATCTCAAACTACTCCAGTCCACCCGTCAAGGTGATTTCGCCTGTCTCCAACGAGGTCTTAATCCATTATATTCAACTGAATATTACAACTGCTTTAACAACTGCTAAAGCCTTCTTGAGTCAAAACCACAAGCCGGTTTCTCAAGGAAATACTTTCTTACAGAGAAATGAAATCTAAGTGTGTTGAATGTTTTCTACAAAACTGTTTATCACAACTGTGATATTACACAAATTAAGCTTATGAGAACTAGAACGCTAAAACAATAGAATAGGTAATTTGAGAGCTTTTAGCAAACTGGGAATGAGGATGAATAAAAATAGCTTTAGGCGTGTAGAGAGTTGTAGAGCATTAGCCAATTCGTTCCTCACTTGCTTGTTTATATAGCATTGGAAAATGGTACGTTGTAGCCAATTATGCCGTTTCAATGTCCATTACATTCTTTCCATATTGAGAAGATCTTTGTCTGGAATAATGCCGTTGATAATAAAGAGTCTTGAATGCACAGTACCGTTGCCAATTAAGCGTGTTCTGGCTTTGGCTTATTCTGACGCTGCTAGGTGCTGATGAATTGTTGTTGTCTTGATCAGAGTTAGATTGTTACGCGCAGATCTGTTCATCAAGCTTCAGCGTAAGCACATGCTTTGATCTTCTGATTCTGGCATCTGATATAACATCCTCTGATGCTGATGTTGATAATTCATCTTCTGATGCTGATGATGATATTCTTATGCTGATACTCATCAGAGTTTATGTAAAACAAAACATAATTTTTAGGTAGCATATATGTTTTACATGAATCGTACAATTTATATAATCTTGCTTTTTGTTATCATCAAAACTTTAACTTAGGGTAGTAGATTCAAACTTTGTTCTAACAGGGAATTTGGTCCTGCCTGTCAATAATGTTCTTCAAAGCTAGAAGAACTTGACTCAAATATCCTTTCATTGAGCTTACGTCACCCTTTACTTGGTCAAGATCCTCTTTGAACACAGCTTGAGTCTCCTCGATTTGTTCCATTTCTTTTTGTTGATGGGCCCTTATTTGATATGGAGGCCAAGGAGGTGGAGGTCTTCTTTTATCAATGGCTTAACTGGAGAGATTTTTAAAGAAAATGAGTTTTGATATGACATGCAGGTGTTTTATAAATGCATTCGTGCGAACGAATGTGCATGAACATGAAATGATTTCTTGTTTTAAATGCCTTATTCACTTGGGTACATGCTTGTATTTTACTTAATACTTTACTTGGTGACTAGATTTAAAATAGACATGCCGTTGAGATAGGGAAAAAATGTCTTTATTGAAAGTAACACAATCCAGATATTGAAAAATATTACAACTTGAAATCAAAACTTGTTTGCATAAATATAAGTAAAGGGAACTAAATCTTCTAGGTGCACCTGCGGATGTGCGCTCTGAAGCCATCAAGGGTTTAAAAATGAGGGGTTTTTTTCTGAACAGAAAAGAAACTCCTACTTCAAGGCTCAAAGGGGTTAACTAGGTTTTCACTCCCTTATATCTCCGGTATTTGGGGATTTGAAACAATGCATGTACATCGTCAGCATGGTCTTACTCAAAAGCACACAAACCAGAGATTTTTGCATTTTTCAATTATCGTCATCCTCCCTCCAATCTTTGCCTAAGCAAGAGACTTGGTAGAGTTGGTATCAATATGCATGAAAATAATTTTTATGAGTGATAACGATTGGATGAGTAAAAACAAATGGATTACTTCAAGAAAAACATACTTATTGAATTAAGATTTTTATTCAAAAATAGACAAGTTTCTACATGTAAGCAATGTTTAAACAAACAAGTAAGATTACAAATGAAAATGCAGTAAAGAAACCAATAATTTCCATTGTTGAGGAGACTTGACTCTGTTTGGACTTATTGATTCTAACGATTTTCTGCAGTCTTGATACTCACTTGGGAAAGAGATTTCCATTCTGATCTGCAGTGAACCTAATAGCCTATGAATTGATCCATTCTTGGACCTTGTCTCTGATTACATATTGTCTTTAACCGAATTACCAAGTTCCCTAGAATGTTATTCATAGAGGATTATCTCAAAATATGCGATGAATGCTTTACCAATCGAACTTGCATACCGAATCACCAAGTTTCTTCTACTTCACAGAAAAGATAATCAGTTGGGGAGAAAAAGTCTGAAATAGTTTGCCAAACATTAATTAGGCTTTGGAAAAGACGCACGACAGGTGCATGAATTTTTACTTTGAACCCCTTGCATTCCTTGATATCATGACCAAGTGCTCCAGAATGGAAGACACACCTGATACTCAAGCTCCTTTTTGTCTCTATTAATAGGCCTTGCCCCATGAATTCACTTAGGGAACAAATACTGCTTGCGGACAGGGAGACCTAGGAACACCAAGTTATGGAAGAGATCCATAAAATACCTCGTTCTTTTGAAAGAGATCCCACATGATAGGGAAGAATAACAGCTCATGTTGCAGCAACAGGTATAAAATCACTTTCCTTTGTTAACATTGTATTCAAAATTTCCATAACTAGACTCATCTGAGTTTCCAACTGACTGTTTTCCTCTCGAGAGAGTTTCTGACCACGAACCATAGCTGGCATATCTGTCATAACTAGCCTCATCTAAACGTTTATCTCTCCCACTTCCTCACGAAGTTGTTCCATCACTGATCTCTGATCTTAAAGTGGTAAGAAGTCTAGTATGCAATTCTCAAGAGAATACCAAGTCTAAATAAGAATCCCCAACTCTGAGTATCTGTTATAAATGCATGAAGATGTATGAGGAGTATGAGTGGATGCAATGCCATGTTCAATCATTTTCAAGGAACCTCCATGCTTTTAATTTTGATTTTAATCAAGAAAGAGATGGGAAAGCACAACACAAGGCTCACAAACATGGTTCCTTGTAAAGGGAAATAACATGTGTGTTAAAATTATGTTAGCATGTTCTGTATGCACTAAAATAGGATCAAGGTTCCCATCACAACAAATAAATATTGTGCCGGTTGTGGACCAACTGAATATCACAGAATTATAGGAAATGAACCATCTGAATATAATAATCAAGTACCATGAAGATCAACAACTGTATAGGATCAAGTCTCCCTATCATAATAGATAACCATTGAATTACTTATGAATAAATGGATACCACAAGATCAAAGATCTGTTGTAGTGTCAGAATACCAAGAAAACCACATGAGTCACCAACAGAACCAAATAGCCACCAACAGGACCAAATAGTCAGCAACAATACCTATAAGATCAAACCCTCCCCACACATGGGTGAAGTCTAGGTCAGGGTAAGGCAAGGGTGACTCAGAATCATGGGTCCATCTGAAAGTACTATCATCACAACACATGTGTGTATGATAATAATACCTCATTTGTACCTTAAATGGGTATGCTACACATGACCTCACTAGTAGGACCTCGTCTAGTAGCCTTTATGTCCCCATTCTAGTCCTAGGGTTCGTAATGGTTTACAACTTTGGCCTGGGTACTGGGCCTTTTACCTTAATAGCATCATCCCATCCCAACAAAGAAACAACACAACAACAATATCTAGAGTATAGGAAACCATGAAATAAGATTTAATGCGTGAAAGCAAATAAACAAATGAAGCGGTAAAGCAATAAAAAAACAAAACACCCAAAGAACAGAAAACAAACATAACCTAGGAGTGACTTGCATTGGATGCACCAACAATTGGTCAATCTATCCCCAGCAGAGTCGCCAACTGTCGTATATGGTACTTTCACCAAAGCGCGAAGAAGGCAGAAAAGAAGAGTCATCCTCAATGTTATTTTTCCCAAGAGGGCCAAAGGAAACACTGAGTAAACCTAAAGAAAATGAAATATCTTGGTCTCACGACCAAGAGAAGAGGGTAAGAAAGTCGATTAAGCAAGGGAAATGTATTAACACCTTGTCATACCCATAATTTTCCCTACTGGTTCCTAATCATTTTTGTTCCTAGAACATTGTTGTTTAAGTTTATGAAAGGTTTTTTTTTACCTTATTAAGGAATTAATGGGCCTTTCTAAATCAGAAAAGCCCATGTAAATTTTTAAAGCCCATCATATTTTTAGTAAAATTCTTGTTTGTTTTCAGCCCGATTTAATTTTTAAAGGTTTAACATCGTTAAGAATTCTTGGACCTTTCTAAATCAGAAAGGTCCATGTAGAATTAAGGGCCTATAAGTTTTCTCTTGCAAGAGGGGTTTGTTTGTTAAGGTATATTAACCCATTTAAAATGCTATAGAAGGGAGGTATGTTGGGTACATGAGAAGATTTGTTGATTAATTGGACCGGCCCACTAGAGGGATAAGGTCTGTTTTAAATAAGGTTAGGGGGTGTATATTATAATCAGAGAGGCCCATAAGCAATTCGTTTTGAACGCCCAATAAGTTAAAACAGTTTATCCCATTTTTAGGTTTTTTTGTTAAGAATTTGTTGTTTTTACAGTAACGTTATTATATTATGAGTTTAATTTAAAATTGTGATTTATTTTATTAATTGAGAAAAACGTTGACTAAAGAAAAGTCAAAACGGAATTTTAGTCCATCCCTTTACTAATTTCAAGCACAAACCCAAATAGGCCAAATCCAAATCAGAGAAAAAAATGCATATTTAGGGCTAAAAACAATCACTATTCAGATTAAGGGGAAAAACTCATATTTTAATGTTATAACATATACTGTTCAAATTAAAATCAAATTGAGTCTCTTGCATTGAATCATCCAAATTTTACAAACAAAATTGACAATGTTTACAAATCAATCTCGATAAATAACTTAATACAAAATCAAAACAAAATTAAACTTGTTATACAGATTCTCATAAAATAAAAAACAAATCTCTAAAAAAACCAATTCACTAATCAACCATAAGTAACGACAATCATCAAAAACTTCCCTGATATTTCTTAATCTAAATACTATAAGAAGGCCTAAAAATTCTAAAAAAGGGAGGAAAATTTTACAAAGGAAAATTGGAAAGAGGGGAATAACAGAGAAGAAGGAGATTCGAGCTCGCCGCCGCAAACTTTTACACATCGCTGCTCGGTAAGCTTAGGGTTTCAATATCTGAAACCCTAGCTTTTCTTTATCGCATCACTACTTCCTCCAGAGCCTCCATCAGGTACCTGTAACGCCAAAGAAAAGGAGATCAGAAAGAGAGTTACGAAAAGAAGGCTCGAAGAACAGTCACAATCGAAGGTAACAAAACTTAGCTTTTCTGTTTCTTTTTATTACTGTTGCAATTGTGGTTTTGTTGTGGTAAATTGAGGGGGGTTAAGGTGTAATTTGGGGAAAAGGGATGATCGCCTCCGATTAGGGTTGTGAGACACGGTGGAGATTTAGGGTTTTTTTGGTGTTGTTATGTGGTTATAAGATATAAGAGGAAGATGGATCAGGGAGGGAGAAAGGATAATGATGAGAATTATTTGTAAAATAAAATATATTGTTTCTAATAATCATATGCGTCGCTCCTTACCTTATGCATGGTGGACTTGGCCTTACGGTCGTCCAATGATGATCAAACGAACATGTTATTATTGTGATCGTGTATGTACATAATCATTACAGAATATAAGTTTTATTTTGATACATTTTTGTTTTCATTTCTGGTCATCCTTGTTCTCCCTCTCTTACCCTTTCCTTCTTCTTTACAAACCCTAGCCCCAAAACAACACCGCGGCGGCATGCCCTAAATCAAACACCTTTCCCTCTGTAAACCACCTAATCCAACCTAAAAACCCCAATCAATAATAGAACAAACAGGAAGCTACGTTATCTTACCCGTTTCGTGTTTCTGTATCCTGACTTTTGCTTCCAATCGATTAGGTTTTTATCGTCTTCCCTTTTGTAGATCTTGGTGAAGCTCGAAGATGGAGGCCGACGGCATGACAACAACACGATTAGGGTTTCAGATACTGAAACTCTAATCACTCTCCTTCTCTGTCTTTAATAAATCCACTCGGTATTTGTTCTTCGTTCTTCTTCCTTTTCGTCTCCCAATTCTTAATAATCCCCCTTTCTGAATTTTGTGTCCTCGTATTTATACGGTTATGATTTTGCTATTACAATTTTAGAGCTTAGATTTAGGATTATTAGAGATTTAGGGATTTGAAATTCATTGTAGTTGATTCTGTATATTTGATTTTGAGATGTAATTGCGATTTGGTTCATATTTGATTTCGCTGATTGAATGTAATGAGCACTGATTCTGTGTATTTGATTGTGTATAATTTCAATTTAAACCATAACAGGGATTTGATTTAATATTATTTTGGCTTTGAACTATAAAAAAAAGATTTGATTGAGTTGCAATCTGTACAGTACTTGCTAGTTTGAGAGAAACGTGCGCAATTCTGGCTATGATTTACACAATATCTGTTTTCTCAAACATGGGCCTTGCGCTATTCTTTGTTTTGTCCAGCTTGTTGAATAAATGGATCTTGGGCCTATCAAGATTCAGCACAGTGCATTATTATTTCTCTTACATTGTAAACAATATTATAATTTTGATACGGTACCGGGCCCAATCTTTTGGACTTCTTTACAATACATTTTCAAACTTTAACAAATATAAAAGAATTGTAACAAAAAATGTCCAATAAAATATTTTGTAAAATATTTTTAATAAAATAATTATAATAAATCTCTTAATAAAAAGTTTAATAATATTAACATAACAGAAAAGATTTCTAAATGGGTCCAGCTTTCTATTTTGTTTAAGCGTAATACTCCTAATTGGGCCACTTATTATAAGACTAGACCCAATATTAATAAATATTTTATATAATAAAAAAATATAAAAAAATGTTTAATAATAATTTTTCCCTTAAAATAAATCAGTAACAAAATAATTCCTAAAAATGACCAATGGGCTATCTAAAAACCTTAATGGGCCCTTTATAATTAAAATTTTGATTTCCCTTTTGAAATAGTTCTAATATTTGATTCTCATGGGCCATTGGCCAACATGCTTCGTGAATGGGCCTATGGGTATATGGGTCTTTCTGATTTAGATAGCCCCATTCTCCTGAATTTAAGGTACACCCCCTAGTCGGATAAAGACGGACCATCAGATAATGCTATACCGTCTTTAGTTGAATATTTCTTCAATTTTAATCTCGAAATATAAAATCATCGAGGTAGGACAAATTTGGGGTACGACAGTTGCCCCTATTCAATTATCTTCCAGTCGAATAGCGTGAGAAAACATGAGTCTTGCGTATTCTGATTGGAAGTTTATTGAATACTTGAAGTATCCCAAAATTTGTCCGAAAAACATAAGGTTACACTGATATAGCATACCCTTACAAGTCTTTGGGAAAGTAGGTAAAGCTGATGATATATTGCTTACCAGGGTTTGATAACAAGGCAAATAGTCTTTGATCTTAAAAGCGTAGTTTCATATGTCTTGGCTTATTCACCCATTTGGAGGATGAATACAACAATGGTTGAAGATGCATGGCTGCTTGAAGACTGAGGCCACAAGTTATGTTTGTGAATCGCTGCATGACATATGACGCGATAAGCTGGATTTGGTTCTTGGGCACCGTTGTATGAAGTCAGAGGTGATGGTTTTAAGTGTGAATACATTGCGGCTTAGAGGAAATGTGTTTGAGTTTGGAGAATGCACTGTGGCGTAGAGGCAATGTGTTGAGTTTGGATAATACATTGCGAATTAGAGGAAATGTGTTGAGTTTGGAGAATGCATTGCGGCTTAGAGGCAATGTCTTGAGTTTGGAAAATACATTGCGACTTAGAGGCAATGTTTTGATTTTGGATAATACGTTGTAGCTTAGAGGCAATGTGTGTAGTTTGGATAATACATTGCGGCTTAGAGGCAATGCGTTGAGTTTGGATGATACATTACGGCTTATAGGCAATGTTTTGAGTTTGCGAATACAAGCCTCATTACAAAATACTTTCATAAACCACACAAAGCATAATTTCAAACAAAAAGCAAGTGATCTAACCAGTAACTAAGAGCCCATGGAAAACCATGGATGAAAAGGGTGCTAATACCTTTCCTTTTCATAATCTACCCCCCGAACTTAAGAAACAATCTCAAAAGTCTTTACTGTGCTTTTTCACCTTTCCTTTTGAATAAAAGAAAAGTTGGTGGCGACTCTTGCTAATCGCAACATTTGCGATAAAATGAAAAACACCCAAGTTAGTTCTCCCACCGTATCACATAACTGGCGACTCTGCTGGGGAAAAATTATAAAAGTGGGGTTACCTTAGGGTTAGATCACATTTACTTGCTTTCATTGTTTGATTTGTATGCTTCACATTATGGTTCTTTGTTTGGGTTTGAATCCTCTACCCGGATTTAGGATACCTTATAGGTAAGTAGCAATACGTTTTGGAAACTGTGCGGGGTATACCGACATGGTCTAAGAAATAGCTACGTTAGTGCGACATATTTGTGGGTACCGGTAGCCCTTGAGTTAATCAAGGAGAATACGGAGCCACTGAGTGATGTCATGAAGCACTAATGAACTTTTAGAACCTTTACTTAACCAACTTGGCCTTTAGGACGTAGTGAGATGACCGGCTTTAGTGCAGTCCGAAGTTGGTAGATACTCGATATTACACTCATTGAGGTTTGGTTTTTTGGGATATTTCGGTCGCCATTAAAGAGGCTTGCACTGAAACAATGACCAAATAAACAAACCGGTGATATTAAGCTCCTTAAAACCCAGTTACTATAACTAGGACAGGTTTGAGCCAACTAAACTTTAAGAGGGTACTTACGTATGAGACTCCATGCAAGCCTGAACCTAAGGACTTGTTTGCTTTGTTTGTGTATATTTACTTGTATATAACATCATAAACATTATAACATCATATTCATACTAACCATTTCAAGGATCTTGGGATTTATCTTTGTTCTGTTTTGTAGGACATGGATTCTATTCGCAGGAAAATCATTCAAGTCAATCTTGTAAGGATCCCTCTACAACTTAAAGAGCTAGCTGCAAGGATTCCGGAAAATTATCCATTTACCGAGAGACATGGTCGCCTACTAAACTTGGTCATCTCCAACACTGATGAAGACACGATGAAGGTGCTCTTTCAGTTCTTTGATCCTTTACACCATTGCTTCACATTTCCTAATTATCAACTTGTGCCAACTTTGGAAGAATTCTCCCAACTCTTGAGGATTCCCATTCTCAATCAACTACCTTTCAACAGTATGGAAAGAGATCCAAAGCCAAAATATATTGCTCAAGCTCTACACTTGCAATCATCTGATATCACAACTAATTGGGAAACAAGGAGCGGTGTCAAGGGTTTCCTAGCAAAGTTCTTGTTTTAGAAAGCCCAAAGTTGTTGGAACTCTTTGGATCTGCAAGCTTTTGAGAAAATTGTGGCTCTCCTCATCTATGGGATGGTTTTGTTTCCAAATCCGGACCAACTCATAGACGTGAATGCCATCAAAATCTTCATATCCCGCAACCCGGTGCCTACTTTGCTATGGGACATCCTACATTCTTTTCACACTCGCACTACGAGGAAAAGAGGTATCCTTATGTGTTACACTCCTCTCTTGGAAAGATGGTTTATTTCGCATCTTCCCCAATCTGTATTAAAGAACGAGCAAGGTTTTAGGTGGTCACAAAGGTTGATGACGCTCAAACATTCAGACATCCATTGGTGTTCCCAATCCATTGAGAATGTTACTATTGTCGATAATTATGGAGAATTCCCTAATGTACCTTTACTTGGCATTAGAGGAGGTATCACCTACAACCCCTGCTTAGCCTTGAGACAATTTGGTTACGCCCGAAGGGATGGCCCACATGAGATGCTCATCCAAGGTTTGGTATTTAAATATGAGAACGACGATCAAGGTCATCGCTAGAGATTTATCCGAGCTTGGAGGATGTTGAACAAGGTGGATAGTAAGACATTGGGGCATAAGAATTCCATCCCTCTTGAGCCTTACCTCAAATGGGTATGAACTCGTGCTCAGAGTCTTATGATGCATTATCCTTCCATTCTCCCGGTAATCATTGAGCCTGTTATGGAAGGAGATGTTCCATACACTATCCTGCATCCTGACATGCCCACCTCTCTTGAAGACTTACAAAGAGATTGGATACAACTCAAGAGGGAGCGAGATACTTTCTAAGCCCAATTCTACGCTAACGAGAAGAAGGTTTTGGAACTCACTAAGCAACTTCATGAGGAGCGGACTCTGAATGTCTACATCGCACCAAAGAGGATGCGTACTACCTTTTTATCTTAAAATTTTTGTATTGTTTTGCCCAAAGAAGCATTGATGTACTCAAGCTTTAATTTATTAATATAACATGTGTTTCCTTTTTTTGTCTAAAACAAATTTGAATCTTTAAAATCCTTGAAATCATTTCATATGCATCTAACATTCATTATAACATAAGCAGGTTTCTTGCAACAAGTCTCCTCATCTTTCTACTGTTTATTTCAGTAAGATGGATCTCGAGCAGACGGTGAAGGACCTCTAAGCTCAAAATGCTTAGTTTCAAAAGATGTTCTTAACTCTAGCCAAAGGACATAAAGAGTTGAAGACCTTGCTGGTTGAAGAGAAGAAAAAGAAAGCAAAGAAAATAACTGGAGTTCTAAATAAGGGAAGAAGATTCCAAGGACAAGCAAGAATGACCCTATACTTTACAACGACATCTGGTGTGAAAGACAATCAATATGGTAAAGGCAAGGAAGCAGTTGCCCAGCCAGAAGAGGAAGAGGAAGAGGAAGAAGAAGATTATTCTGAAGAACAATATCCTTCAGCCAACGACAAGTATAAGCATCTGGAAGAACGGTTAAATGCAATGGAAATTCAAAGAGTGCCTGGATTGGACTTTGACGAATTGGGTTTAGTATCTGGGATTGTCATCCCTCCAAAATTCAAGGCACCGGGGTTCCCTAAATACGATGGAGTTTCATGTCCCAAAATGCATCTCCGGTCCTATGTTAGGAAAATATAGCCTCACACTGCTGACAAGGATTTATGGGTACACTTCTTTCAAGACAGCCTGTCCGGAACTCAAATTGATTGGTTTTACCAGCTAGAGAGAGCCAATGTTCAAAATTGGGAAGATCTGGCCGCTGCCTTTTACAAACAATACCAATACAACGCTAATCTTGCTCCCACCCGTACTCAACTCCCGAGTATGGGCATGGTTTCAAGTGAAGGCTTTAAAGGCTATGCGCAAAAATGGAGGGACTTAGCAGGAAGAGTCTAGCCTCCCCTATCTAAAAGAGAGTTGGTAGACATGTTTTTGGGCACCTTGTCCGGTCCTTTCTTCAATCACTTAATTGGGAGTTCTTCGACAGGTTTTACCAAATTAATATTGACCGGAGAAAGGGTGGAAGCCAGGATAAAGAATGGAAAGATTCAAAAAGACGCATCCTCTGCTGCTGTAAGAAAACCATTCATTAGAAAAAAAGAAGTTGTTTCTATATATCCTCATAGAAATCAAGATAGGGCTGAACACCGTCCAATGGTGGGGGCTGTCATGATTCCTAAACCCGCGCCTGCTCAGCAAAGAAGAAACTAGCCAAGAATGGAAAGACCATTCAGACAGTTCACTCGAATTAATATGACACTATCTCAAGTATTGCAACATTTGTTAAGATCCAATCTAGTGACTTTGAAAGAAGCTCCAAAGAATCCTAACACAACCTCTCCTTATTATCATCCTAATTCCCGCTGTGCATACCATTCTGAGAGTCCCGGCCATGACACTAACAACTGTTAGGATCTGAAGAACAAAGTACAAGACCTTCTTGAAGCCAAAGAGATTGAATTTGATGGGTCAGAAATCCCTAATGTCATCACTGCCCCTATGCCCAAGCACGACCGTGATGTCAACGCCGTTGAGGAAGATATGTTTGTTACTTTGGTTGATGAACTTGTGACTCCACTCCTGACCATCAAAAAGAACTTGTTAAAGGCCGATGTATTCCCAGGATGTGATGAAAGCTGTAATTTCTGTTCATCCTCACCAACCAGATGTCATTTGTTAAAAGCATGCGTTCAATGCCTAATAGATAAAATAAGATTTTGTTCGAGAAGACTTCTATTCCAACTGTTTCTTATAATGATGTTTCCATTGTGACTTTTCCGCCAATTCTTCCAGGGTCTCCACCAAAAGACCCGTTAGAATTACATCAGTTCCTAAAGTAGCTCCGTTGATAATTACAATTCCTTGACCAATTCCGTATTCATCAGACAAAACCGTCCCATTGAATTATGGAGGTGATGTCTACTATCACGGTATCAAGCAAGATTGGCCAGCTGCTGAAAATTCAAGTTCTGAGAAAGTTGACTTTGATATAAGTAATATAGTAGGGACTAGTAAGATAACCCGAAGTGGAAGGGTATTCTCTCCAGAAATTGCTCCTCCAAAAGCTATTTCTGGACCCACTATCATTCTTGTTGTTGTTGCTCCTCCAAAGGCTATTCCCAATCCTGCAATCATCTCTGCTAATACTCCTGTTGACATAACTATTACAATCCCTGTTATCACCCCTACTAACATTCCTACTGCCGAGTCAACCAAGACTCGAGGAAAAGGTATTCTGGTTGAGCCTGTCTGGACGAAGGCACAATCAGTAGCTATCCCTGAGACCTCCCAAAAAGAGATAGAGGAAATTCTAAAGATTATAAAAAGAAGCGACTACAACATAGTCGAGCAACTGGGGTAAACTCCATCAAAAATTTCCATGTTGGCTTTATTGTTATGTTTCGAGGCTCATGCAAAGGCATTGGTAAAATTCCTTAAAACTTCCCATGTACCCAAAGAAACATATGCCGATCAGTTCCAAGACTGCGTATCTAGCTTGACTGCAGATAATGGTTTAGGTTTTTAAGATGCTGATTTAATGCAAAGGGGGAGGAAGCATAACGAGGCATTACATGTCTCAGTCGAATGCAGGGGCACGACCTTGTCTCATGTCTTGGTGGATACCGGTTCATCTCTGAATATGTTGCCTAAAAAGGCTCTTGATAGGCTTGATTGTGAAGGATTGACATTGAAACCTAGCAATATAATAGTGAGGGCCTTCGACGGCTAAAAGAGGATGGTGCATGAGGAAGTGGACATCCCCATAAAAGTTGGAACTCAAACATTTGATTCAACTTTTTATTTAATGGATATTCGCCCTTCATATTCATGCTTATTAGGCTGACTGTGGATTCATAATGCTGGTGTCGGTTACCTCTATGTTGCATCAAATGCTGAAATATCCAATTCAAGGGAAAATCATCATTTTTCATGGAGAAGAAGAGTATATGGTCAGTCATCTAAATTCCTTCAGATATGTGGAATTAGATGGTGAATTTATTGAAACTCCATTCTAGTACTTTGAAGAAGTCCCGCAAACTGTGGCAGCAACCAAGGTTGTTTCTCAAGTTCCAAAGATTACAAGGTCTCCACTCAAGATGTCGTCTTTAAAAGATGCCAAGGCAGTGATAGAAGAAGGTGGGTGCACTATTTGGGGCCAACTCCCAGATATCCAATACAAATCTGACAAATTTGGTTTGGGTTTCACTTCAGGAGCCCAAAAAGCTATACGTCGCGCTCGTGCCGGAGGACCACCCTTGAAGATCAACAACCACAAAGTCAACACAGTGGAGGATGATGAAGACAACTATAACCTGGAGGATTGGATTTTCCCAACTGCCAGCGGAGGGCTCAGCAACTGGGAAGCTAGAGATTTTATCCCGATCACTTTTATCCAATAGTAATTGTCTTTAAATTTTGTCGGACCTGTAATATTAAACAATTCAGACTCTTAAAACCTTGTGTCTTACCCAAGGCACAATGGTCCATTTGTAAGGGTTATTATCTCATTTCCATATGACATCAATGAACCATGGACGTTTTTGCATACAAACTTTGTGCTCATTGTTCTTTCTTTTTACATTTTCATTTCTTTCAAAGATAGAAATACTCTTACACACAATCACATTCAAAATGCAGATCTACATCCATTCGGGATCCCATGGGTAACGATTCTTTTATGGCCTTCTGTGATTCTGAAAATCTAATCTACCAAGCCAAAGGCGAAGGTGAGGAAGATTGTGAAGTACCAGGGGAACTCGCCAGGTTACTACAACAAGAAGAGAGGACCATTCAACCCCACAAAGAACCAGTGGACACAATTAACCTAGGTACCGAAGAAGACAAAAGAGAAGTCAAGGTGGGTTCCAATCTGGAACCCAATGTCAAAAAGCGTCTGATTCAACTGTTACATGATTATGTTGAGGTCTTTGCCTGGTCGTACAAAGACATGCGGGGACTTGATACGGACATCGTGGTACATCATCTACCAACAAAAGGAGATTGTCCACTGGTAAAACAAAAGTACCTCGCGTGCGACCAGATATGTAAGAGAAGATCAAGGCGGAAGTCATGAAACAATTCAACGTCGGATTCTTGGCCGTCACTTCCTATCCACAATGGGTTTACAATGTTGTTCCCGTGCCTAAAAAGGAAGGAAAAGTACGAATATGCATGGACTACAGAGATTTGAATAGGGAAAGCCCTAAGGATGATTTCCCACTTCCCCACATTGATATTCTAGTTGACAATACGACACAACATAAGGTGTTTTCCTTCATGGATGGTTTCTCAAGTTATAACCAAATCAAAATGGCGCCTGAGGACATGGAGAAAACAAACTTTGTCACATAGTGGGGCACATTCTGCTACAAGGTTATGCCATTCGGGCTGAAGAATGCTGGGGAAACTTATCAGCGTGCCATGGTAGCCCTATTTCACGACATGATACATCACAAAATATAGGTCTATGTGGACGACATGATAGCCAGATCTCAAACAGAAGAAGAGCATCTTAACCATTTACATAAACTCTTCGAGAGACTAAAGAAGTACAAGCTAAAGTTAAACCCAAATAAATGCACATTTGGAGTGAGGTCTGGTAAACTCCTAGGCTTTGTCGGCAACGATAAAGGTATTAAAGTAGATCCTGCCAAGGTGAAAGCGATACAAGAGATGCTTGCTCTCGTACTGAGAAGGAAGTCAGAGGATTCTTGGTACGGTTAAACTACATTTCCAGATTCATTTCTCACCTGGAAGCTACTTGTGAACCAATCTTCAAATTACTGAAGAAAGATCAAGTAGTAAAATAGAATGATGAGTGTCAAACTACCTTCAACAAGATCAAAGATTACCTGCAAGAGCCTCCGATTTTGATGCCACCAGTTGAGGGAAGACCATTGATCATGTATCTAACTATCTTGGAAAATTCAATAGGGTGTGTGCTGGGGAAGCATGACGAGTCTGGCCGAAAAGAGCATGCTATTTATTACCTGAGCAAAAAGTTTACCGACTGTAAAACAAGATATTCACTGCTCGAGAAAACTTGTTGCGCTCTGGCATGGGCTGCTCGCGGGCTAAGACAGTATATGCTGACCCATACTACCTTATTGATATCCAAGATGGATCCAATAAAATACATCTTCGAGAAACCTGCCATTTTTGGGAGAATAGCGAGATGGCAGATGATCCTGACAGAATATTACATAAAGTATACCACCCAGAAAGCAATAAAGGGCAATGTACTAGCTTATCAACTGGCTTACCAAGTTGTGGAGGACTACCAGTCCATGAAGTTCGAATTCCCAGATGAAGACATCAAGATGGTAAACAACTATGAAGAACTCAGACCATATGACGGACCTGAAAAAGGATCCTGATGGACCCTGGTTTTTGATGGGCCGTCTAACGCACTCAGCAATGGTATAGGTGTTGTACTCATATCTCCTGAAGGATGTCATACTACCTTTACTGCAAGACTTTGCTTCAATTGTACAAATAACATGGCAGAATACGAAGCGTGCATTTTGGGTTTCAAAGCTGCCATGGATTTGGGGATCAAATTTTTAAATGTATTCGGAGATTCAGCTTTGATCATCAGCCAGATCAAAGGGGAATAGGACACGAAACACCCTAACCTTATCCCTTACAAAGAACATGTGTTGACATTGATCCCACCCTTTGAGAAGATTACCTTCGAGCATTTCCCTCAAGAAAAAAATCAACTAGCAGACGCACAAGCCACAATGTCATCCATGTTTAAACTTAAATGGGATAATGAGGCCCCCCAGATCACCATTGAACGAATGGATGAACCAACTCACTGTCACGAGATTAATACTGAAGAAGTAGTGGACCAGCCTTGGTTTCACGAAGTCAAGATGTATCTCGAGGATCAAGAATATCCGGAAGGAGCTTCAGTCAATGATAAGAAGTTCTTAAGGAGATTCTCTGCTAAGTTCTTCCTTAGTAGTTGCATTCTCTACAAACACAACCATGACTCTGTTTTGCTCCATTGTGTAGACAAGGTTGAGGCAGAAAAGATCATATCTGAGTTACACGAAGGCACTCTTGGCACCTATTCCAGTGGGCATACGTTGGCAAAGAAAATCCTACGGGCAGGCTATTACTGGTCTACCATGGAAGCAGATTGCTATCAACACTCTCGAACCTGCCACAAGTGTCAGATTTATGCTGACAAGGTGCACGTACCTCCGGTTCCTTTGAATGTCTTGACGGCTCCTTGGACCTTTACTATGTGGGGCATCAATATGATTGGGGAAATCAAACCAACAACCTATAATGGACACCGCTTCATCTTGGTGGCCATTGACTATTTTACAATGTGGGTTGAGGCATCCTCTTTCGCTTCCGTCACAAATAATGTTGTAGCCTGGTTCATCAAACAGAATCTTATCTGTCGGTACGGTATCCCAGAGAGAATCATCACTGACAATGGTACGAATCTCAACAACACCATGATCACCGCACTATGTGCGCAATTAAAGATCCAACATCACAATTCTTCCCCTTACTGGCCAAAGATGAATGGTGTTATCGAAGCCGCAAATAAGAATATCAAAAATATCATACAAAAAATGACATTTATATATAAAGACTGACATGAGATGCTACCATTCGCTCTCCACGATTATCGTACCACAGTGCGCACATCAACCGGGGAAACACCTTACTCTTTGGTATATGGCATGGAAGTTGTCTTGCCTATTGAGGTCCAGATCCCCTCTCTGAAAATCATGAAGGATGCGGGTATGAACAAAGACGATTGGATCCATACTTGACTTGATCAACTGAACTTGATTGATGATAAAAGGTTTACTTCTGTCTCCCATGGTAAAATGTATCAAAAACGGATGATCAAGGCTTTCAACAAAAAGGTCAGACGACAAGTGTATCAAGTCGGGGATCTGGTGATCAAACGTATCATACAGCCGCAGGGTGATCCCAAATTCAAATTTACTCCTACATATGAAGGACCATTTATGATCAAAAACATATTCTCTAGTGGAGTAATGATCTTGACCATCATGGATGGCGACGACCTGCCGACCCTGTGAACGCGAACATAGTCAAAAGATACTACGCATAAGATACCCTCTAGGTTGACACACCTAGGCAAAACAAGGGCATCCCAGCGAACCAAAGAGGTTTGGGCAAAAATTAGGAATAAAACAAAAAAAAATATGTACACCCGACAAGCTGAAAACCCGAAAGGGCGGCTTGGGCAAAAAAGGGTATCCTAGTGGATTGAAAACCCGAAAGGGCGGTCCAGGAAAAAGTTAGGGAATAAAAGCGTATGACTATGTCCCCGTTGGATCACCTTGCGGACAACCTTTGGTTTAAATTGGAAAACTCAGTGGTTCTGATCAATCCAATCAGCTTCAGACAAGGCAACAAATAGATAAGATGCTCAGAGACACGAAGGCTATAGCAGAATGGGAAACCCATGGGATTATTTCACATAGCTATCTTTTCTTTGTATCAAATTTTCATTTTTTACGACGGAATTCTCTTACTAGAATGTTTGTCTCGTTTTAAAAAAATACTTACTCAAAGTCAATACAAAAATATCCCTTTGAAAGTGCCAAACCATCTATTTTTTCTTTACTCTTATGTTTTGTTTACAAAAAACGTCTAATGATTTATTTTTTGAACATATGCATTTGAACGTAACTACCATTTACAAATGAACAAAATAAAAAGACAATCACTAATGGATTTAAGATATAGAGAAAAATATTTAAGCTATTCCATAAAATCCCCCGCAGTGTGCAGTTTAATACCCAGCGGAACAAAACTTCGAGTTAACACTCCCCATTAGAAGTTGCCAAATTTCTCAAGATTCCCCAACAGGATTTTACAAGCAGTACACGGCATTTCCCTTACAACAAGGTTTATTTCTCTAAGTGGAAATTCATCAACACTTCAAAATATGGAGACTTGCACTCCGTATCCTCAGCAGCAGTCGGGGATTTATTTTCCCCAATCCAACAAGCAGTGCAGCAAATTAGCTCACATACGCATACATCGCATCCATATATCATAAACATCGATAACATGAATGCATGTATCACAATATCATTACACCATGCATTTCATACAACATGACATTGCATAATAGCTAACATTTTACCCTTTTCAGGATAAGGTGAATCAATATCTACCACTAACAAAGTTCAAAGGCTTCTTCAGATACAATTCAGATACGTTCCAGACACGGATGCCATTCTGATACTCATTCAGATTCAACTTTCAGATACAGTTCGGATACACTCCATACACGGATGCCATTCTGATACTCATTCAGATTTAACATTCAGATACGCTCCAGACACAGACACCATTCTGATACTCATTCAGATTAAACTTTCAGATACAGTTCAGATACGCTCCAGACACGGACGCCGTTCTAATACTTATTCAGATTCAACTCTCAGATATAATTCAGATATGCTCCAGACACAAACGCCATTCTGATACTCATTCAGATTCAACTTTCAGATACAGTTCAGATACGCTCCAGACACAGACGCCATTCTGATACTCATTCAGATTCAACTTTCATATATAGTTCAGATACGCTCCAGACACGGATGCCATTCTGATACTCATTCAGATTCAACTCTCAGATACAGTTCAGATATGCTCCAGAAACGGATGCCATTCTGATACTCATTCAGATTCAACTCTCAGATACAGTTCAGATACACTCCAAACACGGACGCCATTCTTATACTCATTCAGATTCAACTCTCAAATACAGTTCATATACGCTCCAGACACGAACTCCATTCTGATACTCATTTAGTTTCAGCTTACAAATACGGTTCAAAAATCATTTCTAGATGACATCTACAAGCCCATATCCAACAATTTTCCACCATCCCTCCAAATGGAATCTTTAATCCCATTCACTATACCATCAACCATCAGATCACTGAGTGAAAATTTTTGGGCACTTTAATGTCCAATCATCTTCCACCTTCGAGTCACGAATGAAAAAACTCACCAATCTAACTCTTCAGGATTAAGAAGATTGAACAGGGGCAGTTGTTGTACCCAAAAATTTGCCCTCTCACTTATCAAGAATTTGCTAACAAGATCTCCTTTGGCTCAAGACTACACTAGGGTTAATCAGCTTAAGACACCTCCTTAAGCACTGATGACCAAAATTAGGGTATGAGATTGTACAAGGATATTTGAACTTCCAATTCCCCATATGACTTTCATGGATCATTATGGACCCTCAATATTACTCATGTCAAGTTTCAAGCTTTGGATCACACTTTTGCTCAATCAATTGAGCAGTTGACCTAAAAACCAACTGTATTGGGGGGAAAAGTCAACTATGGCCAATTTACAGTCAAGCTCCATAATTTTTGATCCACATCAACATTTTAAACTCATATGTATCATTTGATCAAGTTTGGACCACAATTCCTCAAAAAATTGGACCAAATCATCAAAAGGGCAAAATGGTCAAAGTTAGGGTTTTGATTGGGAAAGGGCAATTTCGGATTTTTGACCTAGCAAATGATCATTTTATTTAAGTCATGATCTCAAGAGTCCAATTTCATCATTTTGACCTAATGACATGGCTCAAAACATTGCTCAAGTCCAATGGATTAATAGATGAATTTTTAGTAAACTGATCAAAAGTCAAATGTATACTGAAAAGACAAACTTTGACTTTTTGGTCAAATTCAAATGTCAAAGATCGTAATTCATCAAAGCATGTCAAAATATGAAACTTGTTCATCAATAAATCAAAAATTTAAGATTTCATTTTGAAAAGTTAAAATTTCTAAACTTAGAAATTTTTCTAAGTGTTGGAAATTTCTTATTTTTTCATAACTTTGTGCAAAATTTTCACCATGATGCAAGATGATTCAAAAGAAACTTTCAACATGAAAGTTGTAGATCTCCATGAAATATACAACATTGATTTCCCCAAATCCTTTCAAAAGTTCTTTGATCTCAAGTTATAATTTTAAGAACACATGGTCATGAAACAAGACACTTAGTGAAATTTTGCCCTAATTTGGTCAGGATTTTGACCCAACTTCATTGCACTTTTTCATATAGTTCCAAGGGGAATTTTCAAAAGTGATTAAAATATGGGTTGTAGAGAAAATTACAAGATTTCCAAAATGTCAAAGAACTCCTTGAGATCATTTTTGAGTAGGGAGAATCGAAAAGATGAACTTAGGGTTTTCACACTTAAATTACAAGTCATTTTGTGATGAACAAATTCAAAATTCAAACTTATGTTGCATGACCTCTACTTTGAAGGCCTCAAATTTTTTAGGAACTCCATAATTAATTGCTTGCACAACTTTTAGAGGTCTCATTTAAAGCATTCAATGCAAGGCCATGCCTTATATCCATTTTAGGAAGAAAGTGCACATTGCCATTTTGATAAAGTGACTTTTTGCAAAGAACTTGTTCTTGAGCCTTGCAATTGCTTTCTTCGTATCATACAAGTCCCATAACTCAAGAGAATCTTGTTATACACTTACAATAACTCAGCCCATGCTTGTACTTCCTCTTGAAACTTGTTTTCCCACTTTTCTTGAAAATCAAGTAACATAGCAAATAGCTTGTAACTTGTACTTCAGACTATCAAAAGCACTCAAACCATTTTGCTTATACATACACAAGTCATTTGCCACAAATACCACGCATGCTTAAGCCATGAAAACACCAAGAACACAGAATCACCAAAAACACTTCAAAACTTGCCATTTCTGAGTTTTGAAGCCAATCTCCAAATTTGCTCATGCGTTTCTTGGCCTTTTACTTTCAAAAGCTTCTAAACAACATACACAAACAATCCCAACACCTGCAACACCACTATAACACCTCCATCCTCATCCACCATTTTCAAAAACAGCACCTTGACTTCTTCAGAACTCCTCAGGCACTTTCAGCTCAAGCTAAGCATCCCATTAGCTTCCTGGGAACTTGAGGAAGCTAATCCAATCATTGGAACTCACTAAAAGCTACTCAAATTCCAAACACGATACCCTCTTGCAAGGTAAGTTTTTTGAATTTTGAACTCTTCATACAAGCATCATTAATGGTTTATTTGTGAATGAAAAATGTAGATATCATTGTCCTAAAGCTAACGATGTACATAGTTTTCATTAGTTTTGTTTGAGCTTAGAGAATTTTAATAATGAAGTTTCTAAAATTTTTAGGGTTCAGATTAGGGACATTAAAATTCATGCTTATCTTTGATCTATAATTTTATTGCTTTGCATTTCTGAAATCGTGAGAAAATTTGCTACAAGTTTCCTGTTTACAGTTTTCATTTTTGTTGAGATTTGAATAAGATATAGAGGCTCTGGATGGGCGTGAGGTTGAAGATGAAGTTCTAGCCATGGACTTGTTTACTATCATATATTTGTTGTTTTGATTATATAAACGGATGTATAGCCACCCCAGTGGTAGAAGCGCGCGCCTGTGACTATAGGGACCTGGGTTCGAGCCCTAGTGGTACCCTTTTGGATTTTTTAAATTTTTCACACATTCTGACCTTTTTTTTTGACAGGGCCTGGGCCTCCTTTGGGCCTTATGTTTTTTTTTCTTATTGTGGACCCCCCTTGCTGACTATTTGCACCTTGGCCCATTTTTATTTTCTTTTTCTTTTTTTTATTTATTTGTTTTCTTAAATATTTTATCTAATACTAAAAAAATCAGAAAAAAAATATAAAAACATTAGGTTTATATTTTGATAAAGTTTATTTATTTTTTACACAAAAAAAAAAATATTTAATCATACTTTATTTATTTTACTAATTAGTTTGTAAATTTAATTAAAAAAAACAAGGGTTTTAGTTATTTTATTTTACACCATTTAAATATATTATTTTAAAATATAAAAAGATCAAAAATGTTTTATAATACTATAAATTATTCTTAAAACAAAAATACCAAAAATATTCTTCTTCTAAACTTAATTTCTTTTAATCAATTAAAAGATTAGGGTTTTATTTAATTTCTTTTCCTAGAAAATTTAGGTTTACTTTTTATTATTTTTATTAATATTTTATTTTAATTAATTAGGTTAAAACAAAATCCCTTTTCCCTAAAAATCCAAACAAAGTTCATTCCTTATCCATTCATACTTGTACATTATATTCATTTAATTTCTTGTACATTTATTCAAATTCAATATGATTATAATAAATAATTAGGCTTTATTTTCTTGCAATATCCATTTGTAACTTGTACACCCCCCTCCCACAAGTATTGTAATAGCGTAGTAATTTTAAATTCTGCAATTTATCGCTTTACATACAAATGCTAGTAATTAGGGTTTGTATGGAAAGACTAAAACCAATCAATTAGAAAACCCTAATCAAAGACAAAATCAAGCATGAAAATAATACACTTGCACACAAGCACCCCTAGGGTAAATCCACTTTGTTGCCTTTTCAAAATGGCCATATTACGCATGTGAGGCATCTTAGCAAAAACAAGCAAAATACAAGATCATAGTCCCTCGATGAAGCTATCTAAGTTGCCTTTCAAAATGATCTTAGTCCCTAAAGAAAAATGCTAAGGTACCTTGCAACATTGCTAATCATGGTTATACGATAACCCACGCCCGTCCCGTTTACATCCAAAGATAAGGTTACTTACCAAATCAATGGTAAGATAACAATGGCAAAGGAAAATCAAATGAACAAGAAAGACTTTTGAGTAGATAAAATGCTCCTAATTACTTGGTCACTTTAAAAACAATAACATCCTTGCTATTTTCAAAAAAAACACCTATACTTTCAAAACTTCTTATAAACTTGAAAACATTTTCAAAAGATCAAGATCTTTGTAGACATTCTTACGAACAAGAATCATTACAAAGCTTGCCTAAACAATGTCCTCTTTATAAAATACTTTAAAAACCACACAAAGCAAAATTTCAAACAAAAAGCAAGTGATCTAGCAAGTAACTAAGAGCCCATGGAAAACCATGGATGAAAAGAGTGCTAATACCTTCCCTTTTCATAATCTACCCCCCGAACTCAAGAAACAATCTAAAAGGTCTTTCCTGTGCTTTTTCACCTTTCCTTTTGGATAAAAGAAAAGTCGGTGGTGACTCTTGCTAACTGTAACATTTGCGATAAAATGCAAAACACCCAAGTCAGTTCTCCCACCGTATCACAATAGCTATCTATGAAAGAAAAATAAATAAAAATGTAGAAAAAGAAAGACAAAGAGCACAAAGTTTGCATGCAAAAACGTCCATGATTCATTGATTACATATGAAAATGAAGTAACAACCCTTACAAATGGACCGTTGTGCCTCAGGTAAGAGACAAGGTTTTAAAAGTCTAAATTGTTTAACTATTATAAGTCTGACAAAAATTTAAAGACAATTACTATTGGATAAAAGTAATTGGGACAAAATCTTTAGCTTCCCAGTTGCTGAGTCCTCCATTGATAGTTGGGAAAATCCATTCTTCCAGGTGTTGTACCCCAATTTTTGCCCCTAAGATCCCTTCATCATACCACATTGTTTCAATCACCACAAAATCACATTAGGGATTTTGGTTCTTCTCCTTATCTTTAACTTTTCTCTTTGAGGAATTACCAAGCACCTTGACTTGTTTTCTTTTGTGATCATAGATATTTTGCTTCGATTTTCTCTCTAAATTAACAAATACAATATTGGTTTGTCTTACTTGTTAATAATGTAGGTGAAGGCAATGAGGTTTAGCAAGTTGCATCATGGGTTCATGAGTTTGTTTCCATGCCCTAGTCAAAAGCTTAAGAGATCCAAACCTCACCATTGAAGTTGTTTTTAAGTTGGTATGGAAGTATTTTTGGTGGCCATAAGTCCTCATCATCATCCTGAACAAATCCTATTCACAAAGGAGGAATATTGGCACAAAAAATTCATTCAAATTTGGCAAAGTTCCACCAAGCATTCTCTTGATCTAGAAGCAAGGGTTTTGGACTTCAGAGGGGCATATCTTTCTCATATTTTGGTATTTTTGAGTGAGTCCAAAAACATTCTTATCTTTAAAGAGTTACCAACAAATCACTTCAAAAGTTCCAAGGAGTTTTCATGTGGAAGGAACTTAGTGAAGAAGAAAGATCACAAGTCATCCAGATGAATCCCTCATCTTTCATAATGTGATTTCAAATGATCATAACATGGTCAATTTTTATCACCTTGAGCCCATTATTTTTTCATTATGACCCTAAGGATGTGTACTTCATGCGTTCTTTTATGTGCAAAGTAAGAAAATGGATTGAAGTTGCCTTAAGAATGCAAGAGATTATAGGTCATTTCATTATTTTTGGCCAACTTCAACAAGTCATAACTTGTTCAATTTTTGGAGATTTTGAGTGGTTCAAATTGAAAAATGTCATTCAAGAGGTCTACTTCATTCCATATTCTTTGGTCAAAAGCAAATTATAAGTGGAAGGCCATGTTTGAATGCAAAAGATTATAGGTCATTTTTAAAGAAGAGTTTAAAATTTTTTGAAGTATGGAAAGTCAACTCTTTTTCTTCAACTTTGACTCCATGT
This sequence comes from Vicia faba, assembly GCA_948472305.1. Taxonomy (NCBI): domain Eukaryota; kingdom Viridiplantae; phylum Streptophyta; class Magnoliopsida; order Fabales; family Fabaceae; genus Vicia; species Vicia faba. The sequence continues at coordinate 69,991 of CATIWC010001311.1, read as the reverse complement.
AAATTTAAGCTCAAGCATCCATTTGATTCCATTATTTTTCCATTGCAAAGCTTGTAACCTCATCTTTCCAAAGCATCAAGAGTTATGCCATAAGACCCCTTGAGGTGGAAATGCCATAGATTTGAAATTGGTAGTTTGAAACTGAATTTTGCATAAAGTTAGAATTTTTGAAATCTTTGTTTTGGCTTCTAATCAAAGGATTTCCATGCGTTTTAGTTTCTAATCATGTTTAGCAACTTTCCAGAAGTGATTAGCATCATGAAACGCACGATTTGGCTGAGTTTTGATCAAGTTTGAGTCACACTTTCTTCATGATGCAGACCCACACAAATTCCCTCCAAAACGCATCATTTGCTATTCCTTTTGATCCCATTTGCTTCCCTATAAATAAAGGGTCATCCCCCATTCAATTTCCCAAGCTTAGAGAGCCAAGAAGACCCTGCCAAAACTTCACACGAACCCACTTTTGTTGAATTCTTTTTTTGAAATTTAAGCTTCCTTTTCCAAAATTCTTTGCGCATTCACCATCCTTGAACTTCATACAAACTCTCCAGCACTTAAACCGATAAAAACGACCCATAATCCAAGCTATAGAAGTCCAGTTTCAGAGCTTCTTACTTGAACTTCGAAAAGGTTGAATTCTCCACCAATTGGATCCAAATCAAGCACTAATCTGTTCTACTCCTTTGTCTGATTCTAATGCTACTTACAATTTTTAAATCCATTGAGAATTGAGAGAGAAATCTCAAATTGAAGGTGCTCGCTATTTTTCTGTGTTTTGATTCATATCTCTTTCAAAACTTTACATAAATTTGGCGCGATGGTTGTGTTAGAATCGTCTTGAAGAAATGAGTTCAATGATGCTAGCCAGGGATCCTATTCTTTTTCCATTTGAAGGATCTCACGAAATCCCCATTGCAGGGTGTCTGGAGGTTAAAGACGATGACATGTCTCGTCTCAGCCAATGATAGCGTGCCAAGCGTTTTAATTTCATTGGTTGCCCTTTTTTGATCACATGTGTGTTTCACTAAGGTCCATATCAAGCACAACGTGTCTGCTCCATTTGATTAGCTTACTAACGCGTTTTGACTTTGATCTGATGGTCCATATCTTTTTGGTTTTATTTTATTTTCTGATTTTATATTTTATTTGATTAAATTTTCAAAAATTCATAACTCTTTTATTTTTTATCCAAAAATTATGAAAAATTCACAAAAAATACTTTGAATTATTTCTGATCTCATGAATATTTTTTTACATTTTTATTTTAACATTTGGTATTTTTATATGTTTTGTATTATTTTCTTTCTTTTAACTACTTAAAAAAATACTTTCTAACATTTATTAATTCTGAAAAAATTCATAAATATTATTTTGCGTATTTTTGACTTTCGGGAAATTTTATGGAATTTTACGTTGAGGTTTACTATTTTTGATCTATTTTATGTTTGTTTTAGAAATTTTAAATGGTTTAAAAATAGTTTCTGACTTTTAAAAAATTACTAAAATTTTTATAAAAATATTTGGATCCATTTCTGATTTTTCTATGGCTTAATTTTTCATTTCTTGAATAATTTGAACATAATTGATATTTTCATCATTATTTTCTAGTTTATTTTAACATTTTTAATCCTTTAATACATATATTAAATGTTATAACATTTTGTGAATATTTTCTAGCTGTCTTGGGTTGATTTTTTGGTCATGATTTTATTAACATCATTGGATCCATGGTGTTGAGTTTAACTCCATAAAAAATGGATAAATGATTTTAATAATAGTTTGATTAAATATTAATTCAAATGTGACTTTTTTCTTTTTACCCTAAATCCCCTTCATCTCATCCCATTCTCTTTGCACTAAATGTTGTTGGAGCATGATCTCTATATCATGTCTCAAAACAAATGGTGCATAGATTGCTATTGACCAACCTCAAAATAGGTGCAACTTCTATATAAGTCCACTTACGATTGTTTAACATAGCACTAAATTTTGTCTCGATTCGAATAAATGATCATTCGTGGCCCAAACTTATGATTGCAATCCCAAGTATGTTAATTTGATCTCTTTGATCCAATAATCTTGAGATTCATTGTGTGGAGGCTTTGGTTCTACCAATCCTCTAATGGATCTACAACACATTTGGTCAACACGGATCACTTAAACATCGTTGATCATTAAATGGTACTTGTGAGAATTCCAAATGGATGATATACTTGACAAAAAGAAAATGCAACTTGTTGTGTGGAGTCTTTGGTTCTACCAATCCTCTAATGAGTTCCAAATGTAAGTTTCAAGATGGTCATCTAACTAACCACTAATTATTGACTTGTTTTATTTTATGCTTTTATTCTTTTATGCTTTATGCACTATTTATTTTTTAGTATTTTACATTTCATGCCATTTTCATCTTTGCTCATTTGAGCATTTATTTTCTTGTCAATTTTACTTTGCTCACTTGAGCTTTTCTTTTTCCTTTTCCTAAGATACTTAATAACCAACTTAAACCCTAAAAAACTCTTTAATGGTACTTGGACTATTTGGTTACTATCCTTGGCATGATGGAGCAGTGGACTTTTTCTTGGACTTAGGATTAGAAACCTTGGCCTATCTAGGATACCTTGTGATTTTATTTGATTATTTTGTCTGGAGTTCTTGAGGTTTTTCTCAAGACATTGGGTTGCTTATTTGTTTTTGTGTGCAGGTTTTTGGTGATTACATCCTTTGTTTGTAATCTGGAATTCACCCGCATACATCCGTTACTCTGCCCAATTTTTGTGAAGACTTAATACACTTGAAGTTTGGTTCTCTCAAGAGGTCTAGTATCTTTGCTTGCTTGGTTTCAATCCAAAGAATGGGAATCCTATCTTGGCTCATAATGTCATGTTTTGGCTTCTTGTTGGTTAGATGGTCCTTATCCTTAGCTTTTACCTTATGCTTTAGGATAGCCTCTTCTACTCCTCCCATCTTCTTTAATTTCAAAAATCTTCTCCCTCCTTTTTAAAACTCTTCATGTTTCTAAACTTGAAACACTTTCATAATAAACTTCGACTTAGGTCCATGTATTTTCAAAACATTTTCATCAATAAACTTCAATCAATTTAATAATACTTTGACACTTTTTTGTGAGAAGAGTAAAAGTCAATCAATCTCATTTCAAACCATTTTGCCACTTTGGCTTTTATCTTTAAACTTTTCTCAAAAGGTTAGACTCTTGTCAATCCTTGTAGTGATGCAAACAACTACACTTCTACAAAATGTAGTGAAGTGAGATATTTTCCACTTGGGTGTTGAGTGAGGCATTTGTTGATTTTAAAATCCAAGCCATTATCCTCCACTTTGAGATGATGCAAATTCTCATTTCTCATGATTGTGGGTAGTAAGTATGTTTTTCCACACGTACAATGACGATGATGTCTTATCTCTTAAAATCAACCAACACACTTGTGTTTCAAATTTTTAAAAGAGGAACTACGTGTACCCTGATCCCCTATTGCACGAAAGGTGGTATGTAGGCACTAAAGGTTCGCAACCGCGGCTGATGCAAAAATCATAAAAAAAACTTCTTTTCTCACCTCCACTATCCATTTTATATACAACACATTTTTATAGCCAAAATATATAGATTTTACAAAGAGGTTCCCGCGGAGTACCGTAGATGTTTAGGGTGCTAATACCTTCCCTTTGCATAACCAACCCCCTTACCTTGAATCTTTCCCCCTTTTTTTGGGTTATTCGCTCTTTTCCCATTCCTTTGGAAACAATAAAGCGCGGTGGCAATTTTTATTTTGATTTGTATAAAGGCTAGTCAATCCAATGGCTTAGTCAATCTAATGGCTTAGTCGGGAAGACGTACTGCTTTCTACCTGGGAGCCTGCTGAAACTGAGGAACGTAGAATACCAAACCCATCTTGTCCTTTTAGGTGTAGTGCGGAAGCTATGATGGAGTAATCTGGAAATAGTTGTCACGCGATACTACACTCGGACGAGTCTTTCTTGAGAATATTACTAATTACCAAGTTAATCAAGAAGTTGGTAATATCCGAAGGAAGGATGTAGACTCTGGGAACCTCTAGAACCTATGAGCCCTATATGTGTGATCTTGTGTGTGATTGCTGCATCATGCATCCATGCACTCATAAGCATCTTTTGAAAAACAGTATTTCAAGGGATTTAAAGGTTGACTATTTATGAATATCTCAAGTACTGTTAACCATGGATTCTGGAAAAAGAAAGACCGGGAAATACAGTTTCAAGGATCCCAAGATAGATGAGTTGATCAGTCTAATTCGAGAGATCGAGTGTTCTGCAGACTTTCGGAAGAACTATGGATCCATTATTCCTCTCATGAAGCTGAAGATGAAGGAGGGTATTCTCTCGACCTTGGTCCAGTTCGATGATCCGATGTATCACTGCTTTACTTTTCCCGATTATCAGTTGATGCCTACACTGGAGGAGTATTATTATCTATTGGATTTAACTGTTACTGATCGTGTTCCTTTTACTGGTTTGGAGGGAAAGCCAAAACCACATGATATTGTTGCTTTAATTCATCTGGGGAAGTTTGAGGTGGAAGCCCATATGACTACTAAAGGAGGGATTAGAGGATTACCAGCTCAGTTCTTATTGGAGAAAGCTCGTTACTTTTCCAGAATGAAGAGTACGGTTGCTTTTGAGGCCATCTTTGCTTTACTTGCTTATGGATTATTCTTATTTCCTAATGTGGACAAGTTTGTCGACATTAACGCTATCAGGATTTTCATGATTGGAAACCCAGTTCCTACACTTTTGGGTGATGCTTATTACTCTGTTCATCTTCGGAGTTCTTATCATGGGGGAATGATTATTTGTTGCACGCCTTTGTTGTACCGGTGGTTCATCTCTCATATGCCTCAGTCTGATGCTTTTTGGGATGTCAAGAAGGAACCTCGTTGGGCTCCTAAGATCGTGGCACTTACTCACTCAGATATTGATTGGTATCATCGAGCTTATCAGGATGTAGAGATTATTGACAGTTGTGGTAGTTTCCCCAATGTGCCTCTTCTTGGTACAAAGGGAGGAATTAACTATAACCCTGTTCTTGCACGGGGACAACTTGGTTATCCGATGAGGAATAAGCCGAATAGCATTCATTCGAGTAGTTTCTTTCTGAAGGAAGGAGAAGACCACAGGGAAGCTAGGGTGCAGATTGCGAAGGCCTGGCGTCACATTCATAAGAAAAGTAGGAAATATTTGGGACCTAGGGGTGTTGTTTCTTTGGAGCCATATCTTCAGTGGGCCTGATCGAGAGCCATCCAGTTGAAGATGCCGTATACTCGGGAGACATCCATGTCTGTTCTATTTGTGAAGACCACTCCTCCTTTATTAGATGATCTAGAAGAGGTGCAAATTGCTTTAGTTGGGATGTAACAGGAAAGAGATGCTTGGAAGAACAAGTTCCAGACTTTAGAGAGTTCCTACAAAGCAGACTTGAAGGAGAAAGATGATTTGATCGAGATCCTTGAGAGTCGAGCAGTAGAGTCTATGGAGAGGCAAGGGGATTTATTTTCTCCTAAGCTTCAAACAGGAGCTGATTGCCCATTTCCTGATCCTAATAATTGGAAGGAGGTTTCCATCAGACATGTGGAAGAAAACCAGAGGTTGAGAGCTCAGATTTCTAGGCTCACAGGGAAGCGCCAGTGTAAAAATTGATCTCTATCAGTTTCTTTCTCTCAGGATTTTTAGATTGTATTTTCATCTTGTACTTGGGATCATTGAAACTTGTAAACGTTAAATCCCTTGAAATATCAAAAGATAAAGTAAAAATAATCATATGCATTGCATATCATGCATCATATTGCACATATTTCTTGCATTTACTATGCATATCTAGGTGCCTTACCCAGCTTTTTGCTTCGTTCAGCAAGCTGACTCATCACTACAACACTCGGGCTAACTTCAGAAAGAAGCTGAACAACTTAGAACAAGAGAATCGCGAGCTACGCGAAGAAGTTTCTGCTTTGAAGGCTGGCTTGGCCAACTTGACTACTCTGATGGAAGCTCTGGTGGTTGGTCAAAATCAGCCACCGAGTGTTTAACCTTAACCAACAAGGGCAAATGTTGAAGTTCCTGCTGTTCCTGTATCCGCTACTCCGACTATTATTCAAAACCGCATGCCTCAGGGTTATCCGTGGGGAATCCCAGAGAATTTTGCACCTGAAGGTTTCAATTTGGGCCCCCAAGATGCTTCAGCGGTTCCAAATGTTGTTACTCCAGCACCTCCTGTGGTGCATACTGTTTCTGCTGCACCTCCTTCGGTGAATTTGGTTCTGTTTGTTAATGAAGATGTATGTCATTCGTTCCCTCCGCCGAGTGAAGATTTGGGTCTTTACGACAGAATGGATGATTTCCAAGAGCAGTTTGATAGAATGCAAAGAGAGATGAAGGCTCTTAGGGGAAAAGAGTTATTTGAGCAGAATGTGAATGAGCTGTGTTTGGTCCCGAATGTTAAAGTTCCTGCTAAGTTCAAGGTCCCAGAGTTTGAGAAGTACAAGGGCAACACTTGCCCTCGTGCTCACTTGGTGATGTATGTAAGGAGAATGTCTACCCACACCGATTATCAGCGTCTGCTGATTCACTTTTTCGAGGATAGTTTGACCGGCGCAGCATTGAAATGGTACATGAGTTTAGACAGCGCCAACATCCATACCTTTAATGATTTGGGAGAAGCATTTATAAAACAATACAAGTACAATATGGACATGGCGCCTGACCGTGACCAGCTTAGAGACATGGTTCAGAAAGACAGAGAATCGTTCAAAGAGTACGCGCAGAGATGGCGCGAAGTGGCTGCACAAGTGATTCCTCCCATGGAGGAGAAGGAAATGACTAGAATTTTTCTGAAGACGCTAAGCGCTTTCTACTACGAAAGAATGGTAGCAAGTGCCCCAAGTGATTTTACAAAGATGGTAGGAATGGGTGTCCGCCTAGAAGAGGCAGTAAGAGAAGGCCGTTTGATAAAGGGTGAAGAATCCGGAGGTGTGAAAAAGCTAGCTTATGTGTTTACAAAGAAGAAAGAGGGGGATACCAATGCTGTTATACAAGAAAGGAGAGTGAATGCTCCTAGAAGGAATTATCAGCGTCACCAGCAAGTTGCCTCAATGATTCCTGTTATGAATGTCGCTCCAACTACTGTTGCTTATCAAAGACAGTCCCAACAGGGCAACCAAGGGAATCATCATAGAAGGGAGAACTATGATCATATTCCCATGAGTTATGCAGAGCTACTACAATCATTGATTCAGAAGAAGTTGGTCCAGACACGACCACCTCCAGCAGTGCCATCACCATTGCCTTAGTATTAAAAATCAGACCAGACGTGTGCCTTTCATCAGGGAGCACCAGGGCATAGTGTTGAAAATTGTTATCCTTTAAGGACTGAAGTGCAAAGGTTGGTGAAGTCTTGAATTTTATCTTTCAAAGACATGGGACCTAATGTGAAATACAATCCTCTACCCAAGCACGGAGGAGTGAATGTTGTGAATATGGTGGCCGGTTGTCCAGGTGACTTTCGGATTTTTGACATCAATCTGGTTAGAGGGGATTTGGTAAAGATGCATGCAGACCTCTGCGAATTCATTTATTATACACATGACCACTCCGATTGTGCTATTTGCAGTACAAACATACAGAGTTGCGAGAAGATAAAAGTTGATTTACAGGAGATGATGGATGAAGGTCTAATTCATATAATCAGGCCTAGGGCAGAGTATGAAGAGAAAGTTAATATTGTTTCTGGATGTCCGGGTGAATTTAGAATTTTTTAAGTGGAGCATTTGAATGAAGATCTCGTACAATTGCATGCTACCTTCTGCCGTACTGCTGGTCAGGTGGAACACCAATATGGATCTTGCATAGTTTGTTGTCGAGACCCCCGAGGATGTTCTATTGTGAGAGACGGTGTTCAATTGCTGTTAGAAAATGGAACTATCAAGATCACAGGTCAGAGATGTGATTATCACGAGATTTATATGGTTGAAGTTTGTTTGATGGGAGAAGAGTCAGAAGAAGAATATGCCTCAGCGGATGAGTTTTTCTCTTCAGATGAAGATTTCTTTGCCGGAAATGGTCTTTTGAGGGTTGATTGTGTCGAGGAAGGTGTAAATGTCATTGTACCTTGTTTTGGTGCATCCGCTCATCTTGAGTTGGAGTACATAGAAAACCAGCTGTTACCCCATTGGTAATTAGTCTGCCAGGACCTGTTCCCTATAAATCAGATAAGGTTGTGCCTTACAAATACAACGCTACAATCTTAGAAGATGGGGTGGAAGTTCCCATCCATCCAATGCCAGATGTTGGAAATATAGCTTATAATAGCAGGGTGACCCGTAGTGGTCGCGTGTTTGCACTGGTTATTCGAAGAGATGTTGTTGCTGGGAAGAAAATTGCTGAGAATGATGAGTCTAAGAAGGCTGCAGGAGAGACTAGTGGAGCTACATTAGAGAAAGAAGTGGATGATATCTTGAAGATAATTAAAATGAGCGACTACAAAATTGTGGACCAGCTATTGCAGACTCCTTCAAAGATATCCATCTTAGCTTTATTGATGAATTCCTCCGCTCATAGAGAATCACTGATGAGAGTACTAGACCAAGCTTTCATAGAGAATGACATACCATTAGATCAATTCAGCAGCGTAATTGGAAACATTACGTCATGTAACAATTTTAGTTTCTACGATGATGAGTTACCAGATGAAGGGAGGAACCACAACCTGGGCCTCCACATATCTATGAGTTGTAAGAATAATTCGCTATCCAACATGCTAATTGATAACAGATTTGCGTTGAATGTTATACCGAGAATTACTCTCATGAAGTTAAAGTATCAGGGAACACCTATGCACCCAAGTGGCATCATTGTGAAGGCTTTCGATGGGTCGAGGAAATCTATCATCGGTGAAGTTGACTTGCCCATCCATATAGGACCACACTTATTCTTGATAACTTTCCAGGTAATGGACATTATTCCTGCGTATAGCTGTTTGCTAGGACGACCATGGATACACGAAGCAGGGGCTGTCACTTCAACTCTGCATTAGAAGCTAAAATTTGTGCGTGAAGGGAAGTTAGTGATCATAAATGGGGAGCAGGCGTTGTTGATATCCCTTCTATCCTCTTTCAGTATTGTAGAAGCGGATGAGGCTGCTGTTGGAACCCAGTTCCAAGCCCTATCCATTGACAACATAAGGAAGAATGAGAATTCTGTGGTTTCCCTGAAGGATGCGCAGTAGGTGGTGCGCAATGGTCATAATGCAGTGTGGGGACGACTTGTGGATCCACCCGTGGTCATAATCTGCATGATCACTTGTTATATGTGTCAGTTTCTAAAAACAATCATAAATCATATGTGCAAATTAATTAAAAAACGCGTTGAATACAATGACCCTTCACCCTCTCCCAACCTTGATTGTCCTGTGTTTGGGGCTGAAGAAGACGATTATGATGAGATTCCAGAAGAGGTCTCACGATTGCTTGAGCGCGAGGAAAATACCATTCAGCCATATAAAGAGCCTTTGGAAGTGGTTAATTTGGGTTCAGAAAAAGATCCGCAGGAGGTCAATATTGGAGCATCGTTGCATCCTGATGTAAAGAGCGAGTTGATTGAGCCATTGAAAGAATATGTGGATATTTTTGCTTGGTCTTATCAAGATATGCCTGGTCTAGATACAGACATTGTCGAGCATCATTTACCATTGAAGCCAGAGTGTCCGCCAGTTAAACATAACTTGAGAAGAACCCACCCGGATATGGCAGTAAAGATCAAAGAGGAGGTCCTAAAGAAGATTAATGTTGGTTTTCTTGTGAAATCAGTGTATCCTCAATGGATTTCCAATATTGTCCCAGTAACGAAAAAATACGGAAAAGTCCGCATGTGCGTAGATTACAGAGATCTAAATAAAGCTAGTCCAAAAGATGATTTTCCATTGCCTCACATTGACATGTTAGTGGATAGCACAACAAAATTCAAAGTATTCTCGTTCATGGATGGATTTTCCGTGTATAATCAAATAAGAATGGCTCTAGAGGACATGGAAAAGACAACGTTTATCACACCCCGGGGAACATTCTGTTATAAAGTGACGCCCTTCTGGTTGAAGAACGCTGGTGTAACGTACCAGAGGGCTATGACAACCCTATTCCATGATCTGATGCACAAAGAAATCAAAGTATATGTTGATGATATGATTGCCAAATCCCAAACTGAAGAAGGTCATATAGAAGATTTGTTGAAGTTGTTTCAGCGTTTGAGGAAGTATCGTCTCCGCCTGAATCCAAATAAATGCACCTTCGGAGTTAGATCGGGGAAATTGTTGGGTTTTATTGTTATCCAGAAAGGAATTGAAGTTGAACCTGACAAAGTCAAAGCAATTCAAGAAATTCCAGCACCAAGAACCGAAAAGAAAGTCAGGGGTTTCCTCGGGCGTTTGAATTATATCTCCAGATTTATCTCCCACATGAGTGCAACGTGTGAACCGATCTTTAAGTTGTTAAAGAAAGATCAAGGTTGTGTGTGGACAGAGGACTTCCAAAGGGCATTTGAAATTATTAAATAATATTTGCTTGAACTTCCTATCTTGCTCCCTCCCGTAGAAGGAAGACTGTTGATTATGTATCTAACAGTGTTGGATAAATCCATGGGTTGTATTCTTGGACAACAGGATGAAACGGGAAAGAAAGAGTTCGTCATTTATTATCTCAGCAAAAAGTTCACTGATTGTGATTCGCGGTATTCCATGCTAGAAAAAACATGTTGTGCTTTGGCATGGGAGACAAAGCATTTGCAGTAGTATATGTTGAATCATACCACTTGGTTGATCTCCAAAATGGATCCAATCAAGTATATTTTTGAAAAGCCTTCTCTTATTGGGAGAATTGCTCGCTGGCAGATGTTGTTATCTGAATATGATATTGATTACCGCACTCAAAAGGCTATTAAAAGTAGTGTGTTGGCAGATTACCTTGCTCACCAGTCGATGGAAGATCACCAGTCTGCAGAATATGAATTCCCCGATGAATATGTGATGTTCTTGAAAGTGAAAGATTGTGATGAACCATTGCCTGAGGAGGGCCCCGACTCTGAATCTCGTTGGAGTATGGTATTTGATGGAGCTGTGAATGCTTATGGTAAAGGGATTGGTGCTATGATTGTTATTCCTCATGGATCACATATTACTTTTACCGCGAGGTTAACATTTGATTGCACTAATAATATGGTAGAATATGAGGCTTGCATCGTGGGTCTTGAGGAAGCTATTGATCTCGGAATCAAGATCCTAGATGTTTATGGCAATTCAGCTTTGGTAATAAATCGGATTAAAGGAGAATGAGACACTCGTCACTCTGGCTTGATCCCTTACAAAGATTATGCTAGAAGATTACTACCCTTCTTCAATAAAGTTGAATTCCATCACATCCCTAGAGATGAAAATCAAATGGCAGATGCTCTAGAAACTCTGTCTTCCATGTACCAATTGAATGTTTGGAATGATATACCCCGAATTACAATTCGACGACTAGATAGGCCCGCTCATGTGTTTGTGACAGAGGAGGTAGCAGATGAAAAACCTTGGTATTATGATATCAAGCATCTTCTTCAGAATCAGGAATACCTGTTTGGTGCGTCAAAGAAAGATAGGAATACACTAAGAAGATTGGCAGACAGTTTCTTCCTCAGTGAAAATGTGTTATACAAGAGTAATTTTGACATAGTCTTGCTCAGATGCGTGGATAAACACGAAGCAGACATGTTGATGCATGAGATCCATGAAGGTTCCTTTGGAACTCATGCTAATGGACATTGAATGGCTAAAAGGATGCTAAGGGCAGGTTATTATTGGTTGACAATGGAATCTGATTGTTACAAATTTGCAAAGAGGTGCCATAAATGCCAGATTTACGTAGATAAGATCCATGTACCTCCGACACTTCTCAATGTGATTTCCTCCCCGTGGCCTTTCTCTATGTGGGGTATTGACATGACCGAGATGATAAAACCCAAAGCTTCGAATGGACACCGTTTCATCTTGGTAGCAATTGACTACTTTACCAATTGGGTAGAGGCTGCTTCGTATTCCAATGTTAACAAGCAGGTGGTTGTGCGTTTCATCAAAAACAATCTTATATGCCGGTATGGTGTGCCGAGCAGAATCATCACTGACAATGGCTCGAATTTGAACAACAAGATGATGACTGAACTATATGAAGAATTCAAGATTGTCCATCATAACTCTTCTCCATACAGGCCAAAGATGAATGGGGCTGTTGAAGCTTCTAATAAGAATATCAAGAAGATCATCCAGAAAATGGTTGTTACTTATAAAGATTGGCATGAAATGCTCCCTTTTGCTCTGCATGGATATCGAACATCTGTTCGCACTTTAATAGGAGCAACACCATTTTCTCTAGTGTATGGAATGAAAGCTTTACTCCCTGTCGAGGTAGAGATTCCCCCGTTGCGTGTGATAATGGAAGCCAAATTGACAGAGGCTAAATGGGTTCAGAACAGATTTGACCAATTAAATTTGATTGAAGAGAAGAGAATGACATCTTTATGTCATGGGCAGTTATATCAAAAAATAATGAAGAAAGCATTTGACAAAAAGGTCAAACCTCGTGAATTCAGAGAAGGCGACCTCGTGCTCAGGAAGATCATGTCTTTCAACACTGATTCTAAGGGCAAGTGGACTCCCAATTTTGAAGGCCCGTATGTTGTCAAGAAAGCCTTCTCTAGTGGTGCATTAATTCTTGAAACTATGGATGGCGAGGAGTTCCCACGTCCCGTGAATGCTGGCGCAGTCAAGAAATACTTTTCCTAAAGAAATAAAAGAACAGCTTGCTAAGTTGAAAACCCAAAAGGGCGGCTTAGGCAAAAAAGGAGCGTCTCGGTAGGCCGAAAACCCGAAAGGGAGGTCTAGGAAAAAATTAGAGACATAAACATAATAAATTTCCCACTAAGTTGAAAAATCGCGAGGGCAGCTTAGGAAAAAGTTAGGGACTTTCTTGGTAAGTAACTACGTCAGACGAGACTTGATCGTTGAAGCAACAATCTTCTCGGATCCTCACCATACTTCAACAAAAGCTGCTGCTCAGGATTTCAAAAGTTTTTAGGGGGGATAGTGGTCATTGTATCTCAATGTATCTTTTCCATTATGTATTACCATTTCCCAAACTTTGTAATCATCCATGGAGTCTCGCCATTCGCAGACTACCATTCTATTAATGAAATTTGAGCTTTTGCCCAACTTTTTGTGTTCTTCTTTTTATTTAGCTTGCAAAGACATCATTTATTACTGATAATAACTGTTAAAGAAAAAGGATTAAAAAGCAAAATTAACTTTTCAAAAAGAAGAGAGATCTTTACAAATCAATTTACTTTAGGATTTGTGATGAAAAAATGACAACAAGAATGGTGGTCCCAAGAATGGACAAACTCCGGTTGTTTTAAGAAGATTTACTCCCTTCATGAAAGTTTTCTTAGGTCATTTTGCTGGTAGGTGCGCAATCTTTGTGTGTTTCTCAGATAGTTAAAAATGATATCAGTGGGTGCAAGGTACAGTATTGGGTTTATGATCCCGTTATCCCCATTCAAGTCTTGGTTCGCTTTTGATTATTGGGTTTGCATGGTCAGAAGTCTCCGCCCCAGATTCCCCAGCAAGTTTTCCCTCATATGATGAAAGGTTTTATTCCCTTGGTGTGCTGAAATGTCGCTCTTTTTGCAGTATTGGCATTAATGTTGACTTCTTGATTTCTCGAGAAGATTATCCCAGGGCATCTCTTGTTGGAATGAGTGTTCGTGTTGAAAATTTTCAATCTGCAGTTTTCTCCAGGGAGGTGATCCCGAAGTCGCCAATGAGGTTTGGTTGTGTCGGTGTCAGTCTACTTTATTTGAGGTTGGTCTCGCAATCTCTAGTAGGCATGTTGCTTTTGGAAAACTGTTTTCTCCGATGAAACCGAAAGAAAGACGTTCTATCCCGATATTTGTTTGATTTGGCTACATCCGGATTATGTTTCTCCTCAGTAAAGTTAAGGCATGCAATGGGTTTGGTTTCCGTAGTTGCTTTTACTTTTCTTGGATTGATCTTTCTGGTTGAAGTTTAGCCCATTGTTGTTAATACCTGAGGTGGTTTTGTTTGTTTGTACTGATTATGTATCCTTTTACCAGCATATGCACGATATCACTCATACATTCATACATACATCATGCACGACTAAAAACCATCATTCATTAAATTGATGTTCTGACTTTTCCTACATCGCTCTTTTCTTAGTCAAATTTGGTTTTCCCTCTTGAGTTTATTTCTCAAAAGATGTATCTGCACTGGCCGTCTTGCTCTAGTTTATTTCTGAATTGGATTTATGGATCTCTGAAAATTTTAAGTTTTGGTTTGTGCATTTACTTTGCACAGGAAGACTTTATCTCCTCAGCAGGAATATCGTGGCATGTGCCTGGGAAGTCATATTTCTATTCCCAGAAAGTCATTTCTCTTTGCAATTCCCCTAAATAATAAGTGGAAGTCTCTTTATTTGAGACAAATTACGTATTACCCTTTCCAGGAAGATTTCCTTGGTTGAAGAAGAAGTTGAGGCCCGTTCTTGGAAAAACACCAGAATCTTGGGGAAACTTGATATTTTTTCTCTTTCTACCTTCAGTGAACGTTGGTAGTACATCGGCAGTGAACGTCAGTGTTTGTTATCTTTTTTCTATCTTCAGTGAACGTTGATAGTTCATCGTTAGTGAGCGGTGATGATATGATATATTTTCTCTTTCTACCTTCAGTGAAAGTTGGTAGTACATCGGCAGTGAACGTTGGTGTTTTTTTATCTTTTTGCTATCTTTAGTGAATGTTGATAGTTCATCATCAGTGAACGACGGTGATATGATATATTTTCTCTTTCTACCTTCAGTGAATGTTGGTAGTACATCGGCAGTGAACATCGGTGTTTGTTATCTTTTTTCTATCTTCAGTGAACGTTGATAGTTCATCATCAGTGAACGGCGCTGATATGATATTTTTTCTCTTTCTACCTTCAGTAAACATTGGTAGTACATCGGCAGTGAACATCGGTGTTTATTATCTTTTTGCTATCTTCAGTGAACGTTGATAGTTCATCGTCAGTGAACGGCGGTGATATGATATATTTTCTCTTTCTACCTTCAGTGAATGTTGGTAGTACATCGGCAGTGAACGTCGGTGTTTGTTATCTTTTTGCTATCTTCAATGAACGTTGATAGTTCATCGTCAGTGAACGACGGTGATATGATATATTTTCTCTTTCTACCTTCAGTGAACGTTGGTGGTACATCGGCAGTGAACGTCGGTGTTTCTTATCTTTTTTCTATCTTCAGTGAATGTTGATAGTTCATCGTCAGTGAACGGCGGTGATATGATATTTTTTCTCTTTCTACCTTCAGTGAATGTTGGTAGTACATCGGCAGTGATCGTCGGTGTTTGTTATCTTTTTGCTATCTTCAGTTAACGTTGATAGTTCATCGTCAGTGAACAGCGGTGATATGAAATTTTTTCTCTTTCTACCTTCAGTGAATGTTGGTAGTACATCGGCAGTGAATGTCGGTGTTTGTTATATTTTTGCTATCTTCAGTGCACGTTCATCGTCAGTGAATGGCGGTGATATGATATATTTTCTCTTTCTACCTTCAGTGAACGTTGTTAGTACATCGGTAGTGAACGTCAGTGTTTGTTATCTTTTTGCTATCTTCAGTGAATTTTGATAGTTCATCGTCAGTGAACGACAGTGATATGATATATTTTCTCTTTCTACCTTCAGTGAACGTTGGTAGTACATCGGCAATGAATGTCGATGCTTGTTATCCTCCTCTCTGATTATTTTCTTGTGGTTTACCAGTGATTTATTTTTCTGGTGGGATTGCTCTTTTGTTTCTACATTTCATGTTGCATCCCCAATGCTACTTTGTGTCTCTTTTGTTCCATTCATATGCATTAATATGCATAAGTGTTTGCATGGCATCTTAGGGCCAAAAACAGGGTTTGTTTTATATTTAAGTGTCTTCAATCACGTCGACACGAAGATTTTTAAACTTCGTATCTCCGGATAGAAGAAACTTAAATAAGGGCAGCTGTTGTACCCCAATTTTCCCCCCTAAGATCCCTTCATCATACCATATTATTTCAATCACCACAAAATCACATTAGGGCTTTTGGTTCTTCTCCTTATCTTTAGCTTTTCTCTTTGAGGAATTACCAAGCACCTTGACTTGTTTTCTTTTATGATCATAGATATTTTTCTTTGATTTTCTCTCTAAATTAACAAATACAATATTGTTTTGTCTTACTTGTTAATAATGTAGGTGAAGGCAATGAGGTTTAGCAAGTTGCATCATGGGTTCATGAGTTTATTTCCATGCCCTAGTCAAAAGCTTAAGAGATCCAAACCTCACCATTGAAGTTGTTTTGAAGTTGGTATGGAAGTAGTTTTCGTGGCCATGAGTCCTCACCATCATCCTCAACAAATCCTATTCACAAAGGAAGAATATTGGCACAAAAAATTCGTTCAAATTTGGCAAAGTTCCACCAAGCATTCTCTTGATCTAGAAGCTAGGGTTTTGGACTTCAGAGGGGCATATCTTGCTCATCTTTTGGTATTTTTGAGTGAGTCCAAAAACATTCTTCTCTTCAAAGAGTTACCAACAAATAACTTCAAAAGTTCCAAGGAGTTTTCATGTTGAAGGAACTTAGTGAAGAACAAAGATCCAAGCCATCCAGATGAATCCCTCATCTTTCATAATGTGATTTCAAATGATCATAACTTGGTCAATATTTATCACCTTGAGCCTATTATTTTTTCATGGTGACCCTAAGAATGTGTACTTCATTCCTTCTTTTATGTGCAAAGTAAGAAAATGGATGGAAGTTTCCTTAAGAATGCAAGAGATTATAGGTCATTTCATGATTTTTGGCCAACTTCAACAAGTCATAACTTGCTCAATTTTTGGAGATTTTGAGTGGTTCAAATTGCAAAATTTCATTCAAGAGGTCTAATTCATTCCATATTTTTTGGTAAAAAGAAAATTCTAATTGGAAGGCCATGTTTGGATGCAAAATATTATAGGTCATTTTTAAAGAAGAGTTTGAAATTTTTCTAAGTATGGAAAGTCAACTCTTTTTCTTCAACTTTGACTCCATATAAATTTCAGCTCAAGCATCCATTTGATTCCACTCTTTTTCCATTGCAAATCTTGTAACCTCATCTTTCCAAAGAATCAAGAATTATTCCCTAAGACCCCTTGAGGTGGAAATGCCATAAATTTGAAATTGGTAGTTTGAAACTGAATTTTGCACAAAGTCAGAATTTTGAAATCTTTGTTTTGGCTTCTAATCACAGGATTTCCACGTGTTTTCGTTTCTAATCATGTTTAGAAACTTTCCAGAAGTGATTAGCATCATGAAACGCACGATTTGGCTGAGTTTTGATCAAGTTTGAGTCACACTTTCTTCATGATGCAGACCCACACGAATTCCCTCAAAAACGCATCATTTGCTATTCCTTTTGATCCCATTTGCTTCCCTATAAATAGAGGGTCACCCCCCATTCAATTTCCCAAGCTTAGAGAGCCAAGAAGACCCTGCCAAAACTTCACACGAACTCACTTTTGTTGAATTCAGTTTTTGAAATTTAAGCTTCCTTTTCCAAAATTCTTTGCGCATTCACCATCCTTGAACTTCATACAAACTCTCCAGCACTTAAACCAATCAAAATGACCCATAATCCAAGCTACATAAGTCCAGTTTCAGAGTTTCTTACTTGAACTTCGAAAAGGTAGAATTCTCCACCAATTGGATCCAAATCAAGCACTAATCTGTTCTACTCCTTTGTCTGATTCTAATGCTGCTTACAATTTTTAAATCCATTGAGAATTGAGAGAGAAATCTCAAATTGAAGGTGCTCGATATTTTTCTGTGTTTTGATTCATATCTCTTTCCATACTTTACATAAATTTGGCGCGATGGTTGTGTTAGAATCGTCTTGAAGAGACGAGTTCAACGATGCTAGTCAGGAATCCTATTTTTCCATTTGAAGGATCTCACAAAATCCCCATTGCAGGGTGTCTGGAGGTTGAAGATGATGACATGTCTCGTCTCAGCCAATGATAGCGTGCCAAGCGTTTTAAATTCATTGGTTACCCTTTTTTTGATCACATGTGTGTTTCACTAAGGTCCATATCAAGCACAGCACGTCTGGTCCATTGGATTAGGTTACTAACGCGTTTTGACTTTGATCTGATGGTCCATATCTTTTTGGTTTTATTTTATTTTATGATTTTATATTTTATTTGATTAAATTTTCAAAAATTCATAACTCTTTTATTTTTTATCCAAAAATTATGAAAAATTCACAAAAAATAGTTTGAATTATTTATGATCTCATGAATATTTTTTTTACATTTTTATTTTAACATTTGGTATTTTTAATATTTTTTGTATTATTTTCTTTCTTTTAATTACTTAAAAAATACTTTCTAACATTTTTTAATTCTGAAAAAAATCATAAATATTATTTTGGATATTTTTGACTTTCTAGAAATTTTATGGAATTTTACGTTGAGGTTTACTATTTTTGATCTATTTTAAGTTTGTTTTAGCAATTTTAAATGGTTTAAAAATAGTTTTTGACTTTTAAAAAATTACTAAAATTTTTATAAAAATATTTGGATCCATTTCTGATTTTTCTATGGCTTAATTTTTCATTTCTTGAATAATTTGAACATAATTGATATTTTCATCATTATTTTCTAGTTTATTTTAACATTTTTAATCCTTTAATATATATATATATATATATATATATATATATATATATATATATATATATATATATATATATATATATATATATATATATATATATATATATATATATATATATATATATATATATATATATATATATATATATATATATATATATATATATATATATATATATATATATATATATATATATATATATATATATATATATATATATATATATATATTAAATGTTATATCATTTTGTGAATATTTTCTGGATGTCTTGGGTTGATTTTTTGGTCATGGCTTTATTAACATCTTTGGATCCATGGTGTTGAGTTTAACTCCACAAAAAATGGATGAATGGTTTTAATAATTGTTTGATTAAATATTAATTCAAATGTGATTTTTTTCTTTTTACTCTAAATCCCCTTCATCTCATTCCCTTCTCATTGCACTAAATGTTGTTGGAGCATGATCTCTATATCATGTCTCAAAATAAATGGTGCATAGATTGCTATTGACCGGCCTCAAAATAGGTGTGACTTCTATATAAGTCCACTTACGATTGCTTAACATATCGCTAAATTTTGTCCCGATTCGAATAAATGATCATTCGTGGCTCAAACTTATGACTGCAAGCCCAAGTATGTTAATTTGATCTCTTTGATCTAATAACCTTGAGATTCATTATGTGTAGGCTTTGGTTCTACCAATCCTCTAATGGATCTACAACACCTTTGGTCAATGCGAATCACTTAAACACCGTTGAACCTTAAATGGTACTTGTGAGAATTCTAAATGGATGATATACTTGACAAAAAGCAAATGCAACTTGATGTGTGGAGGCCTTGGTTCTACCAATCCTCTAATGAGTGCCAAATGCAAGTTTCAAGATGGTCATCACACTAACCACTAATTATTGACTTGATTTATTTTATGCTTTTATTCTTTTATGCTTTATGCACTATTTATTTTTTAGCATTTTACATTTCATGCCATTTTCATCTTTGCTCATTTGAGAATTTATTTTCTTGTCATTTTTACTTTGCTCACTTGAGCTTTTCTATTTCCTTTTCCTAAGATACTTAATAACAACCTTAAACCCTAAAAAACCCTTTAATGTTACTTGGTCTATTTGGTTACTATCATTGGCATGATGGAGCAGTGGAATTTTTCTTGGACTTAGGATTAGAAACCTTGGCCTATCTTGGAGACCTTGTGATCTTATTTGATTATTTTGTCTGGAGTTCTTGAGGTTTACTTCAAGACATTGGGTTGCTTGTTTGTTTTTGTGTGCAAGTTTTTGGTGATTACATCCTTTGTTTGTAATCTGGAATTCACCCGCATACAGCCGTTACTCTGCCCAATTTTTGTGAAGACTTAATACACTTGAAGTTTGGTTCTCTCAAGAGGTCTAGTATCTTTGCTTGCTTGGTTTCAATCCAAAGAATGGGAATTCTATCTTGGCTCATAATGTCATGTTTTGTCTTCTTGCTGGTTAGATGGTCCTTATCCTTAGCTTTTACCTTATGCTTTAGGATAGCCTCTTCTACTCCTCCCATCTTCTTTAATTTCAAAAATCTTCTCCCTCCTTTTTAAAACTCTTCCTATTTCTAAACTTGAAACACTTTCATAATAAACTTGGACTTAGGTCCATGCATTTTCAAAACATTTTCATCAATAAACTTTAATCAATTTAATAATACTTTGACAATTTTTGTGAGAAGACTAAAAGTTAATCAATCTCATTTCAAACCATTTTGCCACTATGGTTTTTATCTTTAAACTTTTCTCAAAAGGTTAGACTTTTGTCAATCCTTGTAGTGATGCAAACAACTATACTTATACAAAATGTAGTGAACTGAGATATTTTCCACTTGGGTGTTGAGTGAGGCATTTGTTGATTTTAAAATCCAAGCCATTATCCTCCACTTCGAGATGATGCAAATTCTCCTTTCTCGTGATTGTGGGTAGTTAGTATGTTTTTCCACACGGATAATGATGATGATGTCTTATCTCTTAAAATTAACCAACACACTTGTGTTTCAAATTTTTAAAAGAGGAACTACGTGTACCCTGATCCCCTATTGTATGAAAGGTGGTACGTAGACACTAAAGGTTCGCAACCGCGGCGGGTGCAAAAATCATGAAAAATACTTCTTTTCTCACCTCCATTATCCGTTTTATATACAACACATTTTTATATCCAAAATATACAAATTTTACAAAGAGGTTCATGCGGAGTACCGTAGATGTTTAGGGTGCTAATACCTTCCCTTTGCATAACCAACCCCCTTACCTTGAATCTTTCCCCCTTTTTTTGGGTTATTCGCTCTTTTCCCATTCCTTTGGAAACAATAAAGCGCGGTGGCAATTTTCATTTTGATTTGTATAAAGGCTAGTCAATCCAATGGAATAGTCTTAAACATTTCTACCGCTACACCAGGTCACAATCATCATCACTATCCTCCACTATGTTGATTCTGTGGTTGCTGATCTGCAAAGGTGGTCCCCCGACACAGGCATGACAAACAACTTTCTTGGCTCCTGAAGTGAAACCCAAACCAAATTTGTCAGATTTGTAAGGGATATCCGGGAGTTGGCCCCAAATAGTACACCCACCTTCTTTGACCACTGCCTTGGCATCTTTCAGAGAAGACATCTTTAGCGGAGGTCTGGTAATCTTTGGAACTTGGGAAACAATCTTGGTTACTACCACGATTTGTGGGACTTCCTCGAAATTCTGAAATGGAGTTTCAATGAATTCACCATTCAATTCCACATATCTGAAGGAGTTCAGGTGAATGACCCTATATTCCTCCTCTCCATGGACAATAATTATTTTTCCCTTGGTTGGGTATTTCAGCATCTGATGTAATGTAGAGGTGACAGCACCAGCGTTGTGAATCCAAGGTCGGCCCAATAAGTAGGAATAGGAATGGCGAATGTCCATCACGTAGAAAGTTGAATCAAAGGTTTGAGTTTCAATTTTAATGGGGATGTTCACCTCCCCATGCACTATTATTTTTGAAACATCGAAGGTCCTTACCACTATGTTGCTGGGTTTTAAGGTCAAACCTTCACAGTCGAGTCTATCCAAAGCTTTCTTAGGCAGTACATTCAAAGATGGACCAGTATCAACCAGGACATGGACCAAAGTTGTGCCCCTGCATTCGACAGAGACATGCAATTCCTCGTTGTGTTTCCTCCCTCTAGGTGTCAGGTCAGCATCAAAAAAGCACAAACCATTATCAACGGTCAAACTGGCCATACAGTCTTGGAACTGATCAGTAGAGGTTTCTTGTGGCACATGGGCAATTTTAAGAAATTTCACCAAGGCCTTGCATAAACCTCAGAGCACAACAGTAAAGCTAGCATAGAGATCTTTGACGGAGTCTTCCCTAGTTGTTCGACTACGTTGTAGTCACTTCTCTTTATAATTTTTAGAATTTCTGCCATCTCCTTTTTGGAGGCCTCTGGGATAGATATTGATTGGGCCTTCATCCAAGCAGGCTCAACCAAAATTCCTTTGCCCCGAGTCTTGGTCGACTCGGTGCTAGGGGTATCAGCAGGGGTAACCACTGAAAGTGTAGTAGTAGGAACAAAAGCAGGGATGATCACAGGATCGGTAACAGTTTTTGGAGGAGCAATCTTTGGGGAGAATACTCTTCCACTTCGGGTTATTTTGCTGGTTCCCCCAAGGTTGCCGATGTCAGGGTCAGCCTTCTCAAAAATCGAGTCTTCATCAGTCAACCAATCCTGTTTGGCGCCATGATAGTAGACGTCGCCCCCATAGTTCCATGGGACAGTTTTATTTGAGGAGTACAGGATTGGCCCTGGCATAATAATTATCAGTGGAGTCACTTTAGGAAAAAATGTAATCCTAACAGGTCTTTTGGTGGAGACCTTGGAAGGATTGGCGGAAATGGTTACTATTGAAAAATCATTGTAATAAATGGTTGGAACGGGAGTCTTCTCAAACAAAATCTTTTTGTCATCCATTAGGCGTTGGACACCTGCTTTCAATAAATGGCAACCAGTTGGTCGGGATAAATAGAGGTGGCAGCCTTCGTCACAGCCCATAAATAAACCGGCCTTCAATAGGTTCCTCTTGACAGTCAGGAGAGGAGTAACAAGTTCATCAACAACAGTAACAAACATATCATCTTCAACAGCGTTAACCTCACGGCCATGCTTGGGCATAGGAGAGGTGATAACATTTGGGATCTCAGGAGCATCGAATTCAATTTCTTTTTCCTCGAGAGGGTCTTGCACCTTGTTTTTCAATACCAGCAGTTGTTGGTATCATGGCCTGGACTTTATGAATGGTAAGCACAACGAGCATTAGGGTGGTAATGAGGAGAGGCGGTGTTGGGATTCTTCGGGGCTTCCTTCAAAGTTACCAGATTAGATCTCAATAAATGTGGCAGGAATTGAGACAGCGTCATATTTATCCGAGTAAATTGTCTTACTGGTCTTTCTGTTCTAGGCTGGTTGCTCCTTTGTTGAGTAGGTACAGGCCTAGGGATCATGACGTCCCATACCGTTGGACGGCTTTCAATTTTGTCTTGATTCCTTTGAGGGTACACAACACCAACTTCTTTCTTCCTAATAAATGGTTTTCTCACGGCACTGGAGGATAGGTCCTTTTGGATCTTCCCACTCTTAATCCCATCTTCCACTCTTTCCCCGGTCAAGATTAATTCAGTGAAGTCTGCTGAGGAGCTTCCAATTAGATGAATAAAGAATGGACCGGACAGGGTACCCAGAAACATGTCTACTAGCTCTCTGTCAGAAAGGGAGGCTAGACTCTTCCTGCTAAGTCCCTCCATTTCTGAGCATACTCTTTAAAACCTTTGCTTGAAACCATAACCATACTCTGGAGTTGAGTACAGGTTGGAGCAAAGTCTCCGTTATACTGATATTGTTTATAAAAAGCAGCGACCAGGTCCTCCCAATTATGGATATTGGCCCTTTCTAGTTGATAGAACCAATCTAGTTGAGTTTCGGATAGACTATCCTGAAAGAAGTGGACCCACAAATCTCTGTCGGTAGTGTGAGGCTGTATTTTCCTCACATAAGATCGGAGGTGCATCTTGGGACACGAAACCCTGTTGTATATAGCAAACACTGGTGCCTTGAACTTTGGTGTAATAACAATCCCAGACACCAAACACAACTCTTCAAAGTCCAACCCTAGCACTTTCTGAATCTCCATTGCACTTAGACATTCTTCAAGATGTTTGTATTTGTCGTCAGCCGGAGGATACTGTTCCTCAGAGTAATCCTCTTCTTCTTCCTCTTCAGATTCTGGATGGGCAATCATTTCCTTGTTTTTCCATTCTTGATTATCCTTTTCACCAGATATGTTGCGAAGTCTAGGGTCCGTCTGGCTGGCCCGGGGAACCTTCTTCCTAGATTCAGAACTTCGGTTGCTTTATTTTCTTTCTTCTTCTTTTCTTCGATCAGTAATGTTTTCAAATCCTCTTGTCCTTTGGCTAGAGTCAAGAACATTTATTGAAAATGAGCATTCTGCGTCTGGAGATCTTTTACTGTCTTTTCCATGTCCATCTTACTGAAATAAACAGTAGAAAGATGAGGAGACATGTTGTAAGAAACCTGCTTATGTTATGATGAATGGAGATGCATATGCAATGATTTCAAGGAAATTAGAGATTTAAATTTGCTTTAGACAAAAAGGGAACACGCGATATATTAATAAATTAAAGTTCGAGTACATCATGCCTCTTTGGGCTTACAAAGAAATACAAAAACTCTAAGATAAAAAGTTGAACGCATCCTCTTTGGTGCGATGTAGGCATTCATACTCCTCTCCTCATGAAGCTGCTTGGTGAGTTCCAGAACCTTCTTCTCGCTGGCTGAGAATTAGGCCTCAAAAGTGTCTCACTCCCCATTTAGCTGTATCCAATCCCTTTGCAAGTCTTCGAGAGAGGTGGGCATGTCAGGATGCAGGATAGTGTATGGGACATCTCCTTCCACAACAGGCTCTATGATAACTGGAAGAATGGAGGGGTAAGGCATCATAAGACTTTGAGCACGGGCTCGTACCCATTTTAGATAAGGTTCAAGAGGGATGGAATTCTTGTGCCCCAATATCTTGCTATCTACCTTGTTCAACATCCTCCAAGCTTGGATAAACCTCTAGCGGTAAACTTAGTCGTCGTTCTCGTAGTCAAATACCAAACCTTGAATAAGCATCTCATGTGGACCATCCCTTCGGGCATAACTGAACTGTCTTAAGGATAAATAGGGGTTGTAGGTGATACCTCCCCTAATGCCAAGTAAGTGGACATTAAGGAATTCTCCACAATGGTCGACGATAGTAACATTCTCTATAGATCGGGAACACCAATGAATGTCTGAATGTTTAAGCGTCATCAACCTATGTGACCACCTTGAACCTTGCTCATTCTTTAATACAGATTGGGGAAGATGCAAAATAAACCATCTTGCCAAAAGAAGATTACAACACATAAGGATACCTCTTTTCCTCATAGTGCAAGTGTGAAAAGAATGTAGGATGTCTCCTAACAAAGTAGGCATCGGGTTACGAGACATGAAGTTTTGACGGCGTTTACATCTATGAGTTGGTCAGGGTCTGGGAACAAAACCATCCCATAGATGAGGAGAGCCACAATTTCCTCAAAAGCTTGCAAGTCCAAGGAATTCCAACAGTTTTGAGCTTTCTCAAACAAGAACTTGGCTAAGAAACCTTTGACACCACTCCTTGTTTCCCAATTAGTTGTGTAACAGATGGTTGCAAGTGTAAGGATTGAGCAACCTCTTCCGGCTTTGGATCTCTTTACATACCTTTGAAAGGTAGTTGATTGAGAATGGGAATCCTCAAGAGTTGGGAGAATTCTTCCAAGGTTGGAACAAGTTGATAATTGGTAAAAGTGAAGCAATGGTGTAGAGGATAAAATAATTGGAAAAGCACCTTCACCATGTCCTCATCAGTGTTGGAGGTGACCAAGTTTTGGAGGCGACCATGTCTTTAGGTAAATGGAGAATTCTCAGGAAACCTTGATGCTAACTCTTTAAGTTGAGGAGGGATCCTTACGAGATTGACTTGAATGGTTTTCCTACGAATAGAATCCATGTCCTACAAAACAGAACAAAGATAAATCCCAAAATCCTTGAAATGGTTAGTGAGTATGAGTATGATGTTATGATGTTTATCATGTTATGTACAAGTAAATATATACAAACAAAACAAAAAAGTCCTTAGGTTTAGGATTGCATGGAGTCTCATAGGTAAGTATCCTCTTGAAGTTTAATTGGCTCAAACCTGTCCTAGAAATAGAAATCGGGTTCTAAGGGAGCTAAATATCACTGGTTTGTTTCCTCGGACATTGTTTCAGCGCAAGCCTCTTTAATGGTGACCGAAATATCCCAAAAAACGAAACCTCAATGAGTGTAGTATCGAGTATCTACCAACTTCGGACTGCACCAAAGTCGGTCATCTCACTACGTCCTAATGGCCATGTTGGTCAAGTAAAGGTTCTAGAAGTTAGTTAGTGCTTCATGACATCAGTCAGCGGCCCCGTGTTCTCCTTGACTAATTAAGGGCTACCGATATCCACAAATATGTCACACTAACGTAGCTATTGCTTAAACCATGTCGGTATACCCCACACAGTTTCCACAATGTATTGCTACTTACCTATAAGGTATCCCAAATCCGGTTAGAGGATTCAAACCCAAACAAAGAACCAAAATGTAAAGCATACAATTCAAACAATGAAAGAAAATAAATGTGATCTAGCCCTAAGGTAACCCCACTTTTAAAATGTCCCTAGCAGAGTCACTAGTTCTGTAACGCGGTGGGAGAACTGACTTGGTCGTTTTGCGTTTGATCGCAAATGTTGCGGTTAGAAAGAGTCGCTACCGACTTTTCTTTTATCCAAAAGGAAAGGCTGAAAAGAACAGGAAAAACCTTCAAGATGTTTTCTTGAGTTCGGGGACTAGATAATGAAAAGGGAAGGTATTAGCACCCTTTTCATCCACGGTTTTCCATGGGCTCTTAGTTACTTGCTAGATCACTTGCTTTTGTTTGAAAATGTGCTTTGTGTGGTTTTTGAAAGTATTTTGTAAAGATGCCATCGTTTAGGAAAACTTTGTAATGATTCTCCTTCGTAAGAATGTATACAAAGTGTTGATCTTTTGAAAATGTTTTCAAGTTTTAAAGATGTTTTTGAAAGTGTTGGTGTTTGTTTTGAAAATAGCAAGGATGCTTAGTTTGAAATGAGCAAGCAACTAGGAACAATCTACCTACTCAAAAGTCTTTCATGTTTATTTCCTCTTTCCTTTTACATTGTTATCTTACCATTGATTTGGTAAATAACCCTATCTTTGGATGTAAAAGGGACGGACACGGGTCATCGTATAGCCATGATTAGCAATATTGTAAGATATCTTAGAATTTTCTCTAAGGGACTAAGATCATTTTTTAAAGGCAACTTTGATAGCGTCATCGAGAGACTATGATCTTGTATTTTGTTTGTTTCTGCTAAGATACATCACATGCATAATATGGCCATTTTATAAGGCAACAAAGTGGATTTATCCTAAGGGTGTAAGTGTGCAAGTGTATTGATTTACATGCTTGATTTGTCTTGATTAGGATTTGCTATTTGTTGGTTTTAATCTTTCTATACAAAACCCTAATTACTAGCATTTGTATATAAAGCATTAAATTGCAGAATTTAAAATTACTACGCTATTACATCAATAGGGGAGGGGGTGTACAAATTACAAATGGGGAATTGCAAGGAAATTAAATCTAAATAATTATTACAACCATATTGAATATTGTACAAAAAAAGAATAGATAAAAATGCAAGAATGCAAATTTAAAAAGAAAATGTGATTTTTTTTTTTGCATTTAACAGTTTTGACCTAATTAAATTAAAATAAAATAATTGAATAGAATAAGAAAATTAAAACTAAGTTAACAAAAGAAGTTAATTTATTAAAGAAAACATGTCTTTTAGGGTTTTTGTGAATTTAATTAAATTAGTAAATAAAATTAATTAAATAAAAGTCCTAAGTTCTAAATTGATTTTAATTTACAAGAAAATAATATAATAATAATTAAGACTAATTATCTAAGTATTTTAAAAAAGGAAATTAATTTATTAAAGGAAATGTTTTTTTGTTCTTTTAGTTTTATGAAGAAAAATAAACTAAATAAATATAAATAATAAAATATATATATTTTTGGATTTTTTATTAATAAAAAATAATAATAATAATAATAATAATAATAATAATAAAAGATGAAAATCAAATAAAATAAAAAATAAAGTCAGGGAGGTTAGAAAGTGAAACAAGGAGTATTGTTAAGAAAAAAAGTCAGGCCCATGGGGTGGAGGCCCAAGCGCTTCCTGAAACAAAAAGAAAAATGACAAAACATGTGAAAAAATGCAAAAGGCAGCGTGCTGGGTGTTGAAACCACGCCCTCTTGGTTACCAGCGCGCTGCCTTACCACTGGGGTGACTATACATCTGTTAATTTAACTGAAATGATAAATACATAATACAAAACAAGTCCTGAATATGGAACTTCATCTTCAATCTTCAGCCAGATCATTTGTAACTTCACCATTTCTCAATAAAAATGAATTATGCAACCATGAAAGTTGTTCCATTTTTCCATACGAATCCAACCATATAAATATCATAAGCTATAAATCAAAGATGAATGAGAATTTTTATAAGTACCAAATTCTGACCTAATTATTTTAAGAGGTTCAATCCTAAAATTTTCCTAGCTCAATCAATATAAATAAAATCTATGGACATGTACAGCTTCAGGGCAATGATGTCTACATTTTATCTTCATAAATGCAAGCCTAACAATGCCTAAGTAATGAGATAGAAGTTCAAGAAAACACCTTAAAACTGGAAATCGTGAAATGCAAATGAGCTTGATTCAAGGTGCTTCAATGATCAGGTTAGCTTCCTCGAGTTCCCAGGAAGCTAATGCAATGGTTAGCTTGAGTTGAGAGTGGCTGAAATGGTTTGGAGAAGTCAATGTGCAGTGCTCTATTTTTGGCTATGGAGGATGATGGAAATAGAGTTATAGTCGTGTAACAGGGACAAGGATGAGTTATATTTTATGTAAGGAAGCTTTAGGAACTAAAAGGCCAAAGAACGCACGAGGAAAATATGAGTTACAAGTCCAAGGTCAGAAACTGTGCAACAATAGAGTTTTTGGGAAATTTCTGACTTAAGGAAGTTTTGGTGTGTTTCAGGGTGCTTAAGATCCAGTTCTAGCTCTCAAATAGTGCCTCTATTTATAAGCAACAAGTTTGGAAGCTTGTTGTTGATCAGAATTCAAAATCACAAGTTTAAGCATGACATGTGATTTTTGAGAAATCCAAGTTTCAAAGTCTTGTGTACTTGCTAAGATAGAGTGGTTATGCTTTAAACACACTTGCTTCTAACTTTGTAGATGGAGTATGATCAAAGGGAACAAGTTAGAGGCTCAAGAATTGAATTTGTGCATAAATCTTGCTTTTCAAGAAGGGTATTCTTCACTTTCTTCCCAAAATGGCAATGTGAATTGGATAAAGCTTAAACCA
This sequence comes from Vicia faba, assembly GCA_948472305.1. Lineage (NCBI taxonomy): Eukaryota > Viridiplantae > Streptophyta > Magnoliopsida > Fabales > Fabaceae > Vicia > Vicia faba. Next base: position 40,571 of record CATIWC010001311.1, on the reverse strand, counting down.
CTTGGGTTAAAGCTCAAAAGTTTATATAATCCATTAATGATGGATAGATACATAAGTTAGAAGGCCTACAAAGCAAGATTGTGCATCCAAACATTGAAGGTGCATTTTTGTTCATCATGAAAATGACCTATAATTTTAGTTTGAAACCCTAACTTCATCTCTTCGATTCTCCTTGCTTAAGAATGATCTCAAGGAATTCTTGGACATTTTAGAAAGCTTATAATGTTATCTACAACACCTCTTTGAATCAATTTTTAAAATTCCCCTTGGAACTATATGAAAAATTACCATGAAGTTAGGTCAAAATCCTGCCTAAATTAGGGCAAAACTTTCACCAAGTGTTTAGTTTCATGACCATGACTTCATGGATTAATAACTTGAGATCCAAGAATTTCTAGGAGAAGTTGTGTAAAGCAATGTTTTAGATATCATGGAGATCTAAAACTTTCATGTTTAAAGTTTCTTTTGAATCATCTTGCATCATGGTGAAAAATTGGCTTAAAGTTGTGAAAAAATATGAAGTTTTCAACACTTAGAAAAATTTCTAAGTTTGGAAACTTTGACTTTTCAAAATGAAATCTTCACTTTTTGATTTCTTGATGAAAAGGTTTCATATTTTGACATGTTTTGATGAATTATAATCTTTGACACTTGATTTTGACCAAAAAGTCAAAGTTTGACTTTTCAGTGTACAGTTGACTTTTGATCAATTGACTGAAAATCAACTATCAATCAATTGATCTTGAGCAATGTTTTGAGTCATGCCATTAAGTGAAAATGATGAAATTTAACTCTTGAAATCATGCCTTAAACCAATTAACCAATTTCTAGGTCAAAAATCAGAAATTGCCCTTTCTCAGTCAAAACCCTAATTTTGACCATTTTGCCCTTTTGATGATCTGATCAAATTTCTTGAGGAATTGTGGTCCAAACTTGATCAAGTTATACATATGAGTTTATAATGTTGATATGGATCAAAAATTATGAAATTTGACTGTAAATTGGCCACAGTTGACTTTTTCCCTAATATAGCTGATTTTTAGGTCAAATGCTTAATTGAATGAGCAAAAATGTGATCCAAGACTTGAAACTTAACATGAGAAATCTTGGGGGTCCATAATGATCCATGAAAGTCATATGAGGAATTAAAAGCTCAATTATCCTTGTGCAATCTCAAACCCGAATTTCAGTCATCAGTGCTTAAGGAGGTGTCTTGAGCTAACAAATTTTGGGGTACAACAGCTGCCCCTGTTTAATCTTCTTAAACCTGAAGAGTTAGATTGGCAGATCCGCCATTCGTGACTTGAAGGTGGAAGATGATTGGATACTAGAGTGCCCATAAATTTGCACTCAAAGATGAAATGGGAGTGGGCTTATAGATGCCATAAAAAGGACGGTAAAGTATACATGTGTGTGGATTACATAGATTTGAATAGGGCAAGCCCTAAGGATGATTTCTCGCTTCCCCATATTGATATTCTGGTTGACAATACCGCACATCATAAAGTATTCTCCTTAATGGATGGTTTCTCCGGGTACAATCAAATAAAAATGGCACCTGAGGACATGGAGAAAATGACCTTCGTCACACAGTGAGGCACATTCTGTTACAAAGTTATGGCATTTGGGTTGAAAAATGCTGGGACAACTTATCAGAGTGCCATGGTAGCTCTGTTTCACGATATGATCCATCACGAGATAGAGGTCTATTTGGATGACATGATAACCAGATCTCAAACTGAAGAGGAACATCTTGACCATTTGCAGAAACTGTTTGAAATGCTAAAGAATTACAAGCTAAGGTTGAACCCGAGTAAATGCACATTTGGAGTGAGGTCCGGTAAACTCTTAGGCTTCATCATCAGCGGTAAAGGTATCGAAGTGGACCCTACAAAGGTAAAAGCAATACAAGAAATTCCTGCTCCTCACACCGAGAAGGAAGTCAGAGGATTCTTAGGACGACTAAACTACATCGCCAGATTCATTTCTCACGTAACAACTACTTGTGAACCAATCTTCAAATTACTGAAGAAAGATCGTGTGTTAGATTGGAACGGCGACTGCATGGCTGCCTTCGACAAGATCAAAGAATACCTTCAAGAGCCTCCTGTTTTGATGCCTCTAGTCGAGGGAATACCTTTGGTCATGTATCTAACTGTCTTGGAAAATTCAATGGGGTGTATGCTGGGGCAGCATGACGAGTCTGGCTGAAAAAGGCATGAAATATACTACCTGAGCAAAAAGATTACCGACTGTGAAACTAGATATTCACTGCTCGAGAAAACTTTCTACGCACTGGCATGGGCTGCTCGCTGGCTAAGACAGTATATGTTGACCCATACTACCTTGTTGATATCCAAGATGGATCCAATTAAATACATATTCAAGAAGCCCGCCCTCTCTGGAAGAATAACAAGATGGCAGATGATTTTGACTGAATACGACATTCAATACACTACCCAAAAAGCAATAAAGGAAACACACAAAATACGACATTCAATACACTACCCAAAAAGCAATAAAGGAAACACACAAAATACGACATTAGGAAACCATTTTTAAAATTTAAAGAAACATACAAAATAAACCAAAAATTTAAAAAAAATAGTAAAATCAGAAATAAAAATAAAATGAGGACACCGATATTTGTCAAGAGGTCATTGGATCCTTCCATAATTTTTTCAGAATTAAAAATCACCAAGAAGTATTTTTAAACAATTAAAACAAATCAAAATAAGAGAAAAATTATAAAAAATATCAAATCAGGACATAAAATTATATATAAAAAAAGAATATGAAAGATAATATTTGAAAATATTTTTGTGAATTTTTTCATAATTTTTTAGTCAGAAATGAATTTTTCATGAATATTTGAAGTTTAAAACAATTAAATATAAAAATCAGAAATAAAAAATAAACTCAAAAAAATGTGGACCATCTGATCATTGTAAAAACACGTTAGTAAGCTAATCCAACAGATGAGACGCGTTGTGCATATCACGGTCTTTATTGTACCCCAAAATTTTCCCTCTCATTTCTCAAGATATTTCCTATAAAGATCTTCAATGCCTCAAGTTTGCACAAGTATCGACTAGGTCAAACAATTTTCCCAACACTGATACTTCAAATTAGGGTTTGGGTTTGTACAAAGGCAGTTGGATTTCTATTGTTTCCAATGAAATTCATGAATCATTATGGACCCTCAGGATTATTTTTGTCAAGTTTCAAGTTTGGGATCACAATTTTCCAAGAAAGTCATTCAAATTACCAAAAGGGGCAAAATGGGCAAAATTAGGGTTTTGACTAAAAAATGACTGAACTTTGATTTTTGACCTAATACCTGGCTTATTGGTTGGAAGCATGATCTCAAGGATCCGACCGCGTCATTTTGACCTAATTGCATATTTCAATTCATCTCCTAAGATCAGTGGATTGATAGACAAATTTAGTCAACTGGTGAGAAAAGTCAACTGTACACTAAAAGTCAAACTTTGACTTTTTGACCAAAGTTGAGTCCCAAAAATCATATTTCATCAAGACATCCAAAATATGAAATTTGATCATCAAAAAACAAGAAAGACAAAAATCCAATTTTTGCAAGACTTGGAAATTTTTCTAAGTTAAGTTCATTGCTTCATGACACCTTGTCACTACAATTCAAAATAGTTCAAGATGTTACAAATAATTCAAGTTATTACAAAGTGGCATTTTTGAAAGTTTACAAATCCTAAACTTTGTATTGCTTGGACTTTTCTCCTTTGATTCAAAATCTTGCCACAATGCTTTGTCTTTGATACAATATGCATAAATTGCTCCACAAACCAAACTTGTTTCATGCTACAAACTATGTTGTCCAAGTTATTACTAAACAAAAAATGATACGCAACTTATATACATTGCCACAGTAATGGGTACGAACTCGTTCTCAGAGTCTTATGATGTCTTACCCCTCCATTCTCCCAGTAACCATTGAACCTGTCATGGAAGGAGATATTCCATACACAATACTACATCCTGACATGCCCACCTCTCTTGAAGACCTACAAAGAGATTGGATACAACTCAAGGGGGAGCGAGATACCTTCGAAGCCTAATTCTACGCAAGCGAGAAGAAGGTTTTAGAACTCACTAGGCTACTTCATTAGGAGAGGAACTTGAATGCCTACATCGCACCAAAAAGGATGTGTACTACCTTTTTATTTTAGAGTTTTTGTATTATTTTTCCCAAGAAGGCATTGATGTACTCAAAGCCTTAATTTATTTATATAACGTGTGTTTCCTTTTTGTCTAAAACGAATTTGAATCTGTAAGATCCTTGAAATCATTGCATACGCATTTACCATTCATCATAACATAAGCAGGTTTCTTGCAGCAAGTCTCCTCATCTCTCTACTGTTTATTTCAGTAAGATGGATCTTGAGCAAACGGTGAAGGACCTCCAAGCTCAGAATGCACAATTTCAACAGATGTTTTTAACTCTAGCCAAAGGGTAAGAATAGTTGAAGACCTTGCTGGTTGAGGAGAAAAAAAAAGACGAAGAAGATAACCAGAGATCTAAACATGGGAAGAAGATTCCAAGGGCAGACAAGTAGGTCCTTAGACTATGCAACAACATCCGGTGAGAAAGACAACCAAGATGGGAAAGGGAAAGAAACAGTTTTCCAGTCAGAATCAGAAGAGGAAGAGGAAGAAGAACAATACCCTCTAGCTGATGACAAGTATAAACATCTCGAAGAGCGGTTGAGTGCAATGGAAATCCAAAAAGTGCTTGGCTTGGACTTTGAGGAGTTGGTGTTAGTATCAGGAATTTTCATTCCTCCAAAATTCAAAGCACCTGTGTTCGCCAAATATGACGGAGTTTCATGCCCTAAAATGCATCTCCGGTCTTATGTGAGGAAGATCCAACCTCATACCGCTGATAAAGACTTATGGGTACACTTCTTCCAAGACAGTCTGTCTGAAACTCAACTTGATTGATTTTCTCAGTTAGAAAGAGCCAATGTTCATAACTGGGAAGATCTTGCTGCATACTTTTACAAACAACACCAATACAATGCTGATCTGGCACCTACCCATAATCAACTCCAAAGTATGGCCATGGTTTCAAATGAAGGCTTCAAGTATGCGCAAAAATGGAGATACTTGGCTGGAAGAGTTCAACATCCCCTATCTGAAAGAGAGTTAGTTGATATGTTCTTGGGCACCTTGTCCGTACCTTTCTTCAATCACTTAATTGGAAGTTCACCGACAGGTTTTACCGAAATGATATTGACCAGAGAAAGGGTAGAAGCCGGGATAAAGAGTGGAAAGATTCTAAAAGATGCATCCTCTGCTGCTATAAGGAATCCATTCATCGGAAAGAAGGAAGTGGTTGCTGTATATCCTCAGAGAAATCAAGATAGGGCCGAACGCCGTCCAATGGTGGGGGTTGTTATGATCCCTAAACCTGCGCCTGATCAACAAAGAAACAACCAATCAAGGATGGAAAGACCAATCAGACAACTCACCCAAATTAACATGACCCTATCTCAAGTATTGCCACATCTGTTAAGATCCAACCTGGTGACTTTGAAAGAAGCTCCAAAGAACCCTAACACAACATCTCCTCACTATCATCCCAATGCCCGCTGTGCATACCACTCTGAAAGTCTCGGCCACGACATAATAACTGTTAGGCTCTAAAGAACAAAGTACAAGACCACATTGAAGCCAAAGAGATTAAATTCGATGCGCCCGAAAAGCCAAATGTCATTTCTGCCCATATGCCCAAACATGGCCATAATACCAACGCCATTGAGGAAGATATGTTTATTACTTCAGTTGATGAGCTTATGACCCTACTCCTTGCTATTAAAGTGAACTTGTTGAATGCCGGTGTTTTCCCGAGCTGTGATAAAGGCTGTCATTTCTGTTTGTCCTCACTAACCAGCCGTCCTTTGATGAAAGTAGGATTTCAGTGCCTAATAGATAACAAGGAAATTTTGTTTGAAAAGACTTTTGTTCCACCCGTTCCTTTTAATGATGTTTCTATCATTATCATTTCTGCCAATTCTTCCAGGGGCTCCGCCAAAAGACCCGTTAGAATTACAACAGTTCCAAAAGTAACCCCTTTGATAATTACAATGCCTGGACCAATCCCGTATTCATCGGACAAAACCATACCATGGAATTATGGAGGGGATTTCTACTACCACGGTATCAAGCAAGATTGGCCAGCTGCCGAAGATTCCAGTTCCGAGAAAGTTAACTCCGATATCAGTAATATTGCATAGACTAGCAAGATTACCCGAAGCAGAAGCATATTCTCTCCAAAAATTGCTCCCCCAAAAGTAGTTTCTGGACCCGTAATCATTCTTGTTGTTGTTGCTCCTCCGAAGGCTATTCCCAGTCCTACAATCATCTCCACAACTACTCCAACTGACAAAGCTATTACAATCCCTGCTATCACTCCTACTGACATTCCTGTTGCCGAGTTAACCGAGACTCGAGGTAAAAATATTCTGATTGAGTCTGTCAAGATGAAGACACAATCATTGGCTATCCCTGAGACCTCCCGGAAAGAGATTGAGGAAATCCTAAAGATCATAAAAAGAAGCGAATACGATATAGTTGAGCAACTGGGGAAAACTCCATCCAAAATTTCCATGCTGGATTTACTACTGTGTTCCGATGCGCATGCAAATGCCCTGGTAAAATTCCTGAAAATTGCCCATGTACCCCAAGAAACATCTACCGATCAGTTCCAAGAATGCGTTGCCAGCTTGAATGCAGATAATGGTCTAGGTTTTTTGGATGTTGATTTAACGCCAAGAGGAAGGAAGCATAATGAGGCATTGCATGTCTCAGTGGAATGCAGGGGCACAACCTTGGCTCATGTCTTGGTGGACACTGGATCATCTCTGAATGTATTGCCTAAAAAGGCTCTTGATAGGCTTGACTGTGAAGGATTGACATTGAAACCAAGCAATATAGTAGTGAGAGCTTTTGGCGGATCGAAAAGGATGGTGCATGGGGAAGTGGATATCCCCATAAATTTTGGAACCCAAAAATTTGATTCAAATTTTTATGTAATGGATATTCGCCCTTCATACTCCTGCTTGTTAGGCCGACCATGGATTCACAATGTTGCCGTTGTTACTTCTATGTTGCACCAAATGCTGAAGTATCCAATTCAAGGGAAGATTATCACCATTCAGGGAGAAGAAGAGTATATGATCAGCCATCTCAATTCCTTCAGATATGTGAAATTAGATGGTGAATTCATTGAAACTCCATTCCAACACTTTGAAGGAGTCCTGCAAGATGTGGCAAAGACCAAGGTTGTTCCCAAGATCACAAGGCCTCCAATCAGAATGTCATCTTTGAAGGATGCAAAATAATTGATAAAAGAAGGTGCTTAGAAGATTGTACGCCGCACTCGTGTTGGAGGACGACCCCTGAAGATCAGCAACCGCGAAGTCAACGCGGTAGAGGATGATGAAGATGGCTGCAACCTAGAAGATTGGATCTTCCCAACTGTTAGTGGAGGGCTCAGCAACTGGGAGACTAGATATTTTTTCCTGATGACTTTTATCCCACAGTAATTTGTCTTTACATTTTGTTAGATCTGTAATATTAAAACAATTCAGACTCTTAAAACCTTGTGTCTTACCCGAGGCACAATGGTCCATTTGTAAGGGTTATTATCTCATTTCCATATGACATCAATGAATCATGGGTGTTTTGCATACAAACCTTGTGCTCATTGTTTTTATTTTTACATTTTCATTTCTTTCAAAGATAGTTATACCCTTACACACACTCACACTCAGAATGCAGGTCTACATCCATTCTGGATCCCACGGGTAACGGTTCTGCTGTGGCCTTTTGTGACTCTGAAAATCTAATCTACCAAGCCGAAGACGAAGGTGAGGAAGATTGTGAAGTACAAGGGGAACTTGCCAGACTACTACAACAAGAAAAGAGAACCATTCAACCCCACGAGGAACCCATGGATACAATTAACTTAGGTACCGAGGAAGATAAAACAGAAGTAAAGGTGGGTGCCAACCTGGAACCCAGTGTCAAAGAGCGTCTGGTTCAGTTGCTGCACGATTATGTCGAGGTCTTTTCCTGGTCGTATGAAGACATACCAGGACTTGACGCAGATATTGTGTTACCTCGTCTGCCTACAAAAGAGGATTGTCCACTAGTAAAACAAAAGTTTCGTCGAATGCGACCAGATATGTCAAAGAAGATTAAAGCATAAGTCATGAAACAATTTAATGATGGATTCTTGGCCGTCACCTCTTACCCGCAATGGGTTGCTAATGTTGTTCCCGTGCCCAAAAAGTACGGCAGGGTACGAATGTGCGTGGACTATAGAGATTTGAATAGGGCAAGCCCTAAGGATGATTTCCCACTTCCCCACATTGACATCCTAGTTGACAATACAACACAACACAAAGTGTTTTCCTTCATGGATGGTTTCTTAGGTAACAACCAAATCAAAATGGCGCCTGAGGACATGGAGAAAACAACCTTTGTTACCCAGTGGGGCACATTCTGCTACAAGGTTATGCCATTCGGACTGAAGAATGCAGGGGCAACCTATCAGCGTGCCATGGTAGCTCTATTTCACGACATGATACATCACAAAATAGAGATCTATGTAGACGACATGGTAGCTAGATCTCAAATAGAAAAAGAGCATCTTGATCATTTATAAAAACTGTTTGAGAGACTAAAGAAGTACAAGCTGAAGTTGAGTCCCAATAAATGCACGTTTGGAGTAAGGTCTGGAAAACTCCTAGGATTTGTCGTCGGCAATAAAGGTATTGAGGTGGATCCCGCCAAGGTAAAAGTGATACAAGAGATGCCTGTTCCTCGTACTGAGAAGGAAGTCAGAGGATTCTTTGGACGTTTGAAGTACATTGCCAGATTCATTTCTCACCTGACAGCTACTTGTGAACCAATCTTCAAACTACTAAAAAAAGATCAAGTAGTCAAATGGAATGACGAATGCCAAACTGCTTTCGACAAAATCAAAGAGTACCTGCAAGAGCCTCCTGTTTTAGTGCCACCAGTCGAGGGAAGACCATTGGTCATGTATCTGACCGTTTTGGAAAATTCAATGGGGTGTGTGCTGGGGCAGCATGACGAGTCTGGCCGAAAAGAGCACGCTATTTATTACCTGAGAAAAAAGTTTATCGAATGTGAAACAAGATATTCACTGCTCGAGAAAACTTGTTGCGCTCTGGCATGGGCTACTCACTGGCTAAGATAGTATATGCTGACCCATACTACCTTGTTGATATCTAAGATGGATCCAATAAATACATCTTAGAGAAACCTGCTCTCTCTGGGAGGATAGCGAGATGGCAGATGATCCTGGCAGAATATGACATACAGTATACTACCCAAAAAGCAATAAAGGGCAGTGTACTAGCTGACCACCTTGCTCGCCAAGCTGTGGAAGACTACCAGTTCATGAAGTTCGAATTCCCAGATGAGGACATCATGATGGTAAACAACTGTGAAGAATTCAGGCCATATGACAGACCTGGACAAGGATCCCAATGGACCCTGGTTTTTGATGGGGAATATAACGCTCTCGGTAATGGTATTGGTGTTGTAATCATATCTCCCAAAGGATGTCATACTCCTTTTACGGTAAGACTCTGCTTCAATTGTACAAATAACATGGCGGAATACGAAGTAAGAATCTTTAGTCTCAAAGCTTCCATACACTTGGGGATCAAATCTTTGAATGTATTCAGAGATTCGGCTTTAGTTATCAGCCAGATCAAAGGGGAATGGGACACCAAACACCCTAACCTTATCCCTTACAAAGAACATGTTTTGACATTGCTCCCACATTTTGAGGAGATTACCTTTGAGCACTTCCCACGAGAAGAAAATTAGCTAGCAGACGAACTAGACACAATGTCATCTATGTTTAAACTTAAATGGGATAACGAGGCTCCCCAGGTCACCATTGAACGAATGGATGAACCAACACATTGTCACGAGATTAACACTGAAGAAGTAGTGGACCAGCCTTGGTTTCACGAAGTCAAGAGGTATCTCGAGACTCGAGAATATCCAGAAGAAGCTTCAGTCAACGATAAGAAGTTCTTAAGGAGATTCTCTACTAAATTCTTCCTTAGCAAGGGGAGTGTATTGGCTGATCATTTGGCTCATCAGGCCGTGGATGACTACCAGTCCATGAATTTTGAGTTCCCATATGAGAATATTATGCTGGTGGCTGACTACGAAGAACCTGGACCGGATGAAGGACCTGAGGAGGAATCCTGATGGACTATGTTTTTTGACAGAGCTTCGAACACACTCAATAACGACATTGGATCACTAATCATATCTCCTGAGGGCTGTCATACTCCTTTCACCGCCCGACTATGTTTCAACTGCACTAACAACATGGCGGAGTATGAAGCTTTCATCATGGGTCTCAAAGCTGCTATTGACCTCAGGATCAATTTCTTAAATGTCTTTGGAGATTCAGCCTTAGTGATAAGTCAGATCAAATGTGAATGGGGTACGAAGCATCCGAATCTCATCCCATACAAAGAGCACGTACTGACATTTTTCCTACACTTTGAGGAGGTAACCTTTGAACATTTTCCACGAGAGGAGAATCAGTTAGCGGAGGCGCTGGCTACCATGTCTTCCATGTTCAAAGTCAGGTGGGACAACAAAGCTCCCCAAATCACCGTTGAGAGGTTGGGTGAACCAGCCTACTGTTGTGAGATTGATACCGAAGAGGTGGTAGACAAACCCTGGTTTCATGAGTTGAAAAAGCACCTCAAGACTCAGGAGTATCCCGAAGGCGCATCCATCAATGATAAGAAGTTTATGAGAAGGTTCGCGGACAAATTCTTCCTCAGTAATGGAATCCTCTACAAGCGCAATCATGACTCTACCTTACTGCGGTGTGTAAACAAGAGCCAAGCAGAGAGGATTATGACGGATCTACCTGAAGGTACCTTCGGAACCCATTCCAGTGGACATACAATGGATAAGAAGATCCTACGGGCAGGATACTACTGGTCCACTATGGAAGCAGATTGTTATCAGCACTCTCGAACTTGTCATAAGTGCCAAATCTATGCTGATAAGATGCATGTGCCTCCGGTTCCCTTGAACGTCTTGACAGCTCCGTGGCCCTTTGCAATGTGGGGCATTGACATGATCGGAGAAATTAGGCCTACTGCTTCCAATGGACATCGCTTCATCTTAGTGGCCATAAATTACTTCACGAAATGGGTTGAGGCGGCCTCCTTTGCTATTGTGACCAAGAACGTTGTGGCATGGTTTATCCGACATAATCTGATCTGTCGGTATGGTGTTCTAGTGTGAATTATTATTGACAATGGTAAAAATCTCAATAACACGATGACCACCGAGCTCTGTAAGCAATTCAAGATACAACATCATAACTCTTCTCCCTACCGGATGAATATGAATGGCGTTGTTGAAGCGGCTAACAAGAACATCAAGAAGATTGTACAGAAGATGACGGTGACATACAAAGATTGGCATGAGATATTACCATTTTCTCTTCATGGATACCGTACCTCAGCACGGACGTCGACAGGGGTAACACCCTACTCTCTGGTATATGGCATGGAGGCAGTCCTACCCATTGAGGTCCAGATACCTTCTCTCCAAATTATGAAGGATGCGAGTTTGAACAAAGATGACTGGATCTAGACTCAACTTGATCAGCTAAATCTAATCAACAAAAAAAGACTTACTGCTATTTGTCATCGTCAGACGTATCAAAAGCGAATGATCAAGGCTTTTAACAAGAAAGTCAGATGTCAAGAATATCAGGTCGGGGATCTAGTGATCAAGCACATCATACTACGACACGGTGACCCTAGGGGAAAATAAACTCCCACATATGAAGGGCCATTTGTGATTAAAAACATTTTATCGGGTGGAGCCATGATTCTAACCACCATGGACGGTGACGACCTTCCTCACCCTGTCAATGCGGACATAGTAAAAAGATACTACGCCTGATTAAAAGACCCGCTAGGTTGATTGGCCTAGGAAAAAATAAGGGCTTCCCGGCGAACCAAAAGGGTTAGGGAAAAAATAAGGGATGAAAATGAAAAAATCTATACACACGGCAAGTCGAAAACTTGAAGAGGCAGCTTGGGAAAAAAGGGGTATCCAGGAAAAATTTATGGATGTAAAGCGTATCACTACGTCCCATTAGATCACCTTGCGACCAGACCTCAGTATCAACTGTCAATCTTGAATGGCACCAATCAATCTAATCAACTTCGGACAAGTAGCAAAGTGATGAGATGCTCGAAGGCGTAGGGGCAATAGCAGAATTAGAACTCACTGGGATTGTTGCACATAACTATTTTCTTTTTACACAAATTGTATAGCTTCTATTTTTACGGCGGCGTTCTATTACTAGAGCGTCAGTCTCCTTGTACAAAAATGCCTATTACGGGCCAACTTCAAAAAAAATCAATAAAAAATCATTTTTACAAGAAACTATGAGTTTTTCCTTTTCTGTTTTGTTTTGCAAGAACGTCCAATGATTTATTCTTGATATATGCATTTGAATATGATTGTTGCTCATAAATATTTACATAAGAAATGAAAAGACAATTGCTCGTAACTTAAGAAAGAGGGGCAAAAACAAGAAATGTCAAACCCAACAGTTACTCTGCCTAGCAGGTACCAGGGCAGAGACAGCTTTGGAGCACAGTCATCAGTACATACACTCCCCACAAAGTAAAAGTATTCAAAGCATCGATGTCGGCTTTCCCGAAACAGGAAGTAATCTCCCCAGCCAGGGTCTTTCAGAAACCTGACAGCTATATCCCCCAGCTGATTGTCATAATCACGAGCGGGTCATTATAATTTTAACTCCCCAAGCAGAGTTTATTTCTCTAGATACCAAAGCTCAATCCTCGACAGAGCCTATTACTTCAGCTACGGAAATTCACCTTCCGAACTATTCCCCGCAGATCCATTCTCAAATAGAGTCTCTCCATGGCAGAATATTCACAAACAACAAAGAGTAAATCTCCAGCATAGTCATTTCTGTTCACTGTCCCCAGCAAAATTAAAAGGACGGCAGCCCTCTACAATTATCAGGAATGTTATACTCTCCAGCAGCGTTCAGGGATTTACTTTCCCAGAATCGAACATGTCTTAATAAGCATCACATTCTCATACATCATGGCATGCGCATACATATCACATAACAAATATAATCTCATTTTTTTAGAACATCATCTCACAACGCATTGCATGCATCACATATAATTAACCACTGGTATCTTTTCAAGAAAGACAATTATCTCCAATGATTCCAGCGGTTATACATGTCATATCTGCAGACAGCTATGGGAAACTCAGTTCCCAAAACCCAACGGGTTAACTAATCTACATGATCAAAAAAAGTAACCCTATGATCCTGGTTCCTTCCATAAGCCCTACTATCTAGGCTTTTATCTCGAAGTAACCCTACTATCCAGGTTCCTTCTCACAGCCCTACTATCCAGGCTTTCATCCCGAAGAAACCCTATTATCCAGGTTCCTTCCATAAGCCCTACTATCCAGGCTTTCATCTCAAAGTAATCCTACTATCCAGGTTCCTTCTCACAGCGCTACTATCCAGGCTTTCATCCCTAAGTGACCCTACTATCTAGGTTCCTTCCCATAAGCCCTAATATCCAGGTTTTCATCCCATAGTAACCCTATTATCCAAGTTCCTTCCCATAATCCCTACTTTCTAGGCTTTCATCTCAAAGTAAACCTACTATCCAGGCTCCTTCTCACAACCCTACTATCCAGGCTTTCATCCCGAAGAAACCCTACTATCCAGGTTCCTTCCCATAAGCCCTACTATACAGGCTTTCATCTCGAAGTAACCCTACTATCCAAGTTCCTTCCCATAAGCCCTATTATATAGGCTTTCATTTCGAAGTAACCCTACTATCCAGGTTCCTTCTTATAAGCCCCACTATCCAGGCTTTCATTCTGAAGTAACCCTACTATCCAGGTTCCTTCTCTTTTATCTCCAGACAACAGTTTACAACACTGTAAGACCTGGACCCGACCCGATACAGTCAATTTCATAAATCTCCCAGTAAGTTACGGTGCAGCCTAGACCCTGACCAGATATGCAGTTTACTTCCCATTCCTCAATCAGGAATTAATTCACCAGTAGAGTAATGGACAGCTGAGGCTCCTATACTCTATTTCCCATGACATAAATCAGCATTCCCCGGTGAAGTCTTCCTCAATGGCAGGTACAGGAATTCTCGCAAAGAAATCTCTTATGCGACTGGTATCTTTTTTGGATGGCATCTTTAAGCCCATCTCTGACGTCCCTTTGTCAACTTCCAAATGTCATCTAAGCCCATTCCCGATATCACTATTCAGTATTACTTCACGCGAGTGCAAATTTCTGGGCACTCTAGTGTTCAATCATCTTCCACCTTCAGATCACGAAAGGCAAACCAACCAATCTAAATCCTCAGGTTTAAGAAGATTGAACAGGGGCATATGTTGTACCCCAAAAATTTTCCTCTCATTTTACTCAACACATGCTCATTGAGATCCTCAACTTGCTCAAGGATGCCCAAGAGCTGACCAAACAAACTCTCTCCTAAAGCAATGAACCTCCAACTAGGGTTTCCATTTTCATCAATATGGGTGAGCTCCAAAGGCCTCATATGATATCCATAGTCCTAATATGTTCTCAAGACCCTCCATGTCCAGTTTCAAGCCTTGCACAAGAAGTTTGCTCAGTCAACTGCTCAGATGCTTGAAAATCAACTATATTAGGTCAAAAGTAAATTATGGCCCACATACAGTCAAACTTCAAGATTTTTGGTCAACATTAAAATTTTGAAGTGATATCCATCATTTTATAAAGGGTTGATCATGATTCCCCAAAGAATGCTCCTAATTCATCAAAACTCAAAAGTTGCTAAATTAGGGTTTCTTAGGAAAAGTCAACCAAACTTTGACCAAGCATAACGTTTTCATACTTTATCAGAAATTTCTCATCTAAGGCTCATTTTGAAGAGAATCCAATTCCATACAACTCATCTTCATCCCTCAAGTTTAATAAGTTCACTCATGAAAAGATATAAATTCAGATATTATAGGTCCTTTTCAAAAGTCAACAAAAACACCTTTTAGGTCAAAGCTTCTTACATGAACATATAAGATCCAATTGAGATGAAACCAAAGAGGTTGCTTAGGGGACATCCTAAGATCTCTAAAAAGTCTAAGAATACCCTCTTAAAGTCAAAATTGAGAGATATATGCATTGTCAAAGTTGGCCATTTTTTGAAATTTGCATAAAGTCAAGAATGCCCAAAATGGCTTTTTTTTTCACATGGGCGCAACTTTTTATGCTTGTATCATGTTCCTAACATGGTCCACGACCCATGAACTACTCCATGCATCTTTTGTTTGTTTATTTGATTTATTTTGATTTTTTTAATATTTTAAAATCCAAATTTAATCAAATAAATGATTTAAAAATGGTAAAGATTTGTTTTGATTGGATTTTGGAGTGAATCAAAATCTAAATAGGATGTATAATGTCAAAAGATTTGTGCAAGCTTGGAATGGGTAAGAAATATGCAAAATTGGAAAGATTTGAAACAAATTAAAACTCCATTATTATTTTGGATTCTATCCATATTTGTCAACCTAGGTCTTGCCTCATACATAAGGAGGAGATTCTAACCCTAAAGAAAGATATACAGAGGCGTAGCTGCTGCAAAAGACACCTTGTACACAAGTTTGAAATTCAAGAAAAAGTGACCATTGAATTTGGAATTTGAGGCATATTCAAGAGGTTCTGAAGGTTGCAACGTATTCCTGGAGACATACTGAAACTAATTGCATTGTTTTCAAGCGTCAAAACTCCCAGAATCACGACCAACACGATCACGATTTGCATTTTATTTTCAAAAATGATTACAGTCGTACATGCGTTATAAATATATTTTGATCATGCATTCTTGTTTGTATGAATGTTTAGATCATGTTTGAATCACTAATTGCAAGTTTTGATGGATGTATGATGACCTGCCATTATTAGGGTTTAGAACATTGTCTTAGGGTTTTCCAGTACAGGTAAAATTGGGCCCAAATATGAGTACCATCATGCTTAGGGGATCAAGCCAAATCGATCCATGGCTTTAGAGTTGATTTATATGGTGTGCTATGGATTTTGGAAGTTGCAGGTACTGTAGTGACGGACAACGTTCGTGGGTAAAAGTATAAAGGCTAATACGACGGATAAGGGGAGAAGACGATTGCGTGGCTCAGCCTCACTGGCCAGTTCAAACCTGTGCGCGTTTTTCTTTTGATTTAAATAATTGCAGAAATTCACAATTATGTTTTTTTTTTGCTTGATATAATGAATGGCATGGTAGCACAAATGGTTGGGCAGCGCGTTGTGAAAGGAGAGGACCTGGGTTCGAGTCCCAGGTCCAGCGTTTTTCCTATTTTCTTGACATCTCTTGCAGGTTCCAGTGTAGTGCATGGCCAAACGTCCATCTTGCACCCTCAGATCCAGCCTTCATATCTTTGTTAATCTAGGTCCAACGCGCCTGGCAATGATTCCCCATAGTGGACCTTCAAGCACGCTCAGCATTAGATCAGGCGAGGAACCTGGGCTTCTCCCTTCATGGGCCAGCCAATTCAGCAAATGCACCCCGCAGACTTCTTACACCATCAGGCCCATCTTTCTTTTTGTTCTTTTTAATTTCTTTGTTTTATTTCATTTATTTTATTTGTTTTAAAATCACTTTTTATTTTAATCATAAAACCATAAAAAAAATCACAAAAAATAGAATTAGGTTTTTTTAAATTAAAATTAATTTTGTAAATTAATCTAATTTAGCTACTTTAATCATTTTTTCTTTAAATTAAAATTAATTAGAAATTAGGGTTAAATTTTAAATCTTTTCTTTTTTAGAATACAAAAAAAATAATAATATTAGTTTCATTAAAATTAATTATAATTAATTTTTTCTTTCCTTGTTTAATTTAGTTAACTAAGATATTATAATTTGATATTTTCATAAATAAAAACAAAAAAAGGTTTTCTTTTAACTTAGAAACATTTTAGGGTTAGACA
Source organism: Vicia faba (assembly GCA_948472305.1). Taxonomy (NCBI): domain Eukaryota; kingdom Viridiplantae; phylum Streptophyta; class Magnoliopsida; order Fabales; family Fabaceae; genus Vicia; species Vicia faba. Next base: position 23,431 of record CATIWC010001311.1, on the reverse strand, counting down.
CTCTTTCCATTCTTCACGCGCTTATCTTTGTTTTCAATTTTATATTTCTTTTTTCAATTATGTAATTGTTTCCCGGTCTGTAATAGTTCTAATTAGGTTTAAATTTCGCATTTTATTTTTGGTGCTATTTATGTAATTGCCCCAAGGCCTTGTAATAGCTTAAGAGTTTTATTTTCCGCAATTTATTTTCTGCATTATTACTAACTTTTTATATTAATAGGATTGTATGAAAAAGACTGAAATTAAAACAATTAGATAACCCTAAATGCGCAAGATAAATGAACTGAAAAAACACCCTTGCACATGTTCGCTCCTAGGGTTTGTCCCCACTTGGTTGCCTCGGAAATAATGGTCGTGTCTCTCAAACGTACGGATACCTTAGCAATGACCCACAATTCAAAATCGTCATAAAGATCATAGTCCCTATTTGTACCTCGAGTTTCTTACGAATTGATCTTATGACGATAGTCCCTTCGAAATGTTAAGGTATCCTTACTTGTTGCCTTCAGAGACCATTTCGTCCCTTCTAACATCCCTTTAAAATTCCAACGACAGAGCTACCTACTCCTTAATAGTAGGATAGTGATGTCTAAAGTAAACGAAAACAAACAAACTTTTTTCGAGTAGGTATAAATCTTAAGTACTTGCTCAAAACAATAAAAACTCTTTCCCACAAACACTTTCAAAACAGTTTTCAAAAACAACTTCGTCACACTCTTGAGGACAGATACAAGGGTTATCACTAAGTTAAACAAAAACTTTTCAAAACACACACACAAGCAATTTCAAAATGAGCAAGTACCTAAGAGCCCATGGAAAACCACAGATAGAAAGGGTGTTAACACCTTCCCTTTCTATAATCTACTCCCCGTACTCAGAAACATCTCGAAAAAAGGTTTATTATGTTCTTTTTTCCTTTTCCTTTGTTGGATGAAATAAAAGTCGGTGGCGACTCTTGCTTACCGCGACATTTGCGAATACAAAATGAAAAACCAGTATAACAGTCGGTTCTGCCACTAAATCACACTTATGATCACCATGTAAGAGAAAGATATTGGGAAAATATGAGAGAAAATTTTTGGGGTATAACACATGTGTTGGATCATTTACAGGCTTCCACGCGTCTCTTTTCAAAAGGAACAAGTAAGTGCCATAATTCAAATGTTCAGCCTTATTTCAAATATCTTTGTCAAACCCGTTTCGATCACATATTCAAAATGTTACATCTTGACTTTATTCTTTATTCACCAAATCTCGGTCGAAAAATATAAATATCAAAAACATCTTTATTATTCTTGATTTCCTTTAAAACCTTGATGTCCTCATTCAATCTTTAAAGCGTCGAATTTCCAGCTAACAGTGTGGCATTTTTTTATGATCACCTTAACATTACCATTGACATTGAGAAGGTAGAGAAAATGAGTTCACAAAAAATGCTACGGTTGCTTGGTACATAATTGATGAGGAGTGTCATGATGGGTAGAGCACTATTTGAGGACTCAAAATTTTCAAAGAAGTGGGAAATGACACTTAAGTCCGACCTCTAAAAGATGAAGGTGAATTATGAACTTAACAAAACCTTGCTAAAATATGTTAACAAGAGGATATATACGCTAGATAAGGATTATAAAAATTTATTGGCTACCCTTGAATATGAGAGACACAAAAAAGACACAGTTCTAGGAGAAAAGAAAAACCTTTGAGGTGAACTACTAGAGTCAAAGAGCCAAACTTGTTAAAGTCGAGGCCGGAGTTAACTGTCATAAGGAGGTAATGGGAAATAATGCCTCTATATCTCAAGATATTTATGAAAAGCTAGATGAATCTCATGGAATTGGCACAAAACCTTGATCTACTTTTCGAGGATCAAGGATTTGAAAATGCAAAAGATAAATTTTTTTATTTATATTTCGAGCTCGACCTTGGCGATATGGATTATTTCAAGATGATCATGAATGGTATGCTAGTGGAAGATATTAATCCTAAGGTTGTTCAAGAACAAGACGAATATTACGAGAGTGTTCAGAATCCAATTATATTGAAGGAGACAAATATTCAACATCAAGATCCAGTGGCAACCACTAGAAGTGACACATAATTTTTAGTTTACTCTTTTTTTTAATAAAATTTATCATAACAATATTTGCATTTATTCCCCTTTTGGGGTCTTTTGGTAGGGTCGATAAACATCCAAACTCAACTTCATGAGATTACCGGTACATCTACAATGAGTAGGCATATCTAAAAATATATTTGTTGGGGTTTAGATGTAGTTATTATATTCATGATGTTTTATGTAAGTATACTCATTCTATAATATTAATGAATCCTTAATATTAATGCCTATTTTAGATTTGCTACCTAAAACTTGTCTTCTAGGTATGACTTGACATTCGAAAGGTGCTTGTCATTACTAGATCCAAGATTATCATTTATTGGATACTAATGTATGTACATATGGTTAGGTTCAATATCTGCATATACTATAGTGGGATCAGTGTCGAGTCTTGATGCTTTATAACCGTTGGAATTTAATGCTCAATGATGGTTAATATACAGATATGTCATCCATCAAGTAATGCCTTAATCTCACGATGTAGAGACCGAAATGAGATATGAATGAGAGAAATAAGTGGTAATATTAATAACTAACTAGAGAATCCTATTAATGACCTATGGTTATGTATGATACATAATTGCAAAATTCACCTCTAACAAGCTTTCTTACTGTTAACACCAAAATCTCCATTTTATTTTCTGTCATTTATTTTATGTCATTTAATTTTACGCATCACATTAAATATAAAACCATTACTTACTTGGAATCTTAAAATCATTTGTACAGTCTTTGAAATTACCAGTCTTTGTGGATATGATAATTATAAAACTTACTTTTATGCTCAGTAACAACTTGCACTCCCAAGGACCTTTTATTTGTATTTAAGCACATATTATACCTTCTCATTGATGATAAGATATATCTAAGATCATCACCTTATTTCCCATCATTTAAGGTCTTGAACACCATGTCATCAATGTAAACTTCTAAGTTATGGTAGTTCTGGTCTAAAAGACGTGATCCATCAACCTTTGATAGGTAACTTTTGGATTTTTTATAAGGTCGAACGATATTACTTTGTAATAATAGTTGCTCTGGATGATCATGATTTCCATTTTGTAATTTTCATCTAGAATCATCCTTATCTTGTTATACCATGAGTATGCATCCATGAAATTGAGTACTCAGTAATGTACAACTCTGTGAAGTCAATGCACATCCGCCATTTCCAAATAACTTCTTTACCATCACCATATTCGCCAACCAAGTAGGATACTTGATTTCGTGTATGAAGCTAAATTTTTTTTAATTTCTTTACCTTTTCAACAATGGTTATCTGCTTCTCTTCTCCCTCTTTTAGCCTCCTCTAGGAGATCGTCCTGAACTTGAACTTGATGGAGAGGTGATGAAATATTATATCTACGTCAAATTTAGGCATGTCATCAGGTGCACATGCAAATAATTCCATATTCTCATATAGAAGTTTTATGATGTCGCCTTCCTAATCCTATGTGAAAGAGATTCTTGTTCGGAAGTTTGGTAACTATTGGGACCAATTTTCATCATCTTTAAATATTTAGTTGGTACAAACTTTTACTCTAAGAAATTGGCCCTTGGATCTAGGTCCTCAAAATTAAAAATTAGGGTTTTTGACAAAAGGTGTTGTCCTCGATTCTCCCTTATTGGTCTCTAAGATGTCGCACTAGTCTTTTATCTAACTCTTGACACCCTTTCTTCATGCCTACCCATCCATTCTCCTTGGGGTATTTTATTATCAAATATGGAGTAGATAACTGTGATACGGTGAGAAAACTGACTTGAAGGTTTTGCATTTTATCGCAAATGTTTCGGTTAGCAAGATTCACCATCGACTTTTCTTTTATCCAAAAAGAAAGGTGAAAAAGCACATGAAAGACCTTTGAGATTATTTATTGTGTTCGTGGGGTAGATTATGAAAAGGAAAGGTATTAGCACCCTTTTCATTCATGGTTTTCCATGGGCTCTTAGTTACTTGCTAGATCACTTGCTTTTGTTTGAAATTGTGCTTTGTGTGGTTTTTGAAAGTATTTTGTAAAGAGGCCATTGTTTAGGCAATCTTTGTAATGATTCTCGTTTGTAAGAATGTATACAAAGATGTTGATCTTTTGAAAATGTTTTCAAGTTTTGTAAGATGTTTTGAAAATGTAAGTGTTTGTTTTTGAAAATAGTAAGGATATTTGTTTTGAAATGGAGCAAGTAATTAGGAGCAATCTACCTACTCAAATGTCTTTCTTGTTCATTTTCTTTTCCTTTGACATTGTTGTCTTACCATTGATTTGGTAAGCAACCCTATCTTTGGATGTAAACGGGACGGGCGTGGGTCATCGTATAACCATGATTAGCAATGTCGCAAGGTATCTTAGAATTCTTTTTGAGGGACTAATATCATTTGTAAGGCAACTTAGATAGCGTCATCGAGGGACTACGATCTTGTATTTGCTTTTTTTTGCTAAGAAACCTTACATGCGTAATATGGCCATTTTGTATAAGGCAACCAAGTGGAATAATCCTAGGGCTGATTGTGTGTAAGTGTATCATTTTCATGCTTGTTTTGGTCTTGAATTAGGGTTTTCTAAGTATTGGTTTTAGTCTTTCCATACAAATCCTAATTACTAGCATGTTATATAAAAGCGATAAATTGCGAAATTTAAAGTTACTACGCTATTACAACATTTGTGGGGAGGGGGGGGGGGGGGGGGTACAATTTGTAAATAGGGATTGCAAGAATCTAAACCTAATTAGTCTATTACAACCATATTGAATTGATATCAATGTACGAGGAATAAATACAAAGTATAAAAATGAATAAATGTACAAGGATGCAAAAATATAAAGAAAATGAATTTTGTTTGGTTTTCATGAAAAAAGATTTTGCCTTAACCTAATTAAAATAAAGAAAATAGTTAATTAAGTATGAATTTATTAAGAAAAGATTTTAAATGAAAACCTAGTTCTATTAATTAATCAAAAGAAAATAATTTTAAGAAAAGTATTTTTGGTATTTTTTATCTTAAAAATATTTATAGCATTATAAATTATTTTTAGTCCTTTTTTCATGTAAAAAATAATGTATTTAAATTAGTATGAAAGAAAATAACTAATAACCTAATTTTATTTATATTTATAAGATAATAAGTAAAAAATAAATAAAGTATAATTAATAAAAATATTTTTTGTGAGAAAAATAAAATAAACTAAGTCAAAATATAAATATATCATTTTTTTGTATTTTATGATATTTTTTTTAGTATTTAGAAAATATATTTAAGAAAATAAAAATGAAATAAATAAAAAAATAAACAAACTTGGGCCAGGGGTATAAACAATAAGGCAGGGGATCAGAAATAGCAAAAAAGTTAGGCCCAAGCATTTGGAGGTCCAGGCGCTGCAATAATAAAAAAAAAGTGAAGAAATGTGAAAAATAGCAAAAGGCAGCGCGCTGAGGTTCGAACCCATGACCTCTTGATTACTAGTGTGCTGTCTTACCACTGGGGTGAATGTACATCCATTAATATAACTGAAATGATAAATATATAATACAAAACAAGTCCTGAATACACTTCATCTTCAACCTCCAGCCGGACCACCTGTGTCTTCACTATTTCTTAATAAAAATGAAATATGCAAACTTGAAAGTTGCTCCATTTTCCCATATGAATCCAACCATATAAACATCATAAGTTATAAATCAAAGATGAATGAGAATTTTTGAAAGTACCAAATTATGGCCTAATTATTTTCATAGGTTTAGATTCAAAATTCTAACTACTCAAGCAACAATAACGAAATTTAAGGACATGTACAGCTTCAGGGAAATGATGTCTACATTTTATTTCACGAATGCAAGCCTAACAATGCCTAAATATGAAGATAGAAGTTCAAGAAAAATACCTCAAAACTGGAAATCGTAAAATGGATTTGAGCTTGTTTCAAGCAGTGCTGATGATCAGGTTAGCTTCCTTGGACCTCTAGTAAGCTAATGTAATGGTTGGCTTGAGCTGGGGATGGCTGGAATGGTATGGAGAAGTCCAACTGTGATGCTCTGTTTTTGAACTTGGAAGTAGATGAAAATGGTGTTACAGTTCTGGAATAAGGATGGGGATGAGTTGTATTTGATGTAAGGAAGCTTTAGGAATGAATTTGAGGGAAAACGCACGAGGCAAAAGAGAGATACAAGTTTAAGGTCAGAACTGTGTATCAATGGAGTTTTTTGTGCAATTTCTGGCTAGAGGGAATTTGGGAGTGTTTCAGGGTGTTAAAACTCGCCCCCTAGCTCACAAATAGTGACTCTATTTATAAGCAACAAGTTTGGAATGCTCTCGTTGATCAGAATTCAAAATCACAAGTTTATGCATAACATGTGATTTTTGGAGAAACCAAGTTCCAATGCTTTGTACTTGGTTCATAGAGTTGTTAACTACTTTAAACACAATCCTTATGACTTTGTGGATGGAGTTAATCAAGGAAAACAAGTTGGGAGCTCAAGAAATTGACTTTGTGCATAAAGCTTGCTTTACAAGAATGGATATGTTACTTTCTCCCTAAAATGGCAAATTGATTTGGACAAAGCTTGAAACAGTTGGATAAGGGAATAATCAGTTCTGTAAACCATTAATTATAGAGTGACTAATAAGTTTGAGGCCTGTAAAGCAAGGATTATTCAGCGTAGCATGGATTTGGTTCATGTGTTCATCAAAAATGACTTGTAATTCAAGTGACAAAACCCGAACTTCATCTCTTCGATTCTCCCTCCTCAAGAATGATCTCAAGGAGTTATTGGACACTTTGGAAAGCTTGCAATGTGATTTATAACCCATATTTGAATTTCTTTTAAAGATTCCCATTGGAGCTATATGAAAGAGTGCCATGAAGTTAGGTCAAAATCCTGACCAAATTATGGCAAAATTTCACTAAGTGTTTAGTTTCATGACCCTATGTTCATAAAATTATAACTTGAGATCCAAGCATTTTTGGAAGGAGTTGTGTAAAGAAAATTTGTAGATTTCATGGAGATATACAACTTTCATTTTGGAATTTTCTCTTGAATCATCTTGCATCATGGTGAAAATTTTGTTCGTAATTATGAAAAAACATGAAATTTCCAACACTTAGAAAAATTTCTAAGTTTAGAAATTTTGAATTTTCAAAATGAAATCTTGACTTTTTGATTTCTTAATGAATAAGTTTCATATTTTGACATGTTTTGATGAATTATGATCTTTGGCACTTGAATTTGACCAAAAAGTCCAAGTTTGACTTTTTAGTATACAGTTGACTTTTGATCAGTTGACTGGAAAAATCATCTATCAATCCAATTGACTTACAATGTTTTGAACCATGTAATTAGGTCAAAGTGATGCAATTGGACACTTGAGATCATGCCTTAAATAAATTGATCATTTGCTAGGTCAAAAATCAAAAAATTCCCCTTTCCCAATCAAAACCCTAATTTTGACCATTTTGCCCTTTTGGAGATTTGATCAAATTTATTGAGGAGTTGTGGTCCAAACTTGACAAATGATACATATGAGTCTAAAATGTTGATATGGATAAAAATTATGAAGTTTGACTATAAATTGGCCATAGTTGACTTTTTCCTCAATACAACTAATTTTTAGGTCAATTGCTCAATTGATTGAGCAAAAATGTGATCCAAGACTTGAAACTTGACATGAGAAACCTTGGGGTCCATAATGATCCATAAAACTCATATGGGGAATTGGAAGTTCAAATGTCCTTGTACAAACTCAAACCCTAGTTTTAGTCATCAGTGCTTGAGGAGGTGTCTTGAGCTTGATCAAAGCCTAGTGCAGTCTTGGATCAAGGGAGATCTTGTGAGCAAGATTCTTGATAAATGATAGGGAAAATTTTGGGGTACAACAATAACAGTACTTCAAGGGTGTTGAAATTTGTCTTGCCGATGATAATTTTGAATGAGGACGAGCGTTTACCACCAGATTTCAGACTTTAAATTTCTTAGCACTCCCCTCTTCCAAACATTTTTAGGATTGAGAGCTATCCTCAAACTTGTATGTGTTCTCCAAAAAAACCTACTATCGATCCCTTGAAAGTTTAAAGTAGCTAAATGTTTAGTTGTAGTCTTTAGAAAACTTCTTAATAGAGGACATAGTTAGGATTTTCTGATCCATTAAATCCCTCTTGACATTCTAGTTGAACATTTGAAAGTTGAAGACCATTGGATCATATTTGTTTGGTAAGATTCCTTCAGCATCTTTGTAAGAAAAATTGACTTCGAGTGAGGGAGTTGCTTCTAATCTCGAAAGAGCACTAGAGATGTGCATTAATTGGTGGGCACATTTCTTGCAAGACTATCTTAACTCCCTGCCTCTGCCAATCATGTTTAGTATATGGTGTTTCTGCCCAACCTTATTTCTTTCTTCCTAGCTTCTATCTTTTCTTTATTGGGGAGTTCTCTGGAAATTTCTCCTTATCTATGGTGTTTTTCTTTAAGCATTTATAATTTCCCTTGTGAATCTTTTCATGTGTTTCTCTTGGATGAGTCACTCAATTCCCTTCTTTAAGTGGTGACAGTCATCTACAGTGAACTCTTATCTTGCGATATTTGTATCACTTATCGGGCTCACTTTCTATCACATCCTCTATTGGGAAAGAGGGCTCAAGAATGGCACAGTGTGTTACACCTCTTGTAATATCTTCTCCCTCCTCATGTTAAGTTATGTGTAATATTCAAGAGGCCTCCAGAATGGTTTGAATCACCTTTTCCTCTGACTAGTAGTGTGAGTTGATTACTCTGTTTGTTGGGAGCCTTTAACTTTATGTCGCCCCACTCCTTTGCATCTATGGATATTTTTTGTTGCATTCCTCTCATCCTCTTTTATGTAGCATTCTGCCTTGGACATAATCTCTTCCATTTAAGATTTTTGCTTCTAGGAGAGGGAATCATTGAAATTACCTTCTTTAGAATGTTCTAGAAGGCTTCAATGAATATCTCTTGGTTTGGATTAACTAATTTTATAGTCACCTCGCTAAACCTTGACCATGACGTATATTGAATAAGCTAGTTCTTGATACTTTTTGGTGCTTGATAGCCGATAATCGATTGATATTTTTTCTTGTAGGGTCTTGATAATTAAACACTGAGAAAATGAGAAGACTCGAATATCATCGAAGGGTCTCATTTTCTAAAATTTTGTCCATGAGTTTGCATTTTAACGAGTCTGTCGCACCAAAGTTGGGGATCACTGTTGCCATAGAACGTAGCCAGAGATGGTGATTTGAAAGCATCTGAGACAGTGGCATCCTAAATTTTTGCAAAAAGTGGTTGAAGATTTATGTCTTCTTTTTGCACCTCAATAATTAGTTGATGTTGGTGGTGTTGTAGGTCATATACATTGCCCTACAATATCTCACTTTACGTGCAATTCCTGGATAATGACTAGCATCTTCGCTATGGTAACTTGGCCGTTATTGGTACTACTGGTGATAGCTCACCATCATGAAACGGCATTGGGACTGCAATGTGGTTGTACATGTGTGACTCATGTTAGTTTTATCAGGCCATACAGTGGTCGCCAAATTAGTTGAAAATTAGTTTAGTCTTTTAGCAAACTCTTGACACCCTTTCTTCATGCCTACCCATCCATTATCCTTGGGGTATTTTATTATCAAATATGGAGTAGATAACTGTGATAAGGTGGGAGAACTAACTTGAAGGTTTTGCATTTTATTGCAAATGTTGCGGTTAGCAAGAGTCGCCACTGACTTTTCTTTTATCCAAAAGGAAAGGTGAAAAAGCAAAGGAAAGACCTTTGAGATTATTTCTTGAGTTCGGGGGATAGATTATGAAAAGGAAAGGTATTAGCACCCTTTTCATCCATCGTTTTCCATGGGCTCTTAGTTACTTGCTAGATCACTTTCTTTTGTTTGAAATTATGCTTTGTGTGGTTTTTGAAAGTATTTTGTAAGGAGGCCATTATTTAGGCAATCTTTGTAATGATTCTCGTTTGTAAGAATGTATACAAAGATGTTGATCTTTTGAAAATGTTTTCAAGTTTTGTCAGATGTTTTAAAAGTGTAAGTGTTTGTTTTTGAAAATAGCAAGGATGTTTGTTTTAAAATGGAGCAAGTAATTAGGAGCAATCTACCTACTCAAATGTCTTTCTTGTTCATTTTCTTTTCCTTTGACATTGTTGTCTTACCATTGATTTGGTAAGCAACCCTATCTTTGGATGTAAACGAGACGGACGTGGGTCATCGTATAACCATGATTAGCAATGTTGCAAGGTATCTTAGCATTCTTTTTGAGGGACTAAGATCATTTATAAGGCAACTTAGATAGCGTCATCGAGGGACTATGATCTTGTGTTTGCTTGTTTTTGCTAAGATACCTTACATGTGTTATATGGCCATTTTGTATAAGGCAACCAAGTGGAATAACCCTAGTGGTGCTTGTGTGCAAGTGTATCATTTTCATGCTTCTTTTTGTCTTGAATTAGAGTTTTCTAAGTATTGGTTTTAGTCTTTCCATACACACCCTAATTACTAGCATGTTATATAAAAGCGATAAATTGCGAAATTTAAAGTTACTACGCTATTACAACATTTGTGGGGAGGGAGTGTACAATTTGTAAATGGGGATTGCAAGAATTTAAACCTAATTAGTCTATTACAACCATATTGAAATATATCAATGTACAAGGAATAAATACAAAGTATAAAAATGAATAAATGTACAAGGATGCAAAAATGTAAAGAAAATGAATTTTGTTTGGTTTTCATGAAAAAAGATTTTGTCTTAACCTAATTAAAATAAAGAAAATAGTTAATTAAGTATGAATTTATTAATAAAAGATTTTAAATGAAAACCTAGCTCTATTAATTAATCAAAAGAAAATAATTTTAAGAAAAGTATTTTTGGTATTTTTTATCTTGAAAATATTTATAGCATTATAAATTATTTTTATTCCTTTTTTATATCAAAATTAATGTATTTAAATTAGTTTGAAAGAAAATAACTAATAACCTAATTTTATTTATATTTATAAGATAATAAGCAAAAAATAAATAAAATATAATTAATAAAAATATTTTTTGCGAGAAAAATAAAATAAACTAAGTCAAAATATAAATATATCATTTTTTTGTATTTTATGATTTTTTTTTAGTATTTAGAAAATATATTTAAGAAAATAAAAATGAAATAAATAAAAAAATAAACAAACTTGGGCCAGGGGTATAAACAATAAGGCAGGGGGTCATAAATAGCAAAAAAAGTTAGGCCCAATCATTTGGAGGCCTAGGCGCTGCAAGAATAAAAAAATATATGAAGAAATGTGAAAAATATTAAAAGGCAGCACGCTGAGGTTCGAACCCATGACCTCTTGATTACCAGCGCGCTGCCTTACCACAGGGGTGGCTATACATCTATTAATATAACTGAAATGATAAATATATAATACAAAACAAGTCCTGAATACACCTCATCTTCAACCTCCAGCCGGACCACCTGTATCTTCACCATTTCTCAATAAAAATGAAATATGCAAACACGAAAGTTGCTCCATTTTTCCATACGAATCCAACCATATAAACATCAGAAGCTATAAATCAAAGATGAATGAGAATTTTTGAAAGTACCAAATTCTGACCTAATTATTTTCAGAGGTTCAGATTCAAAATTCTAACTACTCAAGCAACAATAATGAAATCTAAGGACATGTACAGCTTCAGGGCAATGATGTCTACATTTTATCTTCACGAATGCAAGTCTAATAATGCCTAAATATGAAGATAGAAGTTCAAGAAAAATACCTCAAAACTAGAAATTGTGAAATGGATTTGAGCTTGTTTCAGGCAGTGTTGATGATCGGGTTAGCTTCCTTGGACCTCTATGAAGCTAATGCAATGGCTGGCTTCAGCTGAGGGTGACTGGAATGGTCTGGAGAAGTCCAACTATGATGCTCTGTTTTTGAACTAGGAAGTAGATGAATATGGTGTTACAGTTCTGGAATAAGGATGGGGATGAGTTGTATTTGATGTAAGGAAGCTTTAGGAATGAATTTGAGGGAAAACGCACGAGGGAAATGAGAGATACAAGTTTAAGGTCAGAATTATGTATCAATGGAGTTTTTTATGCAATTTATGGCCAGAGGGAATTTGGGAGTGTTTCAGGGTCTCAAAACTCGTCCCCTAGCTCATAAATAGTGACTCTAATTATAAGCAACAAGTTTGGAATGCTCTAGTTGATCATAATTTAAAATCACAAATTTATGCATAACATGTGATTTTTTGAGAAACCAAGTTTCAATGATTTGTACTTGGTTCATAGAGTTGTTAACTACTTTAAACACAATCCTTGTGACTTTGTGGATGGAGTGTAATCAAGGAAAACAAGTTGGGAGCTCAAGAAGCTGACTTTATGCATAAAGCTTGCTTTACAAGAATGGATATGTTACTTTCTCCCTAAAATGCAAAATTGATTTGGACAAAGCTTGAAACAGTTGGATAAGGGCATAATCAGTTTTTTAAACCATTAATTATGTAGTGACTAACAAGTTTGAGGCTTGAAAAGCAAGGATTATGCATCCTAGCATGGATTTGGTTCATGTATTCATCAAAAATGACTTGTAATTCAAGTGACAAAACCCTAACTTCATCTCTTCTATTCTCCCTCCTCATGAATGATCTCAAGGAGTTATTGGACATTTTGGAAAGCTTGCAATGTGTTCTATAACCCATCTTTGAATTTCTTTTGAATATTCCCCTTGGAGATATATGAAAAAGTGCCATGAAGTTAGGTCAAAATCCTGACGAAATTAGGGCAAAATTTCACTAAGTGTTTAGTTTCATGACCCTATGTTCATAAAATTATAACTTGAGATCCTATCATTTTTGGAAGGAGTTATGTAAAGAAAAGTTATATATTTCATGGAGACCTACAACTTTCATGCTGGAAGTTTCTCTTGAATCATCTTGCATCGTGGTGAAAATTTTGTTCAAAGTTATGAAAAAACATGAAATTTCCAACACTTAGAAAAATTTCTAAGTTTAGAAATTTTGACTTTTCAAAATAAAATCTTGAATTTTTTATTTCAAGATAAATAAGTTTCATATTTTGACAAGTTTTGATGAATTATGATCTTTGGCACTTGAATTTGACCAAAAAGTCAAAGTTTGACTTTTTAGTATACAATTGACTTTTGATTAGTTAACTGGAAAATTCATCTGTCAATCCAATGGACTTACAATGTTTTGAACCATGTCATTAGGTCAAAATTATGCAATTGTACTCTTGAGATCATGCCTTAAATAAATTGATCATTTGCTAGGTCAAAAATCAGAAATTGTCCTTTCCCAGTCAAAACCCTAATTTTGACCATTTTGCCCTTTTGGAGATTTGATCAAATTTCTTGAGGAGTTGTGGTCCAAACTTGATCAAATGATACATATGAGTCTAAAATGTTGATGTGGATATAAATTATGAAGTTCGACTGTAAATTGGCCATAGTTGACTTTTTCCCCAATACAATTGATTTTTAGGTCAATTGCTCAACTGATTAAGCAGAAATGTGATCCAAGGCTTGAAACTTGACATGAGAAACCTTGGGGTTCATAATGATCCATAAAAGTCATATGGGACATTTGAAGTTCAAATGTCCTTGTACAAACTCAAACCCTAGTTTTGGTCATCAGTGCTTGAGGAGGTGTCTTGAGCTTGATCAAACCCTAGTGTAGTCTTAGATCAAGGGAGATCTTGTGAGAGGGAAAATTTTGGGTTACAACAATAACATTACATCAAGGGTGTTGAAATTTGTCTTGCCGATGATAATTTTGAATGAGGACGGGCGTTTACAACAAGATATCAGACTTTAAATTTCTTAGCACTCCCTTCTTCCAAACATTTTTAGGATTGAGAGGTATCCTCATACTTGTACATGTTCTCCCAAAAAACCTATTATTGATCCCTTGAAAGTTTAAAGTAGCTCAATGTTTAGTTGTATTCTTTAGAAATCTTCTTAATAGAGGACATAGTTAGGATTTTCTGATCCATCAAATCCCTCTTGACATTCTAGTTGAACATTTGAAAGTTGAAGACCATTGGATCATATTTGTATGGTAAGATTCCTTCAGCATCTTTGTAAGAAAAATTGATTTCGAGTGAGGGAGTTGCTTCTAATCTCTAAAGAGCACTAGAGATGTGCATTAACTGGTGGACACATTTCTTGCAAGACTAGCTTAACTCCCTGCCTCTGCCAATCATGTTTAGTATATGGTGTTTCTACCCAACCTTATTTCTTTCTTACTAGTGTCTATCTTTTCTTTATTGGGGAGTTCTCTGAAAATTTCTCCTTAGCTATGGTGTTTTTCTTTAAGCATTTATAATTTCCCTTGTGTATCTTTTCATGTGTTTCTCTTGGATGAGTCACTCAATTCCCTTCTTTAAGTGGTGACAATCATCTACGGTGAACTCTTATCATGCGATATTTGCCTCACTTATCGGGCTCACTTTCCATCACATCCTCTATTGAGGAAGGGGGCTCAAGAATGGCACAATGTGTTACACCTCTTGTAATATCTTCTCCCTTCTCATGTTAAGTTATGTGTAATATTCAAGAGGCCTCCAGAATGGTTTGAAGCACCTTTTTCTCTGACTAGTATTGTGATTTGATTACTTCGTTGGTTGGGAGCCTTAAACTTTATGTCGCCCACTCCTTTGCATCTTTGGCTCTTTTTTTATTGCATTCCTCTCATCCTCTTTTATGTAGCATTCTGCCTTGGAAATAATCTCTTCCATTTAAGCTTTTTGCTTCTAGGCGAGGGAATCATTGAAATTCCCTTCTTTAGAATGTTCTAGAAGGCTTCAATGAATATCTCTTGGTTTGGATTAACGAATTTTATAGTCACCTCGCTAAACCTTGACCATGACGTACATTGAATAAGCTGGTTCTTCATACTTTTTGGTGCTTGATGGCCGAGAATCGATTGATCATTTTTCTTGCGGGGTCTTGATAACTCAATACTGAGAAAATGAGAAGACTCGAATATCATCGAAGGGTCTCCTTTTCTAAAATTTTGGCCATGAGTTTGCATTTTAACGAGTCTGTCGCACCAAAGTTAGGGATCACTGTTGCCATCGAACGTAGCCAGAGATGGCGATTTGAAAGCATCTGAGACAGTGGCATCCTAAATTTTGGCAAAAAGTGGTTGAAGATTTATGTCCTCTTTTTGCACGTCAATAATCGGTTGATGTTGGTGGTGTTGTAGGTCATATACATTGCCCTACAATATCTCACTTTACGTGTAATTCCTTGATAATGACTAGCATCTTCGCTATGACAACTTGGCGTTATTGGTACTACTGGTGATAGCTCACCATCAAGAAACGAGATTGGGACTGCAATGTGGTTGTACATGTGTGACTCATGTTAGTTTTATCAGACCATACAGTGGTCGCCAAATTAGTTGAAAATTACACTGATGTAATTTTATCAATTGTATGATCAATAAGACTTCGGTTGTATGGTAACATGAATTTTTTTACTTCATCGATCTTTTACTAAAGTTATATATAAGTTTTAGTGAAATTATGTGGTTAATGCATATTAATGGCCATCAATACCTAATTTCCCCTGTCTTAGTGTGACTATTAAACTCACTTAAATGTGTTGTCTAAATATTTAAAGTTTCTTCTTCCGTCTCATAATATGTGTTCTCTTTGAAATTTGTACACTTTTAATAATAATGATTAATTGTGTTGACTTCAATAATGAAATGATTCTCATTTACTAAAATAACTTTATTAACAATAAATAGTGAAATAGTTATATGAATTAAAATACAATAAATAAAAGTAAGTTAGTGGAAAGATATAATAAATATCACATTAATATTTTAAAGAGACAAATAATTTAAAACAAATATTAAAAAAACATCTATTATAAGTCGAAGAGAGTACTAGATTGTCCTATCCACACCATAATGATCGAGTTAGTCTCCCAACTTAGGGTGTGTTAGACTTAAAACCAAGGGGCTCCACCCTAGTCTCGTTACGGGGAATTCACATGACCTCATTTCAAGTAGTTCTGAATCTGACCACTTATCAGAGGTATTCTCCAAAATATTGACAGACTCTTGTGAGGTTTTCGTCAATAAAAAAGTACACTGTATTTATTATCATGATTAGAACACTTGAATCTTCTGTCTTATTTTATGATCATTTTGTCTTTTCAATTAAATAATGACAGAGAAAATTTGTACTACAAGGACTGGCCATGAATAGATTTAATTAATTTATATTCAAGTCTTAATACAAGATTTGTCCAAATGAATTACGTACGTAGTTTCTAACTTTCCTAAAAGTATTTGTTTAGAGGTAGCCATGTATCCCTTTAAAAAGATTCTGTGGCAGCTTCTTTCATTTTTAAATTGTTTATTTAGAGAGAGGAAAAAAAATTTAACTCCATATTCTATTTAAGGATCGACTACATTACAGGGAGTTCAATTAAAATTGTGTTATACATAAAATGATCAAACATGAAAATTTATAATGCACCTAAGATTTAAAAAATGTTACACTTTTAATTCTCAAACTTTTACTACTCGCCAACTATTGAGGTTTAAAATTACTCTTACTAATAAGTTATTTTTCAAATTTTTATGTTCTGTTCACTATTTTTCAATTATATATTTATTTTATCAATTAGTTTATATTTGATAGAAAATTAAGACAAAATAATAAAACAATACGCAACAGATATAAAATTCTCTATAGTTGTAGGATCCTTCCGTATCAACATTAAATATAAGACGGCAAATCGAACAAATAAAAACAAAAAGTACTGATATTTTTAATGTGGAAAACCATTCAATATGAGAGTAAAAACCACAAGTCGTCTAGACCAAAGAAATAGCTCTACTATAATCAATTGAAGATACAAGAGAGTCTTAAAGTGATTTACAAAATAGTGATAACAACCGCAAATCACAAAGCAAACTAGCTTACAAATAGGAATCAAAAAGCGAAAAATTACCCAAATCTACAGCATCAGTGCGAAACAATTATCTCTCAGCTCAGACTTTGTTTTCAAGATCCCAAAGGTAAAAGTTAGATATAAGGGCTGCGAGCCTGCCCTCCAAATTTGAGCTCGATCCGACAACAAACGAATCGGGGATCGTCAATTTAGTGAGACTGGTGTAGAAAAAACGGGAATGAATTTCTCTCATTTTTTCTCTCTTTTGAATCTTTATGTTCTCTCTATTTATCTTATTCCTAAATTGTCAGTCTCCACTTAAATAAGTGATACAAATAGGCTATTCATATTTGGGTCTTTCTCCACATAGGAAGGGAGCTCAAGCCCAACAAATCTCCCCCTCACAACTATGTGGAATAAATTTCTAAACTGACGATATCACAACAGGTTCTAAATTTCCTCTTGGTAATGATGTAATCATCAGATCAGAACCATTATCATCTATATGAACTATAGTTAATTCCAACAACTTAGCATCCAAAAAATGACGTATTCAATGATATCTCACATCAATGTGTTTTGATCTATTATGAAAAGTCGAATTCTTATCAAGATGAATAACGCTTTGATTATCAACAAATAACACATATTTTTCTTAAACAAAACCAATCTCCTACAAAAATTCCTTCAACCATAGTAACTTTTTGTATGCTTCGATAATGGTAATGAACTCAATCTTTGTAGTAGACGCTGCTACACATTTTTGTAATCTGGACTGCCAAGTCATAACTCCCCTTGCAAATTTAATCATGTAGCCCAAAATTCAATTTTTGGAATCAATGTCTCCAGTCATATCAGAGTTAGAGTACCCAACTAGAGTAGGTTTATCTCCTCCAAAAAAAGGTCATATTAGAAGGACCACGAAGATACCTTAAAATCCATTTTACAGTATTCCAATGCTATCTACCTGGATTTAACAAAATTCTACTGACTGTACCAATAACATATGCTATATATAGTCTTGTACATACCATTGCATACATCAAACTATCCACAACAGACGCATAAGGAATACATTTCATATCAAACACTTCATCTCTAATTGAAGGAATTTGATTATAACTCAATTTGAAATGATTATTCATAGGATTTCTTACCTCTATAGAAATTTCCATATCTTTGTAGCACTCTTTCGATATAATGTTCTTGTGATATCCAAAGTTTCTTCTCTTTTCTATCACACGTGATTCTAATGCCAATAATTTGTTTAGTTGCTCCCATGTTTTTCATGGAAAATGACTCTCCCAATTTCTTCTTTAACTTGTTAATAATAGGAATCTTTTTCCCTACAATAAGATAATCATCAACATATAACAACAAGACAACAAAGACATCCTTAGAAAATTTTCTAACAAAGACGCAATGATCTGAACTGGTCTTTTGGTATCCTTGATCACACATAACATACTCAAACTTCTTGTACCATTATCTTGAAGCTTGCTTCAACCCATATAGACTCTTTCTAAATCTTCAAACATGATCTTCTTTTCCTTTAACTTGAAAATAACCGGTTTGTTTCATGTATATCTCTTTTTCCAAATCACCATAAAGGAAAATGGTTTTTGCATCCATTTGTTCAACCTCTAAATCAAGAGTTGTAGCTAAACTCAACAAGGTTCTGATTGATGACATCTTTATAACAGATGATAAAATCTCATTAAAATAAATATCATTTCTTTGACAGAACCTTTCACCACTAATATGACTTTATATATCTTGGAGACTTAGAGTTGTCGTTTAACTCTATAAATTCACTTGTTTTCAAAAGCCCTTTTACCTTTAGGAAACTTCACTAAACCATAAGAGTGATTATCATGCAATGATTTCATCTCGTCATGCATTACATCTAACTACTTTTGATTTTCATCACTTTCCATGGCCTCTTGAAATGCTTAGGTTCACCCTCATCCGTCAAGGTCACATACTCATCAGAATTATACATTATAGAAGGTTGTCTCTACCTAATAGACTTCCTAGTTGAACTTGAGGTGATTCTAGAGCTTCACCAAGATTCTCATCTTATGATAAATCACTATCCCCTTTATTATCATTAGTTATAATATTTACCTTATCTTCAAGTTGTTGATCATCAACATAATCATATGACTCACCATTTAGATTATCACCACCAATAACATCTAGATTATGATTAGTAACCAAACTGGATAAACATTAGAAAAACATATATCTTTCTTGGGTGTAGTCTTATTTACCTTATAAATGACTCAATATTTTGGTCTTCCATGAATACTACACCGCGGCTTCAGATAAGCTTCTTCCCTACAGGATCATACAACTTGTAACGGTTGTACCCCAATTTTTGCCCCTAAGATTCTTCTATCATCTCATATCAACTCAATCACAACAAGATCACACTAGGGTTTGGTTATTCTCTCTATCTCTAGGTTTTCTCATGAGGAATCACCAAGCACCTTGATTTGTTTATTATGATCATCTATTTTTTATATTGATTAACTTTTAACTAATAAATACAATGAATGTTTGCTCTAATGGATTATATTATAGGTGAAGGCACAACACATTTCATCAAGTTGAATCATAGGTTCATGAGTTTATTTCCATGCCTTCTCCAACAAAGCATCATTGAGATTGAAGCTTCATCATTGAAGATACTTTAAATTAATATCATGACAAGGTATATTATGATTCATCATGTCTCAATTTGTCAAATAAAGTCAAAAAATGCAAGAGTGTATTGAAGAAGTTTGACCTAATTGGACAAGTTCTTGATTTCTTGATCACAAGTGCATAAATCTCTCAATTCTTAACATTTGTAAGTGGTTTTTGGTACTATGGTTTCTTATATCATCCTCAAACTCTTCTTGTTTTTTAAACTTGAAACGCTTTCACAATAACTTAGACTTAGGTCCATGCATTTTCAAATATTTTCTTAATTAAATTTTAAACAACTTAATAATACTTTGACATTTTTGTGGAGAAGGACTAAAAGTCAATCAATCTCATTCAAACCATTTTGCCACTTTGGCTTTTTTACTTTAACTTTCTGAAAAGATTAGACTCTTGTCAATCGTTATAGTGACGCGAGCTACTATACTTCTATGATATGTAGTGAAGTGAGACATTTTCCACTTGGGTGTTGAGCGAGGCTTTGTTGATTTTAAAATCCAATTTGTATCCTCTACTTTGAGATGACGCAAATTCTCCTTTCTCATAATAATGGGTAGTAAGTATGTTCTTCCAGTCGGATAAGACGTTGATGTCTTGTCTCTTAAAACTAATCAACATAATTATGTTTAAAAATTTTTAAAGGTGAACTACGAGTACCGCTGATCCCCTATTGCACAGAAGATGGTACGTAGGTACTAAAGGTTCGCAACTACAGCAGGTGCAAAAATTGTAATAAAATACTTCTTTTTTCATCTCCACCATCTATTTTCTATACAACACTAATAGCCAAAATACACAAATTTTCAAAGAGGTTCCTGCGGAGTACCATAGTTGTTTAGGGTGATATAACCTTCCCTTTGCATAACCAACCCTCGAACTTAGATTCTCTCCCCTCTTTTTTGGGTTATTCACTATTTTCCCATTCCTTTGGAAACAATAAAGCGTGGTGAAATTTTTATTTTGATCTGTGCGATTCAAGTCAATCCAATGGCTTAGTCTCAACAGTTCTACCACTACAGAAAAATGGGAGACTTCACCGAGGAGAGATCGACCAATTGGTAGTCTATTCCTAAGTGGGTTGAGCCTATCTTTACTTATTTTGTGTATGTGCTATTATTTGTTGTATATTATATGTTGTATATATGTTTGTCTGGATTTTTCTAGTTTTCAGGGTGCTTGGTAATTCTCATAAGTACTCTACCCGGTACCTGGGAAAACTTAAGACATGACGAGCAGTATAGTCCATGTTAACTTGAGAGAGTAATCCCAAAAAAGGAGGCATGAGATCCCCCACTCAGTGGAGTCCCTTTGACTTTAGTTTCGTTTACCGAGTAATCGGGAAGGCTTGCTGCTTTCGATCTGGGAGCCTGCTGAAACTGAGGACCGTAAAACCATTAACCCATGATGGCCTTTTAGGTGTAGTGCGGAAACATGACGGAGTTAATCCGAAATGGTTTTGTCACGCGATACTACACTTAGATGAGTTTTTCATGAGAATATTACTAATTACCGAGTCCATCGGGACATTGGTAATATCCGAAGGAAGGATGTAGACTCTGGGAACCTTTTAGAACCTTGTTCGCTAGGTGATACACTATTAGACCATACCTTGTGGGTAGTACCTTTGACCTCATGCTCGTGATGTCGAACCAATGAACCCCCATGTTCGTGATCTTATATTTTTATTTTATTCTCTTTCCTTTATTATTATTAATATTATCATTATTATTATTATTATTATTATTATTATTATTATTTCATTAATAAAAACCCAAAAAATATTTTATTTACTATTTTTTACATTTATTTAGTTTATTTTGTTTTATGGAACTAAAAAGAACAAAAACAATTTTTAACAAACTTAATTTCTTTTTTTTAATAATAATAATTATATTTAGGTATAATTATTCATTATTTTTTATTATTAAAATAACTTAGAATTTAGGTTTTCTTTAATTAATTAGTTACCATATTATCTTTATTAATTTAAACCCTTTTTTATAAATAAAACCCTAAAAAATATTTCTAGTTAATTTCTTCTCCTTATTTAGTTTAAGTTAACTTCATTTAATTTTTCATTAATCATTTTTCTTAATTACGTTTAGGTTAAAATCCCTTTCATAAAAAACAAGAATTATTTCTTTTCCCATTTACATTCTTGCAATTTTATTTTAAATTTTGTACAATATTCAATATGGTTGTAATAGATAATTAGGGTTTTAATTTCTTGCAATTCCCCGTTTGTAATTTATACACCCCTCCCCTAATGATGTAATAGCTTAGTATTTTTATTTTCCGCAATTTAATGCTTTATATTCAAATGCTAGTAATTAGGATTTGTATGGAAATATTAAAACCAACAAATTTGCAAACCCTAATCAAGACAAATCAAGCATGTAAACCAACACACTTACACCCTTGCACCCTTAGGGTAAATCCACTTGGTTGTCTTATAAAATGGCCATATTATGCATGTGAGGTATCTTAGCAAAATAATAAAAAAAAATACAAGATATATTCCCCAATAGAGATATTATTCCCCAGCAAGTCTAATATGCTCTCAAACATAATTTGGGAATCTTCAACTATTCACCTCCATATCCCTGATGGATAGCTTGACATGATCATCTTCCCCAATAGGTCCCCTAGCAGATAAAGAAGTTGGATCATTTCCCAACATACGGTGGAAACTTCCCCGTCAGAGATTATTTCCTCAACCCAGTCTACAGGATTTAATTCCCCAATTGAGTTTATTTTCTCCAATATTGCAAATTTCTCAACATAATTATCTTCTTCTTCCAGATGTCATTCAACATTGTCTTCCCCAGAAGAGTTGATACACATATCTGAAACCTGGTCAGATAGCACATCAGAGGAATAATCCATCTCTTTTATCCCCAGTCAGGGTACATAAGAATAAAATCCTTCAATAAAAAGAATGACGAAAGACCGACTTTCCTGGAATTATTCTATCTCCAAGAAAAAGTCGAAGGTCCCAGGGAAGTGTCCTCAAATAGAAAGCGGAAATACCAAATAAAGTCGTTCTAAACAAAATTGAAGAATTACTTTCTTCATCCCTAGCAACAGTCAGTGATTTATTTTCCCCAGCTAGACGTTGTTACAAGAAGATACCAAGACACTCAAACAACATTATGTATCCTGTTGTACCCCAACATATTGCTCTCTCATTTCTCAATACATTTCCCACAAGATCTTCAATAGTTCAAGCTTGCACAAGGATTGACTGGGTCAAACATCTCTTAACACTGATACGTAAAATTAGGGTTTGAGTTTTCACAAGAAAAATTGGAATTTTAATGCCTCATATGATTTTCATGGATCATTATGACCTTAAAGATTGCTCATGTCAAGTTTCATGTCTTGCAATTCAAGTTTGCTCAATCAATTGTTCTGATCAAGTTTGCTTCTTCTTCTTCTCTTCTTCTTCTTCTTCTTCTTCTTCTTCTGCTTCTGCTTCTTCTTCTGCTTCTGCTTCTTCTTCTTCTTCTTCTTCTTCTTCTTCTTCTTCTGCTTCTTCTTCTGCTTCTGCTTCTTCTTCTTCTCTTCTTCTTCTTCTTCTTCTTCTCTTCTTCTTCTGCTTCTTCTGCTTCTGCTTCTGCTTCTTCTTCTTCTTCTTCTTCTTCTGCTTCTTCTTCTGCTTCTGCTTCTTCTA